>QRFJ01000552.1:7500-197231 GCA_006176705.1 Cocos nucifera
GGACCGAAAAAACAGAGGAAAAACTGGTGGAAAACCTTTTCTATTGATAATTTTTATTTTCTTTTCGATTGGAGGGGTTTCGTAGGTTTTGAGGTAGAATCATGATATTGCTACAAAATTTTCAATTCAGTTCTCCTGTACGTTGCTAAGGGGAAAAAAAATACCATCATTTTTTTTTTTTACTGTGCATAGACCTCCCCTTTCATATAGATGTAATGGCACTACCAAATTATACCATGGGATGCATAGGTCGAGACATTACTCTGAACAAGCTAGCTACAATTTATCCTTGTGAGATATTTGGGCACTCCATATGTGAGAAGCAACCAGTAGGGTGACAATAGTACAACAATTTTTTTATTTTTTATTTTTTATACAAAGGGCAGAGGCCCAAAAGTCACTTTCATTTTTTTTTGGGTATACAAAGGGCTACTAAAATCTTGCAAACTGTCACCTATATATGTTGCACAGATCACAAAATATGACCCAAATTGGGAGGAATGGACCTGTAGGAATCTATCATGAGATCTTGATTTAATGCTTGTCTAATGATCCAGTCTGCATCCCAATTTCCTTCATAGAACAAATGTGGAGCTTGGAAGTAAGATATAACTCGTCTTTTCACTGGTAGATAACCTTTAACAGTGGGTCTATCTCTTTCTTGTCATTTGAAACAAAGTTAATCCATGTTATGACTGTATAAAAATCTCCCTCTAAATGTATAAGAGCTCTGTTAATACCAAACCATGCTGCAACCAGCTTAGCCTATGGCATAGTGCATATATATTCATGTTGAGAACCATGTATATATGTCTATAATTGGAAACATGCAAGGGTCCCATCATAATATTCTGATCGAGTACTCTTAAAATTATCTGTTGGTTTAGAGCACTATTAAAAGATACGTTGGTTTATAGTAACTTAATAGAGGAAGCTTGATTGAGGAAGACTACATACATGAAATTGAGCTACTAGTAGAAATAATAATTGAAGAGAATAAATTTTCTTAATTTTGTAAAATATTCCTTATTCGAATGAGATTATATTTTGTGCTCTTACTTAAACTCCATGTCAAAACTTAGGTTGGAAGTGCTTTACGATTAGTGCCAAGCTCCAGGCTTTAGCTTGGACGGACCTGCTCCATCCTCGCCTTCTACCTCTTTGAGTACAACATGGTTGGGGCCTCCATCCACCCGCCGCCGCTAATGGTGAAGGCCCAATTGAAATCTTCGAGCACCTCCAAGAAAAAGAAGAAGAGTGCCAAGAGCTTGCTCTTCGGCCCGGCAGCTGCTGCCATGAAGGCAGTGAAGCCTATCCGGGCGAACCACTTCGAGACCATCTGGTCTCGCCGGAAGTTCGATATCCTCGGGAAGAAGCGCAAGGGTGAGGAGCGCCGTGTCGGCCTTGCCCGTTCTCTTGCCATTGAAAAGGTGCCCCTTCACTCCTTCCCTTATTCCTCACCACCGTGTCCATCTCGTTCCAGTAAATCTGAGTCTCATCTCAGCAGAACTTGGGTTTTCTTTTATGATTACTTAAGATAAAGTTCGCTTTTTTTGTGAAAAGAATGGTATAAGTTTATCAAGATTTATATATGGTGAGTTACTCAAGAGCTAGTGCTATGTTTCCTGATTTTTCTTTCTGGATCTTGATAACAGAGAAAGAAGACTTTGCTGAAGGAGTATGAAGAGAGTACCAAGTCATCTAAGTTCCTGGATAAGCGAATTGGGGAAAAGGATGACACGCTCCAAGAATTTGACAAGGCTGTTATTCGTATGCAACGTGAGCGTCAGGTGAATTTTCCCCTTTTCTAAATATTTGTTTTTCTTTTATTAATTTATATTGGAATTACGCAACTTGATGCAGTTAGAGTTTCCTTTATATTGAATATAGATCATCTCAGTTGTCTTGTTAACTGTGCTTGAATTGGAGTTTTTTCAGGTCATGAATTTATACAAAATGTTGTTTATACAATTGCTTTTTGTTTCTTGAGGCCTCATTTTGTTTCCATCTATATTTTGTGTGCAATATAGTTTTCTTTGATTCATGAAGTGTCCAGTATTCATTCTTGTTCCTCTATAAAAGTTGGCCGTAGGAATATGACAGTAATACAACTAGTGGGATAATGTCAGAAGTACTTCCAAAGAGATTTTTTATCCATTGTTTCAGAGTAATCAAATGCTTTAAAAGACTGTAAGCGGCAAATACGTGTCCAGGGGTCCACTGGATGCTTGGGTCTGCTCCTAGTCACTGCAAACCAGGAGAAGTAAACTCAAAAAACTAACAAAGAGAAGAATAAATTTTCAAAAAATTGTTAGAGTTCAAAAAAGAGACATGATAAATCTCAAGTAATGTTGATAATTCCTAAATTATTAATCTTTTGGTCCTTCTAGAGAGAGTATTTGTTCCTTTTGATTTCTTTATTTCTTCTAGTCATGGTATATTACCTTGATGAGTTCACTTTGTGTCTCTTTATGGTTTTAGGAATAAAACTCTTGTTAATACTAGTAATGCAAAAGAAGAAACAAAAAAGCAAAAAAGGATGGGTAATGAGCCTGCAGGCTAATAATTGAGCCAGACCAAACTAAGTCTCATAACCATCAACCCGTATTCAGTGTCTAAACAATGGCTTTTGAATTCAAATTTGTATTTGATGTTATTTTAAGCTTTTCCATATCCTTTCCTATAACTTATGCCCTTGTTGCCTTAGTTGATCTCGTTCTTTTTACACATTCTTAAATAGAGACATAAGGACCCTCACCTTACCTTCAGGTGTTAATTATATATTCCTATATTGCATCAATCAATTCTTATTACTTTGTTTTTAATTTATGCGATTCCTACATCTTCTTTTATAAACTTATTTCTTACTTTATCTCTTATAATGATACCATGCATCAATCTAACATTGCAAGTTCTCCTACATTCATCTTATTTTCTTGGACCCTCATTGTTCTCCAACATCTTGAGGCGCAAAACATTGCCTGCCTTATTGTGATTTATAATTTAGTTTTCCTTTAAGTCACAAGTTATGTATCAGCTAGATACTTCCCAGGAACATCACTTTTTTCATTTCATCCAACTTGGTCTATTCTGTTGTATATGTCTTTATCAGTCTCACTTTTTTATATTCTGTAGATACAGAGAACTATTTTGTTTCATATGAGGTCTTGCTATCACTGTTGGATTCAATTATTGCAATTATTTTATTTTCTCCAACTTTTTCTTTAGATATATGATGGCTAACATGTTTCAGAGTTATTGGATGAATATGAGTGCAGTAACCCTTATTTTTTGTCTTCTGAGCACCTTTCTCTTAAACCACTGTCTTTCATAATATCCAAGTGTTTTTCCTTCAGTATACCCTTTTTTGTTTTTGTCATTATTTCTCTTTTAACAATTTTCTGTGCTTCCTTAAAACCTAGTGCTGATTTTTGGTACCTCGTATAGTTGAAGTTGAAAAGAACAAGCAAATATAATTTGTCTGATGGTGAGGAAGATGACTCTTCAATGCCTCAAGTGGATGACTTTGAGGATGAAGTACCTTCGGATGATGATGAGGATGCATTTCTTGGGACAGAAAGTATGCATTCTCTTTCTTGCAATGCATTTGATCTCTCCTTTTCCTTTGGTATATGAGGTTGGCATCATGAATAAATAATATAAATAAATTCTTGTTGCTTCTTAGTATCTTCTGAATATCATCAATGCACTAATGTTATACTCTTGTTTTAGTATATACTAGGAACTAAACTTGATAAAAAAGAAAAAAGTATACTGCCTATCTTACATGTTAGTGTTATGTGTTTTGATGTTAATATTGCGCTTTCGTTTTTGGCATTGTTATGATGAATAAATTATCTCACAAACATGGTATAGTCCTTTTGCTTGACTTGCTCATTAAGATTTTTTTTTTTTTTTTTCATAATTTGAAATGAATATTTTTAAAATATTTAAACTTCCAATCTTGAATTTAGATTTGAATTACATTCTTGATTTTTTTTTCACTCATTTGGTTTCATTTTGAAGTTAAAAATTTACTTTTATAGTTGTCAGAGGTAAATAAATCTTCTTTGTTGATTATTGTGGTTTTTTTTTTGTGTATATCCACAAATTTGTGATCTTGTGAAAAGTTATTTCTCTCCACTCAGAAAAGGTGGATAATTGACATTATTTGACAACCAGCCTCCAAGGGAAATGTCAAACTGCAGAATTGACCTGAATTCTGCTGTTCATGAATTCTGGGGCATGTCCATTTTGAAAAAATAGTCGAGGCTGCTGTAAATAGGATTTTTTGAAGATGAAGGACTCATGAAGTTGATAACACAATAGATGGGACAAGGTTTGCTATTTATGGTTATGATTGTGTTGCATTTGCTCATGGAATATGGGTAGCCAAGACTTCATGGGGAGGCAAAGCTAGTGGAGGCTAGTGTGATGGCTCAGGTATTGATGTTAGAGATTGTTACCTGTTTTTTAACTCAAAAAGTGGAGGATCACCATGCAGTTTGATTCCTGGAAACCAAAAGGTTTCTTTTCACACTGTATTTTTGGGACACCTATTTTTACGAGTTGAGCTGCCAAACAAGACTCCACAGTGTAGAATGATAGTGAAAGGTTAGTGCAGAATAGGGGGTTTAAGTGGCATCTTCATAAATCAGAAAGGATAAGATATCCTCAGTCATATTTTTTTGGGAGATTAGAGATCCTTTACATTAGGAGATGAGCTGGAAAGGAACAAAATCCACATTTAGCAATTTGAATAAAGGTAAAGAGGTGTTTTCTTGTGATGAAAGAGGTTTTGTTATAGAGGGTTTGAAAATCCAAAAGTTGAAAAATCTGATTTGGGCTGTATGGTGGCTCACTGGTAAGTTTCCCTCAGAAGTGAGAGATGTAGGCTTTGTCGCTGCACTAGATTTTTTGTTTTTTGGGCCTTATATATGATGATTACAGGAGCCATAACAGGAGGTTGAAATTTGTAAAGGGAACATGGTTTTATGAGGGTTATTGTCTCTGTTACTCTATGGGTCCTGCTTGCATTTGTTATCTAGAAGATTTAGAGCTTTCCAGTTGTTTTCATATGAATTGCTAGGCAAGGAGAGGAAGCAAAGAAGAGGTTTGATCTTGTTGATGTTAAGTGGGGTGGAACCAAGATAGTTGGTTAGGTGGGCCAGAAAAATAAAAAACAGCAACTTAAAAATTGGAAAGCTATTTATTCTAATAAAATAACATTAGATATGAACATTAAAAAGCACCTAACATTTTAATTATAGTGTTCTTGGCATTCTTCACATAATTGAAGTTGAATGCAAGAACAATAATTTCAATACATAGTAATTTGAGATTTGGATAAAAAATTAATAACTAATTGGCCAGTATTAATATATATAATGTCAACGAATCCAAATTAAGGTGCAGTTCTCAGCCCTAACAAGAAGTTAGATGTCTATCTTTGTTACAACTAAAAAACCTCAGTACTTTTAGGAAGTCGACTTGCTTTGCTCTCTGGAACATGTTGTGACTTAAAATTAATCTAGTGCATTGATAAAACATGATTAATGTGACATGAGTTTGGAAGAATATAAAATGCCAAATAAGCATTGCTTGTGAAAGAATAGTAAACTAATTGCTAATTAAATCCCTCTTCTTTTCATCAAAATGAATTGCTAGCTATTCAATACATCTCCCAAAGAAAAAAAGGGCATGGAATAATTTTTTATTCTTAGAAGGATAAATTTTACTGCAAGAGAGAGAATACTGCTTTAAAGTGGTTTGAGCAACATAGAAGATTTAGGTAAGATAGGTGGGTTGTCAACAATAATCAAGGATGCAACCAAGGTTTTAAATCCTATGGGATGGGGTGTCTTGATTTTCTCATGGAATGGAATGCCCCGCCGTCCTATCTCGTCCCGAAACTTAGGACAGGGGATGTCCCAAGATGCCTCGATTAGGGTGCTGGGATGTTAGGAGGACAGCCCTATCCTAACATATGAGACGGTACACTATCCTAGTATCCCGCAGGACGTCCCGTCGGATCCTGAATCCTTGGATGCAACAGTCAGCCATGAGTGAATTGTATCCAAGAGCTAGCGCATGCACGCAAGCGCGCGCGCGAGAGAGAGAGATTCTTAATTCCAAAAGGATGAAAGGCATAGACTGTAGAGATTTTTTATTTATTTATTAAGTGGAAGTATCAGGTATAGTGATGTTAATGTTTGAGAAGGCCATAGGGAGGAGGCTACGTTTTTAGTACTTATGGGCAATCTGATATGATTTTGGGTGAGTTATTGGATGTTCTTTTTCTATTTCTTCTTAGAAAGAATGGGATTTTGGATTATTGATTATGTGTTATCTTTAAGGAAGAATATATCTCATTTTCAATCAAAATAGGTTTCTAAAAGGAAGGCCATGTTACGAGATTGTTATAGTAGGTGGTTCAGGGACTGTTGGATCCAAGGACTAAAATCAAGGCTCCATGAAAAGAAGGAAAAAAAATGGTTTTAAAACTAATCCTTTTGGCAATTTGAGAAAATGAAATCCCAAGTGGGCGGTAATTGGGTCAGGTCGGACCAAATATGTTCGGATCAAAAATCTGTCAGGAGAAACCTGACACGTTTGTTAAAAGGGTAAAAAATTCAGACCCAAACTTGATCATTGTCCTAACAAATAAACCATCCCGACCTACAATGGATTGAATCAAGTTAAATGGGTGGAATCATGTTAAATGGGTTCAGCATTGCCACTGGTACTTGACTATGAGTCCTGAAGATTTACTGCATAAACAAAGTTCTTGAGGTAATTGCCTGAAATTTGTTCACTAGAATTTCAAAAATATGTGTCTAGAGTGATCAAGTGGATAAGTGTTTCCCAAGTGGTGTAACAACCATGCACCTTTGAGACTTTCGGAAGTCTTTTTGGAGAAAAATAAGCCTGCCAATATTGTGGTTGCATTGTTATGCAATATAATGCAGCCAGATGCAATAGATGGATGATGAAGAGATGCAATTGCTTAACTGGATCATGAAAATATAAACTGCAAAGGATTCTCAGGAGCCTGCGAATTGTGGATATGCTCAGGAGCTGAACAAATATTGGATGATGGAAATCTCACTAAGCTCATATGGCCATGTGCCATGATGACTAGAGGCCCTGCTATGGGAAAGTGCTCATAGTCTCTGCAGGTTTGGGAAAGAGAAGGGAATATATATCAAGATACCTAGATAAAAGTAGCAATGAAGGATAAAGGAAGAGCTTGTTTGGTCTGTGTAGATGAAAGAAGATTTGTAAAGCTGACTTTTGATAGCTATTATAATGCTTAATATGTATAGATGAGACTAGGCCCTCAGTGAACAATGTCAACTGGACACTTCTAAAATAAGCGCTCCACAGCTTACTGTTATTATGTTTGTGATAAGAGTTTATACAGTTAATTTGCCTCTTCACCTCAGGATGCATGTTTAATCCACAATTCATTTTGTCAACTTCTAAAATGATATTCAACCTGTCTAGTATTGTCTTTTCACTGTTTAAACTTCTTCCCCTTAATTACAGGGAGTGCAAATTCGTCAAAACATTTAAGTTTGCATCTCATGCCTGATTCTTCAGAAACTAGCTTGCCAGATGAAGAGGAAAAGGTGAGATTTTAATTCACTATTATAAATAATTCATGATCCTTGTTGATTAATATCAACCTAATTTTTTTGTTTTAGTATGCAATGTTTCTCAATGATTGCTGTTGCTTTTTATGTTCTGTTTTATTATTTTTTTATGTAACAAATTATATGATCAGTCTAAGTTGTCTCTCAGTAGATTTGATTTCTTCTTTTAAGTTGACTCTATACAGGTGATATTTAATTTTATTTTGCATATGTATTTATAATGCTCTTAGGTGCTGTTGCCAAATTGGCATACCATATCATTCATACACTTTCTATTGAGTGGACTGCTTTAGACTTGTTTTTGAACATTGGATGGGCTGTAAGTTGATCAGGTCCATCTCTGATCATCATTAGCTTGATAGCTACCCCAATTGTGTAACCTATCACCTGCTGGAGTTTTAAAAGTAGGACAGAACTATCAAAGTAAATGTAATGCTTACTTTCCTATTGTTTGCAGCTGTACAGAATTCCCAAGACAGAGAGCTAAAAGAGAATAAGGTTGATATCTATATGCTTTTTAGGGCTAAAATAGGATGAGTCATCTCATCATCCTCAGCATTATCCAAGCATAGACCATCTGAGTGGTGACATATATTTACTCTTAGATTATGCAATACAATGCTTTCTAAATTTGGATCTATCAGTTTAGTACAATGCCCTAGTTTTAGGAAGGTGGGCTAATCTACTTTGGAGAAGACAAGTGAGAATGGAATTTGGAGATCTAAGTGAACAAGAACTACTAACGTAATTACAAGTATACAAATATACTGCAGCAATCTTGGGTCAAGAAAGTTACCAATGAGTGTAGCGGACCAATTCCTTAGACCCTCATACAGTAGTCTCAAGAGTGATGTTTGAAAAGAAATGGCGAGGGTGGAGACTTGAAATCCTGAAACCAAGGTATCTTGTGCCAATATTGAGACCTGTACCAGTGTGCCTGGTGGTATAGGATAGTATCATGTTGTTCTATTTTGGGTCTGTACCAACACAACCAAAGCTGGTGAGGGGGGGGTGGCGGGGAGGCTGAGAGGGAGGGAGGTCTTTCGAGCCCCATCTCTTCCAACTGCACAAAAGTAGTGGTGGAGCTCTTGTTTCGAAGGGAAACAAGGGCCTCACCCTTTTTTCTTGAATTTTTGAAAAGTGAACTACATGTGCCGACTTCACTAAAAAATTTTGAAAAAAGTTAAGTGAAGTCAACAACACATGCTGATATCATTTCGAAGGAGCGAAATAGAAAAGAGGCCCCTTGGCCCTTATTACATTTGAAATTGGGGAACCTGAGGGCTTCCGATCCTCTCTCCCTCTCCCGCTCCCTCTCCCTCCCTCTGTCCCTATTTTATTCGAAATAGAGGAACCACATGGCTTCGGGTCCTCTCTCTCTCTCTCTATCTCCCTCATTTTGCCAGATTTCTTGAACAGAGAGGTGGAGTTGTGCTGGTCTGCCCCATCTATAGCTTGGTACGCCCCAAAACTAGCAGTTTAAGGCAGGACAACATTCCTTGCTTGAAACAATATGAAGTGGTGACCAAAGGTTAGAAGAGAGTGAAATAACTAAAAATAAGAAGGAAAATTTAATAGAACTAAAAAAATATAGGATTATATATATTTTTATATATTGGGTCAGGTAAAAACATAATGTAGACAAGAACTTTAACAACAGTGAAACCACCACCATAACTAGCAGCACATAGAATTATTAACCAGCACCAAAGATCATTTTGAAAACAATAGTATCCGGCTGTTTGGATCTGGCATGAGCTGTATGCCTGGCTTGAGCTGTATGCATGGCTTGAGTTGTGTGCAAGGTCTATCAGTTAACAAGATGTTAGGTTAAACGTATTACAATTTTGAAGGAAATTTGACTGGTTGTCTTTGGATCAAGGAGATTCAGGCCTTAACTTGAGGTTTTAAGGAAGATTTATGGTGAGCTAAGCAAGTCAGGGTTCAGGTTCATCTCAGGAGAGTAGCAGGTTTTAAGCTTAAAGGGACGAAGAATGGACTCTTTCTTAATAGATTGGTGGTGCTGCTGTTGTTGGTAAAGAGGGGCTGAGAAAAGGGTCTGAAAGGGCTGTTTCTTACTGTAACTTGGAAGTTGATAATGGTAAACAGGAGATAGATTAAGGTCTTAATATCCACTGGTGTGGGGCTATTTTGTAGATTGGTAAATCAGAACTGGCAGCAGATCAGCTGGTCTGTGGTCTAGTTATGTGTGGAACTTGTGCAGATGCTATAATAACCATTTCATGAAATTTACAATGAGCAAAAGAATACATGCAAGTATCACTTTGAACATTTGTTCTGGTAATTTATATTTTTGCAGGTACCATATAGGCCTTTACTAACATATGCATTAGCTTTTTGTGGATCTTCTTCTTGATTTTCATAGTCTATAAAATCTTGTGCCTTGGTTTGTTTCCTTAGAAGAATGTGTTTTGTTCATGGATGCTTGGATGTTCTTTTAGTTAACTTTTCTTACCCATGATAAGGCTGTTTTAGTTCCTCACTGTGTCATCGTTCTGTGCTGGCAGACCCATAAAAGCAAGAAGCATGTAATGTTGGAGATAATTTCAAAGAGCAAATATTACAAGGTAGTGTCTCTCTGAGCCATTCTGTTACTTATCTAATTATTTAGTCCTTACTATATTCTGTTATTTTTTTTATATATGTCAGGAATCTGCTAAAGATTATGGTGTCTGTGTTTGATGTCTTAGATTCATTAGTCAGATCAAATTTGCATAGGGTCCTTAGCAGTTCATATTAGCTCAGATGCTCAAGATATTTGACATGTGTGAACAAAAGCTTAAATTTGTGTGCTAAATGCTGAAGCAAATACTATTATAATTTCCATAAAGTGCTGTTATACGATAAGGAATTGACTTTACCTAGAATCTGTTTCTTATTGCAAAGTTTGGGGGCAGTGAGTCTTCAGTTTGAAAGCTAAAATTTCTTTACTCCCTCTGTTACCTTTTTTAGTGAAATCATGGTTCATTCACTTGAACTTAGCTGTTGTTGTTCTTTATTATTATTATTATTATTATTATTTTAATAATGCCAACCTAATGGCTGCGCAATATATAGAGTTTCTTAGACAACCATCTCCTGAATCCCTAAATACTAGTTGCATCTACTCAAAAGTGAGGGTGATCTTTGTATGTGCTTGAAACTTTGTGAAGTATGTGCTGCACTGGTTACCGCAAGTGGTGAAGGTATAGGCTAAAGGGAACCAAGGTCCTGCTTACATTCTTAAACAAGATACTATAGCAGCATCGGCTTAAATAAGGCCATTGGGTTCACATGGGTACACTGACATTCAGATCTTGTTGTGTTCCAGAGAACAAGTAAAGCTTTCAAGGAAATTGGGGAGTACCTTCTCTGTAGACATGCAAGGCCTGGCTACCATTGCCATTTCCCATGATCTTCCAGATATCAACTAAATAGGATGAGAGGTAGAGGATATCTGATTTCCCGCCCATAAGATGATAGCAGAGGAATCTCGCTTGAGCCATACATGAGCTGAAGCCTGTATCAAATGCAACCATTATATTCTTCCTATCTTTATATTCCTTAAGCTACCTTGTCTATTTGTCAGCGATGTGGAAACTTTACACAAGTTCAATATGATTGGACATCAATAAAATTTCAATATTATGTAGGAAAATGGTGAAGCAATCTTGCAGTACGCCATTGAATTTGACCTTAAGCTCCATGCGTTTCTTCAGCCAATATTTGGTGAAACTGCAAGCAACATTATGCACATTCTTTTTGCTTGGAAGTTTGGGATACCCTATGGAAGCTGTGGGCGTTGATTAAAGTAACTTCTTAGTGGGGTTGCCATTGCCTGAGTCAATTAGCTAATCATCTTTTGAGTATCATTTGATAGATTTTCATTTTGTTCTTTACTAATCTATAAATCTGGAGAACATATACGACAATGTATGTATTTAAAGTAAATGCTTCAGTACTGGGTGTGACATTATGTTGCTATGTTTATTTGCATGGAGGCATACATGAAGGGCTTTTTTAAATATTTATAGTTATCTGGCCCGAGTCGCATATGCATGTCTATGTATGTGCTCGTCCTTGTTAGCTGTCAAACATGTAACTTTTGTTTAGTGAAATGAACATGCCATTGAACTAATATTGTTCAAAGTTGCAGGCAAGCCATAAATACACATGTTTTAATGGTGGTGTTAACAGAATATAGGACTTTAATGAGCTTTTCATAGATCAAAGCCAAATTAGGTCATGGGTTCTTGCATGTTCTTTCTGCAGGCACAAAAAGCAAAGGACAGGGAAGAAGATGAACATCTAATGGAAAAGCTAGATAAAGACTTCACATCCTTGGCCCAAACAGATGCTCTACTGTCTCTAATGCAACCATGTAAGATGAATGCTCTAAAGGCTCTGCTGAATAAGAGCGATGGAATACAGTCATCTAAAGAAGCATCTTCTGGTTCAGCAGACAAAGAATCTTCCTTCAAAAAGGTAAGCAGATCCTATGAGGCTATGACTGTTTCGAAGAAGTATATTCTTACTTTATAAGTGTTAGAATAGTTGGTAAAACTGCAAATCTGGCTTTTACTAAGAAGTATTTTCTTTATTTTATTATCATGTATAATTTTAGAAGTATATTCTTAATGGTTGTATTAGTTAAAACTTCATCACTTGCTAAACATTAATTGAAACATGAATTCCTTTATGATTTAGGCTGATAAAATTGGCCCCAATTTGCTACAGAGGAACACTTTTTTCAATGTGCTCTTTTCTGTGCATTTGATTGCTTTGCAATTTTGTGTCAGTGGTGGGCTTGCTGCATGACACATCTATTGTGGGATTCATGGAAGCCTTTAACTCATGAAAGCACGATGTTTTTTTGATGTTAACATATATTGGGTTAGCTTATGCAGTAACTCTTCAAAATGTTGCAGTTCTGTTGACAAAAATACTGCAATCCTGCTAGCAGAAAACAATTGCAGTTTAATAATGTATGTGGTACTATCTTCTTATGTGTTAAAGCTGCCTTCTGCATCCTCCTAAGTTGTTTTTCAATCGTAGCAGTGATGGGCAACTTTCTAGATGCAAAAAGAAACCCTGCTATATTTTTTTTTAACTTGATAATCTTTTATTTTATTTTTTCCCATTAATAGGTTGTGACAAAGTTTATCTTTTATCTATATTCATACTTGTATCTTTTGTCAATTTGTTTTGTTATTGTCTGCAGGAACAACCTGATCCTTATGACAAACTTGTCAAAGAGCTGGTGTTGGACAGGCGAGCTCAGCCATCAGACAGGACAAAGACTCCGGAAGAAATAGCCCAAGAAGAAAGAGAACGGCTTGAAAAACTGGAGGTATGCATACACTGTCTTCTATAGTAATGCATTAAGTTGCAGTTGCCATTGTTCTTTGAACAAGCAATTGTTGCGACATGTTAGATTCACGCTTAAGATTCGGCAATTTCAAGGTATATTTTCATATTTCCTAGGAGGAACGTCAAAGAAGGATGCTTGCTACTGATGATATCTCTGATGAAGGGAGTGATGGTGGTGAGAACAGCCATGAACCAGCATTGAAGAATTTCAGAGCTGTTTCTGGTGATGACCTTGGAGACTGCTTTTCAATGGATGAGAGTATTGCAAATAAAAGTGGGTGGGTCGATGATATTTATGAAAATCAGGATGTGGATGATCATGACCAAAACAAAACGAACTCCGAGGATTCGGAAAGCAATGACCAAGAAGGAAGTGATGATGATGGTGAAAGTGATGAGAATGACACCAGTGGTAATGACTTTAGAAGTGTGTCTGCCACGAAAGATTGGGAGCAAAGCGATGATGATGATCTGGATTTGGATGGAGAAGAAGCAGAGGGCCCTGGTGAGGGAGATATGGACATCAATAACAAAATGAGCACGGACATGCAGAAACAAGATTCATTAAAATCTCATATTTCCAATGCTATGGACAAACTGACTCCAACTGGACCAGGCACACTTCCTTTTGTGATTGAAGCTCCAAACAACCTGACGGAGTTATGTTCATTGCTGGACAACTGTTCAGATACTGAAGTAGTTGAGGCTATTAATCGAATTCGAGCATGCAATTCCATTAGACTTGCAGCAGAAAACCGGAAGAAGATGCAAGTATGTTTCTATTGCTGTGTAACAAATAATTTTGTTATCTTTTCCTCCATAAGATATTTTTGGGAGCTTGGGAAGACTACGTTGTCTTTGTGAGTCAACATGCATTTTTTCACTTTTAATTATTTTTTTCTTGTTTGCAGGTCTTTTATGGTGTTCTCTTGCAGTATTTTGCAGTCTTGGCTACCCGAAGTCCTTTAAACATCAAGATAATCAATTTGCTTGTTAGACCATTGATAGAGATGAGTGCAGAGACTCCATATTTTGCAGCAATTTGTGCCAGGCAACGGCTAATACACATCCGGACTCAATTCTGTGAGGATATCAAAATCCCAGGTTTGGAGGACAACACTTTTGTATCTATTCTTATGAAATTATAAGTTGTATCCAGAGGAGCATTTGAGCTCTTATAATGTCGCCTTAATCTAATTATTATTTATGTCATTGGTCTTAAATCTCTTGCTGACACCAAATCGTTGTGATATAGCTGGATGGTTATGGTTATGTTTTCTTTTTTTTTTTTGGTGATATCTTATCAGGGAAAAGCAGCTGGCCAACTTTAAAGACTTTGCTTCTGTTGAGATTGTGGTCACTGATATTTCCATGTTCTGACTTCCGCCATGTTGTTATGACACCTGCACTTCAATTGATGTGCGAGTATCTGATGCGTTGTCCCATAGAATCTGGTAGAGATATTGCTATTGGATCATTTTTGTGTTCCATGGTGTTCTCGGTAAGTTTTTATCAGAGCCAATGCTATTTTTCCTTGTGACCAAATATTTTCAAGTAGTATGCCTAGACTTGCTGAAAAAACATAAGTAGTCTGCCTAGAGCCTTATCTCACTGGCCAGTGACCTGGCCTCGGAAGATACTATGGCTATATAAATTTCGGAGTCACTAATGTTAGTTCATTGTTTTGTGGTTATTTCGTTATATTCCAGTATACACAGATGGTCTCAAATTACATGGTGTTTGTCCTTGTGCATTGGATACACCTAGGATGTGTTGGATACTTGTCTTAAGAATCATAATTTTTTGAAATGGAAATAGGCTCCAGAAAATTTTTGAGTACATTTTGGATGCTTTCCAAGTACATTGCCGGAGGGAAAGGCCTTTTTTCCTCTTTGGTGAATGTTAACCTTTAATGGTTGATAAGTTTGATGGTTAGTTTCAAGTTTTGTGATGTTGATATAGTTGTCTGGTATAGACTGTGGTCTATGGATTTGAATGATGACTCGATGTAGTTTGTGGATATTGATTTTATCATATGATAATGGAATATGGAGTATGTTATTCTCATAACTCGTTGTGTTCAATATATTCTTCTAATGCTTTTTACATGTATGTAAAGAAAAGTTATATTATTGATTTATTGTTGTAACCAGCCATGTCATATCTAATTTTTTCAAGATTTGTTGCAATGGCATATTTCTATCTTGTTGTTACCATATCCCATTTCTTTGTCCATTCTTGAATGATTGTTTTAAATTGTACATTTAGTAGTTGTTACTTGACATAATTGCTTTTACAGGTTACTAAGCAATCTCGAAAGTTCTGCCCCGAGGCTATAGTATTTCTGCAAACTCTCCTACTGTCTTCTATAGGGTTAGAGTCTGGACTTCAGCATCATTCTCAGGTATATGTTGCAGTTCGCAATATTTTACTTGAACTAATGATTTTCTACTGGCAAGTAGTATATTATTAGGTTGTTTTCTTTATAGATGCTAAAGTAAAGGATGTGTTTCTTTTATTAAGCAGCTCATCCATCTTAAGGAAATTAAAGGACTGAAACCCTGGCTCAGCATATGTGATCAAGTGTGTGATGTACATCCCATTGATTTCCTCAAGGTCATGGACAAGCAATCTGACTCTCCTGTTTTTGCCTCTGATAACTTCAAGTAAGTCCATAATTCTAGTAGTCAGAATAGATGCATAACCTTTGTAAGCATGTACCTGTTTGATTCCACCCCCCTCCCAATGTTTTTATAATGACAGGGCCAGTATGCAACTGTCTGTGGCTGAAACATTGAAAGGCTTTATCAACATATATGAAGAATTAAGCTCCTTTCCAGAAATATTCCTGCCAATTTCTGCATTGCTGCATGAATTGCTCCAGAAAGCTAAGTTACCAGGCATTTTACGAGGCAATATGGAAGATATTATTGACTTAATTAAGAAGAAAACTGATAAACATCATGTGCTGAGGCAACCACTCCAAATGCGGAAGCAAAAGCCAGTGCCAATCAAATTGTTGAATCCAAAATTTGAGGAGAAGTATTCACTTTTTTTAAACTAATATTTTCCCCCATTGTTGATGCACAGTTTATTATTTATTTCATTTGTTGGAAGGGGCTGCAATGTGAATCTTATTTGCAGTAAATATAGGCAGATATTTTTCAGAAGGGCATTTGTAGTTTGTATTGGTTCTAATAAGGTTTTATAAAGTGGATGCTTTGTGTTGATGCTCAGCATCCCCATCCGTAGGTTATGCCCCACAAAAGTAAGCATGCCATGTAGACAAGCATTAGAAATCAAGGAACGGGAAAATTGAGATGAGGCTGTTGGTTCCCTCATCTACACATCTTAGTGTTGCTTGAATGCATCTTAAAAGATGATCTATCTATGGTATACACATCTTACTTTTTTTAAACTAATATTTTCCCCCATTGTTGATGCACAGTTTATTATTTATTTCATTTGTTGGAAGGGGCTGCAATGTGAATCTTATTTGCAGTAAATATAGGCAGATATTTTTCAGAAGGGCATTTGTAGTTTGTATTGGTTCTAATAAGGTTTTATAAAGTGGATGCTTTGTGTTGATGCTCAGCATCCCCATCCGTAGGTTATGCCCCACAAAAGTAAGCATGCCATGTAGACAAGCATTAGAAATCAAGGAACGGGAAAATTGAGATGAGGCTGTTGGTTCCCTCATCTACACATCTTAGTGTTGCTTGAATGCATCTTAAAAGATGATCTATGGTATGCATATTGCCTAGGAATGGTAAAAACTAAGATCTCCCATCCTCTCGGATTTCCCCATCTTCCATGTGCTGTTTTGATCCCTTCTCACCTCGTTGGGAAATATCATTAGTATAGATTGCTTGGGCATCCAAATTGGTCCTTCATACTTTCTCTGAATTCAATACAGCACTGCCAAAAAAATTACATATATAAATTAGAAACAAATAGAAGTTTTACTTTAGTTTTTAAAGCTGTTATTATTTGCCTCAGCTGCAATTTGTTGACTTGTTCCTTTTTGGAAACATTGTGCAGCTTTGTAAAGGGTAGAGATTATGATCCAGACCGAGAAAGAGCAGAGAGGAAAAAGATGAAAAAACGATTAAAGAGTGAAAAGAAAGGAGCAATACGTGAACTACGTAAAGATAATCATTTCATATTTGAATTGAAAGAGAAAGATAGGATGTTGGAGGAAGAAGAAAGAGCAGAAAGATATGGGAAGGCAATGGCCTTCCTTCAAGAACAAGAGCATGCTTTCAAATCTGGACAATTAGGAAAAGGAAGGAAGAGGAGGAAATGAAGCTCAACCTGATATTTCTCTGCTGTACATACTCTTGATCATTTTATCATGCTGTCAAGCTTTCTAAAGGTATGCCAAACCTATATTTTTCTCTCTGCCTTGTTGTTTCACTTCTATGTTACTACTAGCACTGTCATCTCAGTTTTGTATCAATTTTTTCATTTTATGAATTTCCAAAAAAAAAATGACAGATGGTGCTCTTAGATCCTTTTGTTTCCTTTTGGGAGGGGAACATTAAGAGACCTTTTGTATTTTTAATAGCTGTTAGATATTTATTGAAACATGAAAGAATGAAGCAAATGCCATGTGGACATCTGCTGAAATGGAATAGAGAAACTCAACGAAACGTCTATTTTGCTGGCATTACAAAATATAAAGGTCAAGTTAAAAAATACTAGCATAATATTTAAAAGCCATTTTTAATGACATATGATATATTGAGAAGTATATTGCAATCTTCCTTACAGTTTATGTAATATAATATGTATTGGTCATCTGGTGAAGTTCTCGACAGCTTAAAGTAAATGCAACAAGAAATTGTACTGAATAATGAAAAATTAGTGTAAACTTGAAAATAAACAGCTAACGAAGAATATATGAAACTTGTAGCTGTAACTAAAAGGCAACGTGCACTGTATTATGTGAATTGGTTTGCTTTACTGGTAAAAATTCTTGGCTAAGCAACTACAGGTTCCGGTGGTGCATCCCTGAAAATTTGGATCTGGATAATTACAGTTCAGGTGGGTCTCCCTTCCTTTCTCTTAGAAAACCTGCCCTGTAGTATAGGCCACAGTCAGCCCACCTGGTCCTAGTGAGGCTGCTTGGTCCCTTACCAAGTAACAGCCACCTATAGTGGCCGAGCATGTGTTTAGGCCCCGCACAGAGAGATCCAGATGCTTTTTAAGCCTAGGCATAAACCTTTTATGACAGTAGCATGATCATGTTAGAGATTTCCTGAATTTTCATCGGATGATGGTAAATTCAATAATATGTAAATAGTTTTACCATAGTATATTCAACTATATGTGGCTTGTTAAGCCTCTCTGGAATTATAATCAGATTTCTTGCTCAAGAAAGCTGTTGAAATTATAAAAACGGAAAGGATATCTCTGCTTTTCTGCACTAATCCTCCTCTTTAAAGCAGAATTTCAAACTGAAAAAACTTGGAAGAAAATAAATCAGGTAAGGGAAATGGTAGATTTGAGGAATAACACTTCAATTGAGTCAAATTAACCTCCTACGATCTTTTTGAAACATAAAATATATAAAAATCACATCACTGAAAACATAATGCCTTTTACTGGTGTTTTGTTTGAGGAAAAAGGAATCTGAAAATTTATTACTGTATAATGTGATATGATTGCCAGATGAGGTATGAGGAATGCCATTTTATTTACAAAGTCGTCTTCATTCTTGTCCCACACACACTTCAGTATCTTTTCATAACAAAAGAAAGCATAAGCTGTTGTAACTTAATAATCAACATTTGATTCTCATGGAACCATATATAGAAAATTCCAAGATTATTCTTAAATACATTATAACTTATGGACTCTTTCATGTCCACAAAAATAAGATGTTTATTTATAGTCAAAATAAAATTTTGAAAAAATGAAAAACATATCGTGGTCAGAGAAGCACTAAGCTTCCTAAATAGGGATATGTTGCAACTTAAATTATCCTAATGAAATTTAAAAGAAAATGAAGACAACAAAACATCATAGTCACCCTAGATGGTCCAACTAGCATGCCCCAGGTATCATCAACATAGATCAAACATAAATGACAAGGAGCAAAACCTTGGATTGTCCTCTATTCAGCAGTTTAACAATATTGAATATAACCTAATATAAAAGCTACCAACATATGTCTTGTCTGTCCAAATGGATTAGAAATGTTCACATTCGAGTCTTTTGGCTTGGCAATCGGGCTACCACTAATGTACTGTCCTAAAACGTCTACAGAATGTGAAATGTGTGATATCTGGAATAATGTGTGGGTGTATCTATAACCTAGTATAAGAGCTGCTAATCACTGGCTTTCTTCTCGCCTCAACCACCTATTAGCCCATGGTTTGAGGACTACAGTGGGCCCCATTGGAAGGGCCCGCCATTCTAGCAATTCTCAGAACAGGTAACAAATGAAGGATTGAATGCTCTCATGCTTTGTAGATTGCTCTATCACGTGTCTTTGATTGTTGAATCTAGGGGGGACCTGCCACTCATGGTTGAGTCCCAGTGGACACAGAGGACTATAATTTTTTTCCCTAATAATAAACCACATGATGAAGAAAGAAAACTCCAGGTTGTTCAACGTCATTGAGTCCCAGGTGTACCCATCTCTCAGTATTTCTCAGACGCATAACTCTTCATGATATTGCTATTTAGTCTCCACTTCTGGGTCGTGGGAAAAAAGTTTGTTGGACAAACAAGTCTCTCTTGTGTGTGTTTAAATCAACTCAACACAATTGAACCACATAATCCCTTATAATGAAATGTAACAGCCATTAGATGATTCAGAAATAGTAGCTCTTATAGCAGATTGTGGCAAAAAAAAGATTATGAATGAACTTGAAATATTTAAATTGACCTACCCATTTTTCCTTTTGTTTTGATGTTTCTTATGAAAACTGTAGCAGTTGAGCTATATTTTATATGCTTCCCTTTTCTTTTCTATTTTCCAAACTTGCTATGGATCCAATTTTTGCAATCCCAACTTCTAGCTAGATGAAGAGAAGAAAAGTTTTATTTCTCTCCAAATGAGAAACATCAAAAATTAGTTTTCTTATTGAGACCTTTTTTTTAGTTATATAATATTAAATGAATTGATACAGTGACTATTATAATAACTTTTGGGGCCTCCCTATTAAGTTATATGTACTAGGCACTTAAGTAACAATAATTATTTAATTATTATTTTACCATGTTGGCTAGTATATAGGGAGTAATGGTTAATCATGATCATTGATGATTATTATATTCCAACAAAACAAATAGAATCTGATGCAGGCATCTTCGTGCAAAGGCATCTTGATTTGAAGAATCAGATCTGAAAGGCCAAGAAATTAGGGTACCAAATTTTTTTGCACTAAAATGGTTATAACTTTCTCATTCGGTGTCAGAATTCTTATTATGACTCCAATTTGGAAAGTTCTTTTCGAGCTCTATGAGCTACAGTTGATTTCGGAGCCTAATTCAACTATTTAATGGGTCAACTAGAGTTTGGAAGATCCTACATGAGCTCATCTCGTAGTCTTTTCCTATTTTGATAAGAATTAGTGTTTTGAGCCTTTGTTTAAGTCTTTTAGAGTTTTTTTATCTATAAATAAGACCATTTATCCACTTTGTAATCGGTTTATTTGAGTTATTGAATTAAAAACTCCAGAAGTTTCTTCTTCTTCTTTGCTATTTTTTTCTTATTTTTTGCATCTTCTTTCTATCTTTTCCAACTGTTGGGGATAAACCCCGCTCCCGCCGAAGTCCAGCCTGGTGCTTAGGCTAATGCAGTTGGTAAATACGGAAGAGTTTCAATCGAAAATTCTTTCTCCAGCAGTCGAACCTATTCAGTGGCCGAACTCCTCCAGCGGTCGAACGCAACCGAGCTTCTTAGCGGTCGAGCCCCAGTCGAACTCCAACAGTCAAATTTCTGCCAAATGCTTTAGGAGCTAGACTCCAAGACTTCTCCATCAGTCGGACTCCTACGGAAGCCGAACTCCTTCCAGATCTTCTCCTTTGGTTGGACTCCTACGAAGTCGAACTTCCTCCGCACTCCTCCTTCAGTAGGACTCCTACGGGAGCCGAACTCTTTCCGGATCTCCTCCTTCAGTCGGACTCCTACGGGAGCCGAATTTCCTCCGCACTCCTTCAGTTAGGCTCCTACGGGAGTCGAACTCCTTCCGGATCTCCTCCTTTAGTCGGACTCCTATGGGAGCCGAACTTCCTCCGCACTCCTTCAGTCGGGCTCCTACGGGAACTAAACTCCTTTCGGATCTCCTCCTTCAGTCGGGCTCCTACAAGAGCCGAACTTCTTTCGGATCTCTTCCTTCAGTCGGCTCCTACGAGAACCAAACTCCTTTCGGATCTCTCCTCTCAGTCGGACTCCTATGGGAGCCGAACTTCCTTCGTACTCTTTCAGTAGAACTCCTACGGGAGCCGAACTCCTGTCGGACTCCTACGGGAGTCGAACGCCTTCTGGATCTCCTCTTTCGATCGAACTCCTACGGGAGTCGAACTTTCTCCGCACTCCTTCAGTAGGACTCCTACGGATGCCGAACTCCTTCCGGATCTCCTCCTTCAGTCGGACTCCTACGGGAGCCGAATTCTCTCTGCACTCCTTCAGTCAAACTCCTACGGGAGACGAATTTCTTCTGGACTCCTTCGGTCAAACTCCTTCCGGACTTCTCCTTCGACCGAACTCCTATGGGAGCCGAACTCCTTCCGGATTTCTCTTTCAATCGGATTTCTAAAGGAGCTGAATTTCTTTCGGATTCCTCTTTCAGTCCGGCTTTTACGGAAGCCGAATTTCTTCCGGATTTCTCCTTCAATCAGATTTCTAACGGGAGTCCGAACTCCTCCAGAGTCGATGTGCGTCAAGTTCTTCACCCCTCCATGCGGCCCTGGATGGCTCAGTGTCGAATGGCTGCGGCCGTCACTATCAGCCCGCCGCACGCGACAGCGACCTGCTATCGGGCGGCGATGGCTGTCACCATCAATCTGCTATAGGCGGCGCCTCCCTCCGTGACTGACTCCGCCAGACCTCGAGCGGCCCGCTACTAGGCAGCCGCAGCTGTCACTATCAATCCGCTACAAGCTCCACCTATAAAAGGGGCCCTCTAGATATGTTTTCTCTAAGCTCTCCTCTCTCACTTAAAAACTCTGCTGAACTCTTTTCCGAGCACTCCATTTTTGTTGCTCAGAAGAGCTGATTTGATCGTCGGAGGGTCCTGCCGGAGCCACCATCACCGACTTTAGGACGGGACTTTGTTTTGCAGGTCACCGATGGTGACCTCGTCCTCGACTCCAGCACAATCCGGCGTCAACCAGATTCTGCGACAACACCAACAAATGTCTATCTTAAGCTAGGTTAGTTGGTATCAGATCTTCATGATCCCTTGGCGGTGATTTTTTTCTGTAGTCCCGATGGCAGGTGGTGGTCGCAAGAAGAACTAACCTGCGAATCAGATGGCAGCCCATGATGAAATCACGTAGCGAGAACGAGATCTGATGTTGAAGTATGAATATTTGAGGAGATAGATGGTGGATCTAACTGCATGTCTTGTGCAATTAAAAAATCAAGATGCGAGATCCGAGGCAGAACCAGAAGATCGCAGATGTGAGGGAGATCTTCAGATTTCGAGAACCTCTTTCATTAGGGTATTTCCATCTGCCGGCGTGAAGGTCGTGGTGATTTCTTCGAGTGATCAACTCATTGGTTTGACTCCGTTAGAGTAGATCTGTTTGATTATTTGGATAGTCTATAAATGGAGATGTTCCTCGATTGGGTGGACCAGATTGAGCGTATCTTCAAATACAAGGAGATATCTGTCGATAAAAAGAAAATTATGGAGATTTCAAACTCGAGGACGAGTTCTTTCTAGCCTGGAAAGTATGATGTAGGCATCTTCGTGCGAAGGCATCTTGATTTGAAGAATCGGATATGAAAGATCAAGAAATCGGGCTAACTGTATCAAATCTTATGGATTTGATATTGTTGCACCAAAATGGTCATAACTTTCTCATCCAGTGTCAGAATTCTTATTATGACCCTATTCGGAAAGCTATTTTCTAGCCCTACGAGCTACAGTTGATTTTGGAGCATAATTCAACTATTTGATAGGTCAACGGGAGCCTATGAGATTCTACACGAGTTCACCTCTTAGTCTTTTTTTATTTTGATTAGGATTAGTGTTTTGAGTCCTTGTTTAAGTTTATTAGAGTTTTTTTGTCATAAATAAGGCCATTTAGGCCACGTTGTAATCATTTTATTTGAGTTATTGAATTAAAAACTTCAGAAGAGAGCTTTTTCTTCTCCTTTATCGTTTTCTTGTTTCATGCATCTTTTTTCTCTCTTTCCCAACAAACGCCGTGCTAGGCTATGTCAGAACCTTTTGGTAGGGAAAACATAGGTAGTAAATTTGTTAAGGCAATCAAGAATGATGACCTTATGGACCATCATCCATAGAAATACTATGGCATAATTAATATATTAAAATGCATGATGCAGTATTGGATTAATGGTCATGGATGCCATTGGATAAAGTGATATGCATGACTTTTATCACATTGGGTATCAAATCAAACTTCTATCAAGGGAAAGAAATGTTTTTATAAATGGTATGTAAATCTATCAAAATTATGGCACCATCTATAGATGACAGTTGAACTTTGGCCATAGTTCCTGCACAAGGTATGCCGGACTGGTATCGAGGCTCTACTAGCTAGCGATTGGTTTAGTATGGTACTAGAACATGCCATATGACACCAAGATGTACTAAACTATGCAAAGGAAGAGAGAGAGAGGGGGAGGGCTTATCAGCTGATGGCATTGCAATGTCGAAGGAGGGGGGCATGGAGAGCAAGCCTCTGATGGAGGGAGGGAGGGAGAGAGGGGGAGAGGCTTACCAGCTAATGGCATCATGATGCAGAGGGGATCGTGAGCAAGTGTCCAGCCGGGGGGGGGCAGATTTAGTAGGCAACAGCATCATAGCATTGAATTGAGAGCAAGGCAAACTTTGGAGTTGTCCAACTGAACCGATCCACATTGCTGAACCATCCCGACTTGATGTTGTTTCGGTTTGGTATGGGTAGAACCGTCTGGTTTGGGTCAATTGATATTGCTGGTTCTACAGGCCTTCTTGCCTTTTGGTGACTTGAATGGATCCAAGGCTGATGCTTGTTTTCAATTACTGGTCCCTTATGTTGGGCCGCTAATTACAGCCCCATGCAAATCTAATTGTTCTCACCATGATTGGGTTCGGTTAGGTGGTCTGACTTGAATGGTAGTGGGCTCCACAAATTTCATACGTCTAAGCTAACTATTTTATGTGGACAGCTATTTCCATCTCATGGTCCTCTCCTCCTTCCCTGCATTCTATTCTCTTCTCATCTCGGCTAGTCAAGTTTTTGCCACTTAGTGACTCTAGGTCTCCCATGCTGAAATGTCTTTCTTTCACTGTCCTGTTCTCTCCTGCACATCGAAGGGATTTGCTTATCTATTGGTTGTTGCTACCTGCAAATAAAGTTGTTTGAACATTAGAGAAGTAATTTAAATCATCCACCTCAGGAGCAGCTCAATCTACTCGGGGTTCCAAATATCGATCATGAACTGAATATTTTTGTACGTTTAAATTGGTTTGCCACATTTTTTTTTAGCTTTTTGGGTTTACCGGGACACACTATGCATGCCATTGATGTGCTTATGTGAATGGCCTATCCAATTTTTGTTGTGGAACTATCGAATCTTCAAATGGAATGTCAATTAAGCATGCATTTATCATTGGTTATTAATATTTCATGCCACCTATATTGTGTTTGTCAAAATGCCTATAGTCCATTGTATTTCTATCATGGAGATCATGGTAGGAATGAATGTGCCAGAGAACATTTTTTCCCAGTCAGCCACTAGTACTTGCTAATTGAGTTGTGTCCCTATACATGCGCATATATACATATGTGCACATTTACATGTTTCAATACATACATCCATATATGCATGTATATTTTGCCAATGTAATAGATATAGGGCAATGAAAGTGCTTTAAAAAAATAAAGATAGTAAACTTTGAGAAAGTCAATTAGTATTTTGAATAGCATGACTTGGGTTGAACCATCATGGTGTCTGGGTCACCAATTCTCAGTTCTCAGTTCCTGGTTTGACTAACGTTGTCTCATGATTTGACCGATCAATTATCCTCTTTTCAAGTTTTTGTATACTTGGACCCACCCATTCTCTAGATTTCTCAAATAATTCTTGCCTAAGCTGATTTCTCTATTATTCTTTCACCTTCCTAGGTCGCAGACTGAACTTACCCATTTTTGGATGCACTGCCTCACCTTGGATCCACCGAATCTCAATCTTCTCACCATAGTCCCAATTGGATATGTCTCACCTTCCCTCAATTCCAATCAAATCTCATTGCTTGACTGTGGTTCTTGCCTAAATAGTGCCTCCTAGGCGCAAATCCAATTGGATCTGCCCACCTTGGTTTGAAGGCCACTACATCTGGTTGCATGCCACCTTGAGTCTCGCTAGATCTGGCTATGCTGCCTTGAATCCATTGGTATTAGCCACGTGCTTGAATCTTGTTGATCTAACCTCAAATCTCTCTCTTTTACTTGATAGTTGAACTTACTGGGTCAAACTGACAGTCCAAATCATGGTTTACTGTACTGGATCGAACCGGCCAGTACAGGGCGAACCGAGTCGGATCGGAGGGGAATTAGGATGGTTCCGACCGATTTCTCAGTTCCGTCAGTTCGGGTAGGTTCGGTATGGCACATCCTGATTTAGTCTGATTTGATCTAGTTTTCTTTCTTTTTTTGACCGCTAGATAAGATTTTTTTTTGAATTTTTTGTTATCGATACAGATCGGTATGGTATGGGATGGACCGGTATGGTATCGTATCGATCAGCAACTGGCACGGTGTCCGGTATCGATATGTAAAACCTTGATCCAAATGCTTCTATCATTTAGGTCATCGAGTTGAATTAGTTTCAGTAAATTTTGGGCTTTGGTTTGATTTGACCCATAAAGCTAAAAGGTGATGAGTTGGACAGCTTGACCTGAATGAGTCAACCAAGCTTCAGAACACTATTTGAGATGCAAATATTCTTGAAAAAGGTGGTACAACTGAAAATATTATTGATTATGATTAATTTGCTTCTTCTTTTAACTTTTTTGTAATTCTATGCATGATGATTATACCTTACAAGTAAATGTGTAAGTATAAAATAAATAAGCTAGTATTTGCATGATAAGGTCCAACATCTCCAATGTATAGCACATGCCTATCCACCCCTCTTTTAAGTTAGAGGTTGTCTTAAATGTTTCATTCACTATAACACATGCTCTTTTGTTTTGTGTATCACAGATCATCAACTGAACTGGACCTGAATCACCTTATACTGGGAGCACCCTAAGAAATTTTGCACTTTCTTATTCTCTTATTGGCCTTTGTTGCAATATGTGTATCATTTGGAACTGGTGAAATTTGATAGACCAGAACTCCTTTGGTTTCTAAGATGACTCCTCTTCTGGTCTTTGTTTCCATCTGGACCCTAAATCCAGTGACTAATGTAAATAGAAAAGGGTCAGTAGACCTTATACATTATATCTAATCCATAATACACACACATGCAACCTGTTTGCCTGATTAAATTGGTTACATTGGTGGGAAATAAATTAAATATTAGAGGAGGGAAAGTAGGTTATTAGAACCTCCACTGTAGCACTTACCTGCAGTTTACATTTTTGGCCCTCAAGATATGACAGACATGCTTTTGCCTTTGCACTTGAGAACAGTATATAAGCTGTGACGGGCATGCCTGTCTGGCAAAAGCGGGGAGAACTTTTCCAATTCTTATATATGATTCTTCTTGACTAGCTATATGGATTCGCTGGAGTTTCTGTTCTTCCACAAGCTTTTACAATAGTTGGCATGAAAAATTTCTACAGTAGTATTAATATGTAAGATTATCAGTATTTCCTATTTTATGTAGCATATACTTGCAGTAAAGCAGAAACAATAGAGTTCTTTCATCAAGTGTTATTTCTTGACATTTTCTTGATCCCGTAAAATTTAGTGTTTTAGCTGCAGAATTCAATCTTACATGAGTTTTTGTTCCTACCATCTTTGTTTAGATTTCGATTACTTCCTCTTTAATTTACTAGCATATAATAGATTTTTCAGGGTGTACATCAAAAAACATGGTGTTACAGCAGAAGCAGGAAACTACATGCATGGATGTGATATAGTGGTTTCCCATAGATTGAGTGGAACTGCAGACATTAAATGCATGTTGGAAAGCGGTAGCTACATGGTTCAATAAGATAGAATGGTGTATTTTTTCTACACCGGTGCGGTGTACAAAGAATTACTCTAATAGCGCCTGAGGTCATTTGTGGAGAGGGTTTGGATTGATTGGATATTTACATACAGTTTATGCTATCCATGTCTAAATTAAAAGAATTCCAGCATCCTCGCTTTTAGGAATATTAGCATCCTCAAACCGTCTATCTTTCACCGTTTAGGAGAAGGTTCCTATCCTGACCAACCTAAATTACCCAGTCTGCACTAATGCTTCAGCTACCGTGCTTCTCTTACTATTATCAAATGCTTCCATCCAGCTTTGGAAGACAACAGCTGCAAGTTTTTCCATTTCCCTCGCAGAGTTGGCTTCAAACTGAAACACCCGCTTATTTCTTTCTTTCCATAAAAACCAGCAGACTGGCAATTAAGCATTCCAGGTGTGGTGATAGATTCCTCTTATCTTGCTTATTCTTCCATTTATTCCACGGGTCTCGCATGTTGTTGGTGGATTCGAGATTTTTAGAGTCTATGATAAAAGATGCTAGCAGGTTCTTGAGTATTCACTCACATTGCAAGAGTGGTAGATTCGCACAATGTATAATGACTTGGCCCTATGATTCCTTTTCTCATCAAACTTTCTGCTGCCAAAATCTTATTATTGTAGCACAGCCAGATTAACAATTCAACTTTTTTAGGAATCTGTTTTCTCCAAATGACTCGGCCGAAGTAGGAGACGACACCCCCATTCATCAGAAAGTAGTAGCACCTGTTCACTGTGAAGGTATGATTTGATCTCCACTTCCGAATCTAACTATCACTAGTAACAAAAAATCCAATGGGTGAATATAAGAGATATCACTAAGCAGTTGTATTCATTCCTAGCTGAATGGCTCATTGGGTATCTAAAATTCTGATCCCAGGACAAAAAATTCACCATGGATGATGATTGCTTCCCTGTTACCCATTGATATTCAAGGAAATTGCCGGAAAAGTCTATGCGTGCTTAGTACTCCCTTCACGGTGATGCAATGCCTCGTGCAGATGGTTCGAGGAATGGGATGGTTGCCTCCTGCGATAATATATTTTTTTTTTATCAGTGCACGCCATGGTTTATATTGTGTCTTGTATAACTCCCACCACCATTTTAGAAGCAAAGCCTTATTCAATATTTCCATATTTGGGATGCCTAGACTACCCAGCTTTTATGTTTTGGGTCATGAGAGCAAGGGTGGCAGTGGGTTTGGATCTACGTTGGCTTCAGTCGTGAGGATTTTAAGAAAATACCAACATAATTCTAACCCCTCTAATAAATTGATCAATATCTTCAGATCCGAACCTGATTTGTTTATTAATATGTACATACTTAAGAGTTTAATGTTGATGTGGCAGGATTTTTCTTCCATGTTGATGTGGCAGGATCTCATTGGCAAATTTGTAGGTCTTGTTGTTGCTTAGAATTATTTGCTTAAAAAATGGAGCGGTCGGTCTTGCATAGAGATGCTAGAGTGACCTGCAAAATAAAATTCGAACCGAAAGATTTGACTCTGATGAGAATTCTCCGATGCTCAAGTCATTTCGATATTGTAGCTATTTTCTTAGAATGGCATGATCTGAATGCCTAATCTGTTCCTAGAAAATTTGGAGTGGATTACAGCTTGATTACGACTAGATTACAGCTGGGTCGTTGTTTATTCTCAAAGGAAATTACCAAGTATGCTAAAGAGTTATTTGTCCGAGGTGGTTTGGGAGGCTTATATGCTAAATGAGTTGTTGTCAAAGAGAACAACTCGGAAGCGTGCCTCGGTTCATCCTTTGGGTCAAGGGGTATGAAGATAGTTTCTTTGCCTCGGTGTGCTGGTGTGTCCATGTTGGTCCGAGGTGCTTTGGTCACTTGCTTGGCCGGTTCGGGATATTTACATTATTATCGTAACACTATCTTCTGAAAGAGTAAGGATGGTGCTCCTAAGTCTTGAAAGACTATGAAGGAGTCAAGATGGTGACTCCCGAAGGTTAGGATCAGTCGAAGATGTATTAGCCAAGATATGAGGGCTGGCACACTATCAGGCTGGCTCGGATATAGGTTGAGCCGGCTCAGACCGAAGTTAAGCTAGCTCTCTTAGTCAAATAGAGAACGTGTTTTCGAGATTCTGTGGCTTGACAGGCAGTCGAGTCGGTTCGAGTTTTCGTTGAGCCAGCTCGAGCAGGTGGATAGATGAGCACGAGATTTTCTGTTTGATCTTGGATTGGGTTTAATCCAAGGGATCTTGAGACCTGGTTTGAGAGATCTTAAGATGGCTAATTTATATATTGGGCTAGGTCTTTAGTTCAAAGGGTGAGAGCATGCAAGACATGGATGTACATGGGCTTGGGTGAGTGCTTTCATGTATGGATTAGCCTAGGAAAGCTTTTTAGGGTTGTCTTATTGGCTCAGGGGTCATATATATACTTTGTATATGTAATATTTTTTAGACAAGTGAAATTGAAATATCTTTTCTCTCTGAAACTCTAGCTTCTTCTCTCTCTCTCTCTATCGCTGCCCTAACTTTCAATCATCTGATCTTCATCCTTGCTTGTTATCGTCTCCAACTTATTTTCTTGAGGTTGGTAGAAGGTATAAGGATTTCCACAGGTACGAAAATAATTCATAACGATTGGTATCAGAGTCCGAGGTGCATGGAAAGAGAAGATGCCAGAAAGTTAAAGGTCTTTAGGTGCTGTGAATTCAGAAAGATCCTGTTAAGATATTTCTCAAATTTTTTAGAGTTTGTGTTGCGCTTTGACCTTAGATCTAGCCATGGAAAGCAATGTGAAGGTTGATTTCGAGAAGTTTGATGGAAAATTTTTTTTTTTCATGTGGAAAGTTCATGTGAAAGATCTTCTGGTTCAAGCTGAATTGGATCAGACATTGGAAGAAAAGTCTAAAGGGATGTCAGATCGTCAGTGGATGTCCCTAGAAAAGAAGGCCTGCTCTGTGATTAGAGGATGCTTGGCGGATGCGGCACTTTATTTAATCTTAGAGGAGAGGACCCCAAGAGGTTTGTGGTCGAAGTTGCAAATTATATATATGAAAAAGAATATGTGCAATAAGCTGATGTTGAAGAAGAGACTGTACAGCCTTTGGATGTAGGAAGGTGGAGATGTCTTGGAACACATCTAGAAATTTGATCAGATGTACGAGTTGTTGAACATTGGGGTGAAGATGGAGAAAGAAGATACATTGTTGCTTCTGTTATGCTCGTTGCCCTCATCCTATGATCCATTGATAATGATGTTGCTCTATGGTAAGGAGATCCTGGAGTATGAAGACATAGTCACGATGCTGCGAACCAACGAACAACGAGAGAGGTTGACCAAAGAAGGTGTTCCCCAGGAGGGCTTGACTATGGGGGAGAGATCTGAAAGATCAAAGAAGAGAGGCAAGTCAAGGGGATGCTCCAAGTCTCAGAAGAGCAAGAATAGGAAGTAAGCCAGGTGCTACAAGTGCAACTGAGGTTGGACACTACAGACGTGATTGTCCATAGTTAAAGAACAAAAAGGAAGAAAAGAGTGGATCTGATGCACTGAGTACGGTGGCTGATAGTGAGGTAGAGAATAATTTCTCGATTATATCAGATGATCACAGGAGATACACAGATATATGGATCTTGGATTCAGACTGTTCAGGTCACTACATCCCAAATCAGTCTTGGTTCGTTTCATACACCAAGATTGATGAGGAAAGTATGATACTTGGAGATGATCATCTATGTAGAGTCACTGGTATTAAAAGTATTCGGATGAGAATGTTTGATGAGATGGTGCAGACTCTCAAAAATGTGAAGCATGTCCCATATTTGAAGAAAAATTTTGTATCACTGGGCTACCTGGAGCGGAGCGGTTGCAGCTTTAGTAGTTATGCTAGGACTGGAGTTCTCAATATCTTCAATGGTGCTATGGTGGTGATGAGAGGCAGAAGGATGTAGAACAACCTCTACAGGTTGGAAAGATCTATGGTGGCTAGGAAAACTGATGCAGCAGCCACAGCACAGGATTAGCAAGGGGCTCATCGGTTATGGCATTACCGCCTAAGCCACATGGATGATCGTGGGATGAAGGAGCTGAGCAAGCATGGTCTGATTTCAGATCTGGATGGAGGTATTACAGAGGTATGTGAGCCATGTCAGATGGATAAATAGAGAAGAGTACAGTTTGTCATCAGTTCAATCCAAAGTGCAGCTCCATTGGAACTAGTTTACATTGATGTGTGGGGACTCACTTCATTTCTAGCCAAAAACAGGGCGAGATACTTCTTGACCTTCATAAATGATTTTTCGAGGAAGGTATGAGTCTACTTCATGAAGGAAAAATTAGAAGTCTTCTTCAAGTTTAAGGTGTGAAAAGCAGAAGTGGAGGAGATAGATTGGAGCTTGAAGTATCTACGATCAGACAACGGCGGAGAATACACCAGCAAATAGTTTCAAAGTTTTTATGAGGAATGTGGCATCAAAAGACACTTCTCAGTGAAAGAAACTTCTTAACAAAATGGGATGGCCGAAAGTATTAATATAATCTTTTTGGAAAAGGCACGGTGCATGAGATTGCAGGCAGGGCTTTCGAAGGCATTCTGAATTGATACAGTGGATGAGCCTGTTATCTGGTAAATCGATTGTCTCATACAAAGTTAGATAGTGGTATTCCAGAGAAGATATGGTCTGGAAGGAAGATTGGGCTAAGCCATCTAAGGGTGTTAGGATGCATGGCTTTTATGCACATTAGTGCTGGTGAGCAGAGCAAGTTAGATGCCAGGTTACGGAAGATGGTGTTTTTGGGATATCCACGAGGAGTTAAGGGATACCGGCTCTGGGATCTCTTGGAGAAGAAGATCGTCATTAGTAGGAATGTCACCTTCGATGATAATTCAGTTCTCCAAAGGTGAGACGGCATGGAGAAGCAGTAGGTGCAATAGGGCAGCGCTGGACAACTAACATCTTACTCTATTTTGCCACTTGCAGGTATATCGGAAGGACTTGGTATTCAGGTGGAGCACTCACCAAAGGTGCCTCCACAAATGGAGAGTTTTTGGACGGGTGAAGGAAGCCAGGAGGCCCAGCAGGAGCAAGTTGGTTCTAAGATGGACATTGGGATTGCACTGCACAAGCTCAAAAGGAACATCAGGGAACCGAAATGATACGGCTTCGAGGATACGCTGTCATATGCCCTGGTGATAGCAAACAGGGACCTTATACCTATGAGGAGGCTATGGATAGCCAGGACAGAGAGAGATGGGTCCAAGCAATGTCCAAAGAAATGTAGTCTTTCCATAAGAACGAGACATGGCGATTGGTGCAGTTGCCACGAGGAAAGAATCCATTGGTTGCAAGTGGATTTACTAATGTAAGGAAGGGCCTTCAAAGTAGGGAGGTATCAGATATAAGATACGGTTAGTGGTCAAAGGATACTCCTAGAAGGAAGGCATTGACTTCAGTGAAGTATTTTCTCTCGTTGTCAGCCATACTTTATCAGGATGCTGTGGAGCATCGTGGCAGTTCAGGACTTGGAGCTAGAGTAGATGGATATTAAGACGGCATATCTTCATGGGCATTTGGAGGAGAACATCTATATAGAGCAGCCACCGAGGTTCTAAGAGTTAGGAGCAAAAGGAAAAGTCGGTTTGTTGCAGAAATCGTTGTATGGGCTGAAGCAATCACCAAGACAATGGTACAAGCAATTTGATTCTTATGTGAGAGCATTGGACTTTTTAGGTACGAGTATGACTCTTGTGTGTATGTTAAATTTTTGAAGGATGAGTCTAGGGTGTTCTTACTCTTGTATGTGGACGACATGCTTATAGCATGCAAGAGCAAGAAAGTTGTGCAGGAATTAAAGGCAACCTTGTCTCAGGAGTTTGAGATGAAGGATTTGGGGCCTGCAAGGAAGATCTTAGGCATGAAAATCTTCAAAGATCGAGCTAAGAGGATGCTACATTTATTTCAGGGAGGCAACATTAGGAAGGTCTTAGAGACATTCGAGATGAAGGAAACAAAATCGATAGAGTTGCCACTTGCCGGGTACTTTAGGTTCTCTAAGACGATGTCACCACAGACTGAGGTGGAGGCTTGGGAGATGGAGAGAGTACTGTATGCCTCTGGTGTAGGAAGCCTAATGTATGCCATTATGTGTTGTAGGCTAGATATCGCCCATGCAGTGAGCCAGGTCAGTAGGTTCATGGCACATCCTGGTAGGGAGCACTAGTGAGCACTAAAGTGGATTTTCAGATACTTGGCGGGTACTATTGGAGTTGGCATCTGGTATGGACAACAAGATGGAGCTGAGGAACTCTCCAACATGTTCAAGAAAGCTTGAGGGCAAATAAGAGGATTTGTAGATGCAGATTTCGGTGGAGACATGGACATTCGACGGTCAATGACAAGTTTTGTGTTTAGCTTGTTTGGAGGTCCAATTTCGTGGAGATCGTACTTGCAACCCATCACAGTCTTATCCACCACTGAGGCAGAGTATATCGGTGTCATGGAGGCAGTAAAGAAAGCTCTATGGCTGAAGGGATTAGCGTTGGAGATGGATCTCATGCAGGAGGCCGTCAGGGTTTACTGTGATAGCCAAAGTACATTGTTACTTGCTTAGAACTCTATTTACCATGCAAGGATGAAGCACATCGACATTGACACTGGATCAAAGAGCTTATGGAAGGAGGTGAGGTGGAGCTGATGAAGGTCCACACCAAGGAGAATCCAGTGGATGTACTGACAAAAGTTCTTCCATGGGATAGCTTTCGTAGATGTATGAAATTGATGTGTTTGATGCACAAGATAAAGTTGCCTCAAGCCTTGGAGCACCAAGGTGGAGATTGAAAGAGTAAGGATGGTGCTCTCAAGTCTTGAAAGACCATGGAGTCAAGGTGGTGACTCCTGAAGGCTAAGATCAGTCCGAGATGTATCAGCCAGGATATGAAGGCTGGCACACTGTCGGGCTTGCTCGGATACAAGTCGAGCTGACTTGGGATGAGATCAAGCCGACTCGAACTAAAATCGGGCTAGCTCTCTCAGTAAAATAGAGAACGTGTTTTCAAGATTCTGTGGCTTGATAGGTAGTTGAGCCGGCTCGAGTCTTCATCGAGCTAGCTAGAGTAGGCGGACAGATGAGCATAGGATTTTCTGTTTGATCTTGGATTAGATTTAATCCAAGGAGTCTTAAGGCCTGATTTGAGAGATCTTAAGGTGGCTAATTCATGTATTGGGCTAGGTCTTTAGTCCAAGGGATGAGAGCATGCAAGATATGAATGTACATGGGCTTGGGTGAGTGCTTTCATGCATGGTTTAGCCTAGGAGAGTTTTTTAGGACTGAGTCTTATTGGCTCAGGGGTCATATATATACTTTGCATATGTAATGCTTTTTAGACAAGTGGAATTGAAATTCCTTTTCTTCTTGAAACCCTAGCTTCTTCTCTCTCTCTCTCTCTTTACCACTGCCCTAACTTCCAATCATTTGATCTTTATCCTTGCTTGTTATCATCTCCAACTTCCTCGAGGTTGGTAGAAGGTACAAGAGTTTTCATAGGTCCGGGAATAATTCATAACACCTCCTATTATTGAGTCTAAGAATCAGATGAAAGGATTATTCTCAAGTAGTGCCTAAGATCGAATAACATACTCTTTTTCTTCTGGTTGTCTTTGGCATTTAATGACTGATGATGCCGGCTTGCGGCATGGGCTATCGAAAACGATCGTGATTTGGGGGGACCATACGGCTGTTGGTTCTTTTGAGAGATTAATTCAAGAGATGCCTTTTTGTCTTCATCTTCCCTTTTTTAAATCTGCCTAGAAGGTGAGTATAGGAGACAACCACGATAGCAGTGTTTTTTGTCCTCTTCGCTTAGAGCCTTTTTCGTAAGCTTTGAAAGCAAGATAGATCCTACACTGGCTAGGATGCTGTAGTTATCGTCGGCTCGAAGGAGACAAGCTAAGGCCCTGTTTGCTCCTTTGATTCCTGGGGGTACAACTACCGAGGCTTCCAACATCGTTTCTCCAACCATGCTTCTTATTCCGGTGAATATAGGGGTTGAAAATCCTCTTTCGATGGGTGAGTCGGTGAATTCTGTGGTAGAGGCCGTGGACAGGCGATGCTGCTGAAAGGAGAGTGCTGAAGAGGCGCTGAGGGGAGCTGTGGAGGAGAACTCTCAACTGTTAGGCACTTAAGAAGCTCTGGCAATGGAAGTGAGGGAGCTTAGGACTTAGTCTGCAAAGGTAGGAGAACTCGAGGCTGAAGTTGCAGAGATTAAAATCGTGTTGAAGGCTGTGGAAGAGAAGATAGCCAGGCTCTAGAGCGAACCAGAAATGCCAGTCGAGGCTGTTGCTTCAAAGGCCATCGAGTTTCTAGGCGTTAGAGGAATATCGGCACGAAAAGGTCGAATTTGCTATTGATGCCTATAATGAGGGAAAATATTTTATCCGAAGTGGGGTGGCTGCTCGCTATCCAGAATTAAATTTGAATTTCTTGGATGAGGTTTCAGAGCCCCTTGTTGCTGACGCAGTTGAAGCTCCTGCATCGAAAAATATTTCTTGAATTTGCCTTGCCCTTTTGTTTATATACTTTGCCCTATCAAGACCTTGTAAAGAAAACCTCATTTAAATAAAATCTTTTTATTTTTGATGATTCTTTTCTTAACTTTAAGTATTTTCTTTAGTTTACTCCGATTTGAGGAGTCAACCCTAGATATATTTGAACTGTGTATTTTCGATCAGAGGAGTTGCAGTATACTTAGAAGTGATTTCCCCCTTTTTTCATCGACTTTAAGCCGAGGATCTCTAGATTGTAGAGTTCTTGTTGAGCTTAGTGTTCTTTGAATAGGGGAGCTAAGGCTTCGACCGAAAAAACCTTGGATAGGTTGATTCTGATTTGAGAACTTACGAATCAATCTTTTTATTAAACGTGCATGTAATTAGTGGGATGCGCCTATTTTTCTATAAGGTATTAAGTGTGCATAGTTTAAGAAATGATGAACCATATCCCTCACGTAAAAATCTGGTGCATAGATATAGGACGACGAAGTCATCCAATCTTAAATTTGCACATGGCATGATTGTTAGGATTTGACATCTTGAATTCGACCTACAAAGAGCATGTAGCAATATCTAGGATGACGAGCGGAGTCCAATGAGCCCAAGAACACCCTAATCGAAGTTTCGATGGAGGAGAAACACGCGAAGAAAGGTCAGCAGCAGGATGATACGGTCTATGGATCGTTGAAGTGGGGCCCATGATTGGCAAGCCCATAAGAGGAGCGGCTTAGGCATGCACAGGCGCATGGGCTTGCCACATGCGGGCATGGCTCGTAGTGCACGGACGCTTGCTGGCGCACATGAGCATGCGCTAGCGTGCTGCCTAGGCCCAAGCTGGGCACGTGCGCCATGTGGCCCAGGCCCAGGCGGGCATCCACAGTGGGCACACATGGGGGGTTTGTCCCATGTGGACCAAGCGATCCACAAGAGGAATTTGGTGGTCCATGGGGTGTTTTGGTGGTCTATTCATGGGGTTCACGTGCATTTGTCCTTAGGTCGAGCCATAGTTTGATTGCCTTGAATTCATCCTACTCCATTTATCATTGAAAACTTTACCATCAGGTGGTAGCTAGACACTGCGGCCCTCAACGTCCAAAGGCTGGGTCACCTAAGGATCGTGTTGTAAGCTGAGGGGACCTTAACAACTAGGAAATCTACTTGGATCGTTACTTGCCGAGGTGGTGTGCCCACTATGACAGACAATTTAATTATGCCTTCTGGTGTCATTGAGCTTTCGGAGAAATCTTGCATCAGCATGTCAAATCTACTTAACCGATCAAAAATAAATCCCATTCGAAAAAAGATAGAAAAATATAGAATATCGACTGAGCTTTCATTATCAATGAATATACGGTGTACATTATAATTAATAATATTTAAAGTAACAACCACTACATCATTGTGTGGCTGTTGTATACCTTCTGCATCCGGCTCGGTAAAGGTGATGGCATCTCCGAGCCTATCTTCCAGTCTTGGCCTCTTTGCCATCGCTAATCCAGATGACCCCATGGTTATCATGTGGATCTCACCTCTTAGGAGTCGTTCCTCTATCATTGCTGGTTCCTCCACCTCCTATGCTAGTACTGGCATTGGGTGTTGAGGCTGATGAGGTAGCTATCGAGCTCGTGGAGAAGATTGGCATGGAGTTCTTCCTTGGATGAAGTGGTTTAACCTTTCCTCCCGAATCAGCCTCTCGACTGCATCGCAGAGAAGATGGCCATCTTTAGTGTCATGGCTGTGGTCATGATGGTAGAAGCAGTACCTGGGAGGATCGTGATGCTTAGGCTTCGTTCGCATCTTTGGAGGCTGAGGAAGCTTGGTATGAATTTCTATTAAAACTTCTCTCCATGTGGCATTCAGAGGCATATAATTGTGGTACTGCCTCGGAGGAGAACCCTGCTGGTCGCTTCTCTGAGGGCTTAGAGATTGGCGATTTCTAGATGGATCTCGACCCTTCAGCCTTCGGGGTAGAGATCGAGAGTGCTAACGGTAGGTCTCTTTTGTCCTTAAGGAGCGCTCTTTATTTGATTCTGCCTTAACAGATTTGGCAGGTACATCTTCGATGAAGGCTTCCTCCAAATAGGATTATTTTTTTGCTCGGTCAAGCATTCCGGTATAGTCCTCAAGAAAGAATTTTATTAGCGACCTCTTTAGGTTGTTCTTCAGGAGTTCGCCCATTAGGACAGTCATCACGACTGACTGGTCTAGCTCGTGGACTTCCAGGGTTGCTGCATTGAAGTGGCTCATAAAATTGTAGATCGACTCCCCCTCCTATCGGATGGTGTTGAGGTAGTCAGACTGCTTCTGTTGCTTTTGGCTGCTGATAAAGTGCATAGCCAAAGATCAGCTCAACTCTTCAAAATAGTAGATCGAGGCCGATTTTAGAGTCGAGTACCACTGTTGGGTTACTCCTTTTAGAGTAGTGGGGAATGTTCGATAGAGAATAGCATATGATGTTTCTTAGAAGAGCAACGCTGTCTTGAAAGTTTCTATGTGATCAGCGAGGTCAGAGGTCCTATCGTAGGTCTCGAACTGAGGCAGCTTAAAATTAGGAGGCAACGACTCCTTTATTATTTCTTGGTCAAAGGTCGGCTCGCTGCTGAATCCATCGAGGGTTGAGCCAAAAAAGCTTTATTGATGGCTTTGATCCGCTTGTCTGGCTCTTGAAGCCTTTTCTCGATGGATAGATCCTAAACGGTGCATGCCTTTGACTGTTGAGGAGAGCGGCGATCGGGAGTTGAATTGTGCCCAGATTATGGGCTAAGAGACCGCCGATGGATTTGTTTTCTTCTTGAACTTTGAGGAAGTATTCGAGAAGGCTCGGCTTGAAATTGTGGTTGGGAAGCAGGTGGTTCTGGCGGTACCATCGTTGGGGGCACAATTGATACCACCAAAGGGAATACAAGCTGCACCATAGAGAGTGATGCATGAACAGCCTAGCTTGGCACCGTTGGAGGAGGCACGAAGGCCGTTTGGACCACCTGAACGATGGTCGTTAAAGTATTAACCTATTGGAGTAGGTTGAATTGGTCCATCATGATCGGGACCGGTTGGGCTGGTGAAGAAGTTTCTGCCACTGGAGCCTGAACATGATCATTAGCCCAAAGATCCACCTGATGGGAGGCGGTAGCGTCGGTGAGACAATATGTGCTTTCCTGGGTGGCATATTTAAGGTATGCCCTTCCTCTATCTGTTGTTACTTAGAATTATTTGCTTCGAGAATGGAGCGATCGGTCTTGCGCAGGGATGCTGGAGTGACTTGCAAAATAAAGTCCAAGCTGAAGGATTTGACTCCGACGAGAATCCTCTGGCGCTTAAGTTAGTAGAGAAAAGAAGAGCAATAACGAGTTCTCTATGAAGCAAAAATCTAGAATTTCTAGCATGTATTTTGAAATTTTTTCAAAAATCTAACAATGGAAGCTATAATTTGATCCAATTAATCAATGAAATATGCAAATAAATTTTAGATCTAGGATCTAATGATATGATTAAATCATACATATAAATCTAAAAATTAAATAAAATATAAAATCATGATGTTGATCATATCAACATCAAATAGGAAAACTAGATTTGATCTAGTGGGAGAAAGAGATAGAATCTTTCTTACCTTTCGCAAGTCGAGATCTTAACTTGTTGATATGAGGCTGAGGTTATTGCTTTGAGCCGCAACATATCCAACCTCTATGAGAAGTCCACATGAAGCCTCGATTACAATTCAAAGTCCAGTAATCTGAAAATCAGCATAGTATGCTAGCACTGCGTTGATCCTTCTTTAATGGTTGATACCGAGTCTCCTTCAATTGACTTGAACTCTTCAAGAACCAAAAAAAAGAGAAGGGAGGATCTAGAAGAAGCCTTATTTCCATATTTTTCTCTCAAAATTAGTGGAAGAAAATTTGAAACATAAACCCTAGAGAAGACCCTTCTTCTCTAGGCCTTTCCTCTTACCAAGACACCATAATTTGTGCCTTTACAAAATCCCACGCCCTCAACCCTGATGTGCTCAAGGTCTCCACACTCAAGCCCTCTCTCTCATATCTATAAACTTTGAAAAAATCATGGCCTAACTTTCTTTATATAGAGAGTTAGAGAAGAGTCCATGTTTAGGTCAAACACCTAGATAGAGAGTCCAAAAGAGACTAGAATTGAGGTGCCCAACTCTTGGGTTGGGCGCCCCCTCTTTATTTTATGGCATGGAAACTAGGATATGACGTACAAATATATCCTCTTTCTTCCATAAAAATATCAAAAATAAATCATATTAATTGGCACCATAATTAGATAAGAGTTTTGGTTTATCCAAACTCTATCAAATAGAGTCTAGATCATCACTACTTAGTTTTGGTCAAATCCAAAATCACAAACCATCTAAGAGGGATATGGGGGCAAGGATTGGCATGGAGCCTCTCTAAAAATCAGAATTCACATGAAAAATCCATGGGAAGGGCGTGGAGAAAGGGAAGGTGGCGCAAGAGAGGAGTTCTAGTCTAATTAGGACTTCATGCTTTGACTAGTCAAACCAAATATTTAGTCCAATTAAAATAAAACTTGATGCAACATAATTAATGGTATTCCTAATTCAATTAAATCAGATTAAATCTAATTTAATTTTGATCTTATTTTTTAATCAAATTAGAAATTAAGTGCACTCAAATCCTAGTTCAATTGGGAACTGTTCTCCCTTATAATTGGCTCATCCAATAAATCAATTAAACTTGATCCAATCAAGTCCAAATCAAAACTAATTGAATCATGTTTAATTAGACTTGATATCAATCCTTTAGCTCAATCAGATTGAGCCAGTTAGCAATTTGATTGCTAATCGATCCTCCTGCAATATTTGCACTAGGTCAAACATCAATCGCATTGAATATTTAACCCTACAATGATTCTTAATCATTGATCAACTATTCGATTAGATTGAGACCTCTAATGTGTGTGATCCTATTGGTTCGAACCTAAGCTGGTAGTACAAGAATAAATTTTGGTACCAATTAAAGTAACTATCTAGTAATGGTACCCGACAGTCGGATAGGTCGAATGTATAAAACAACACTCTTAAAATCCATGTGGATATGATTTTCATATAATTCATCCTTCCGATCTAAATTCTCATAAAACGACTCAGGATTTAACTGTCAATCCTGAATAGGTCATCCATATTGTATTTCAAAATACCAAATCTATCACATGGATTATCCTGGCCAAGGTTTTGCTAAATTGAAATACAGCGATGTATTATCTCCAAACTCTTGAAGTGGTTATCCCATCTTGATCACTTACCAATTTCATAAGTACTTGACTGTGCCTAGAAATCTTCCATCACTAAATTAAAAATTCAGATAGTCTGGCACCAAAGCACAGTGAGTTGCTTGCAAGCCACCATAGTGATCTCAGATCGAAGGGACACTTATACCCATATGCCATCAGAGCAATTTTTGAAAGTAGAATGCTTCGAAGTTGGTCACGTTCAGTGACAATGTATCCCTACATCTCACCTGTATGCCATATCAATGTCTTCATACTTCTTGGTTATGAGGACAATCAACTCATATGACATACAACGATCTATACTCGATAAACATTATCGTCTTGATTAACAATGTATCATTTGGTTGTAAATAGTTTAAGGATTAATCGATAAATCTTCTCTTTATTGAATCTAAGTAGTCCTAAGGACTTCATTACAATACAGAAGTTTATTAGAAGTTTATTTATGATGAAAATACCAGATTAAATATTTTATTTAATATAAATCATTTACATTTACAAAATAGCATAACCATTAATAGACTGATGATTGATTTTGGGATATATTTTTCAGTAATTTTTATTTATCCTAAAATCACTCGGTACAGTATGTAATACTCATCTTCTACTTATGGTCGTTAAACTTCTTTACCATTAAGGCTTTAGTGAGGGGGTCAGTCAGGTTCTTCTTTCCGTCGATCTTCTAAAGGTTGACATTACCTCGATTCATGATCTCCTAAATCTGATGGCAGTGGCATAGTATGTGCTTCGTCCATTGGTATGCTTTTGATTCCTTCGCTTGAGCGATGGCTCTAGTGCTGTCATAGTAGAGCAGGATCGGACTATCCAAAAAGAATACTACTTCAAGTTTAATGATGAGCTTTCTTAGCCACACAGCTTTCTTCGTAGTATCGGATGCCATGACGTACTCTGCCTCGTATATGGAGTCTGCCATAGTGTGCTGCTTGAAACTTTTTCAGCAGACTGCTTCACCATTTAGGATAAAGATATATCCCAACATGCTTTTGCTGTCATCATGGTCAGATTGAAAGTTGGGGTCTGTAAATCTCACAAGTTTTAGATCTAACTCATCATAGGTCAGCCACTAGTTCTTAGTATTTTTTAAATACTCAAGGATAGTTTTTACCACCTTCCAGTAGTTCTTTTCTAGATCAGATTGGTATCTACTCACTATTCCTAGTGAGTATATCATATCTGGTCTCATATATGTCATGGCATACATGATAGATCCCACTTTCGAAGCATATGAGATTTTACTCATGTGCTCTCTTCAGGAATTGTCGGATAATTCTTCTTAGAGAGAAATTTCATGGTCTATCGAAAGATAGCCCTTCTTGGAATTCTCCATATTGAACCTCTTCAGCACAATATTTATGTATGTGAACTGGGATAACTTAAGCATCTTCTTAGATCTATTCCTATAGATCTTCATTCCTAGGACGTAGGATGCTTTACTCAAGTCCTTCACGAAGAACTAAGATGATAGCTATACTTTTATTTCTTGCAGTGCAGGGATGTCATTCTTGATTAAGAGAATGTCATCCACATACAAGATAAGAAATACAACTATCGGACAATGTGTCCATTTATAAATTTAGAGTTCTTCTCTGTTTTATCGAAGCTATACGTTTTGATCATCTTATCAAAATAAAATTTTCAATTCTGAGATGCATGCTTCAATGCATAAATAGATCTCTAAAGTTTGCACACCTTGGACTCGTCTGTGGATGTAAATACCTCAGGTTGTATCATATACATCTGTTCAGTTAGCTCTCCATTTAGGAAAGCTATCTTCATATCCATCTGCCAGATCTTGTAGTCCGATCGGCAGCTATCGCAAGCATAATTCAAATAAATTTGAGCATTGACATAGAAAAAAATATCTCGTCATAGTCAATATCATAATGTTGATGATACCTCTTGATAACCAGATGGACTTTATAGGTCTTCACTTTCCTATCTATGCTTTTTTTTCTCTTGAAGATCCATTTACACTCAATAGGTTTAACCCTTTTAGGTGGATCAACCAATGTCCATATATCATTGATCTTTATGGACTTCATTTTGGATTTCATGGTCTCAAGCCATTTCTCAGAATCAAGTCTCTGCATAGCATCCATATAGGTGATCGGATCTTTATCATTCTCATCGAGTTTGATGGGATCATCATTCTAGATAAAAAAATTATAATATCTATTCGGCTAACGCGATACTCTACTGGATCACCTTACTGGTGTAGGGACATTGGGCTCCGAGTTTGATCTAATCAAATTCGGTTCAGGTTCAGTTACTGATATCGGTTCTTCTACCAGTCGAACTTCTTTAAGTTTGACGTTTGAGAAAATAGTTTCTTCACCAAGAAACTTCTTTTCTAAAAAGATTATTCTATTGCTGATGAACATCTTTTATTCTTCAGCATGATAGAAGTAATAATCTCTAGTTTTTTTGGGATATCCTATAAACACAAACTTATCGGACCGGGGTCCAAGTTTATTTATATATAAATGTTTGACGTAGGCTGAACAATCCCAAACCTGAAGGCGAGAGAGTGTAGGCCTATGCCTAGTCCATATCTCATATACAGTCTTTGCAATAAATTTACTCGGAACATTGTTCAATATAAAACATGCAGTTTCAAGGGTATAATCCCAAAATGAAACAAGCAGACTAGCAAACCCCATCATGGATCGAACCATGTTCAACAAAATTTGATTCCTCCTTTTCGATACACCATTATGCTGTAGTGTTCCTGGAGGAGTCCACTATGAGAGAATCCTATTCTCTCCTAGATATGTTAAGAACTCATTAGATAGGTATTCATCTTCTTGATTTGATTGAAGAGCTTTAATACTTTTTCTAGTTTATTTTTCTACTTCAATACGGAATCATTTGAATATTTTAAATGATTCAAACTTATGTTTCATAAGATAGACGTACCCATATCTAGATAGGTCATCGATAAACGTAATGAACTAGTTATATCCACTTCTGAAAAAAGTGTTCATAGGTCCATATACATCACTATATATGAGACTTAGAACTTCATTGGTTCTTTCATCCTTTTCAATAAAAGATGATTTTATCATCTTACCTAGAGATAGGATTCACAGATCGTCAATGATTCACAATCATTGACATCGAGTATTCCTTGGCTAACCTGTTTATCCTATTCTTGGTAATATGATCAAACCTGCAATGCCAAAGGTAGGCATCTATGATATTATCTAATCTAGGGTGTTTATTAATTGTGTACATTACACTCACAAACTGTGATAAAATGTAAATACCATTTCTTTGCTATCCATGTATTATTATAACATCATTCATAATGATATCATAATAATTTTTTTTTATCGATAAATTATAATTAGCTTTGGCCAAAAGGCCAACAGAGATTATATTCATCAGAAAAGAGGGATAGTAATGATAATCATCTAAAGAAGTGACATTACCATTGAAAATAAGTTGAACTATTTTCATAGCTAGAACTGGAATAGATCTTCCATCTCCAATATTTAGGAATCGCTTGTTATTTTTAAATTTTTTATTAATTTGAAGTCCTTACAATTAATTGCAAATATGCATTGGACTTTCGATATCCAATACCCAGGTAGTAGTATTACAAACAGAGAGATTATAAGGTGTTATCATGTAATATTCTTGATCAGCAATTTCTTGCTTTTTTCTCTTGTTCAGCCTATTGGGGTCATGGGAAGCGAGGTACTGGAGATAGTTCCTTTTCTAGTGCCCCTGCTTCTTACAGTAGAAGCATTCTGCCTGATTTGGGTCAGTCTTGAACTTTTTGTTTAGACCTGGCATAGAAGTTCCAACACGAACCTCTTCGTGCTGCTGAACAATATTCAACTTTCAATACTTATTATCGAAGTTAGGTCTTATAAGTATGTCACTATCTAATAATGCACGGAGCAACTTAGGTTTGGCCTTAACTACACAAAGGAGAATCAAAAATCTAATTAGTAAATGATTTATTAAGCTTTAAGATTTGAACTTTAATCAAAAGATTCTTTCACTATTTTATACGAATTGGTAGCCTCTATCTCCAATTCGAAAAATTATCCTAATTTCTTAGTAGGTACTAGAATCCACACAGATTGCATACGTGTCTGAGGAAAGCTCTGGCTAACCCATATGCATCTATGGATAGGTTCTTAACCAGTTATTTCTCAAAATAATTTTTAGTATTAGGTTTTATCTTAGATATATTTTCAATAGGCTAGGGCCTCAACTGAAAGTCCCGGTTAGGTCCAACCATTAACATGATTGAGTTCGATGTATTAAACGAACGATGACTAGGCCCGAGGAAAGCTCTGGCTAACTTGATTACCGTTCAAAGAGTACGACCTAATCATTATATGATGAATGATAATTTCAATATCTCGATGAACACTAGGCGTAAGGTGCCTCCAATGTCCACCTTGACTATTGGATCCATTACCATTCATCTTAATGGAAGGCTATGATCTAGTTATCACTATAACTATTTCATTTTAAGAACCTAATAATTTTAGAGGATTTGGTTAATTTATTTTAAAGAGAAGAGAGTCAAATGAACCAGTTAATCATGATCTTTCTCTTGACTTCACCAAGTTAGATTAAGGAAGACCATAGATAGGCTAGTCTAGAAGCATCTAAATTAATCACACTGATTTACCTAGCTGACATGAATCAGCTCGAATTGTTAAGCGATCTGATCAAAATATAACATTACCGAGAAGGCCAGATAAGTGAGATCGGTGGAAGGGATATATTATTAACTCGTCAAAGATCAAATTAGTGCGAGTAGCTCTCAATTAATGACTACCGATCATACATTGCCAAACTTACCTTCGATACTAACTGGTTAATTAGTTTTGATTGGATCAACCTAATATTTCAAGCTAGATCGCTTAGCTAAGAATCAAGTCTATTTGGGTTCTTGTTAAAGACATAGACTTGATCAACTACAACTATTGTAATTGATCTATAGAGATCTTGACCTAATCTAAGACAACTATTGATTAGATTAAGTCAATTCTTTAATTAAGTCCATTCTTGAATCTAATCTTAGGTCTAACCTAATTAATAGATCTAATTCACTCTAACCCATTAACCTAAGTTTTATGATTTGTCTTAGAATCTTCAATTCATAATTTTAGATTCTAAACAAATAACTCTTAGTTTTTAATTAAGTTTTGGGCTGAGGGTTGGGGTTCGGCATTTCGAAAATGATTTTTCTGTTTGTAAAATATTTCTACAATTGGTTCTACCAACTAGTTGCATGTTTGATTCATTATCAATATGCAAATAACATAAACATGAATCTACTTTAGATCTAATCTAAACATATTCATGAATCTAATTTAGATCTAATCTAAACATATTCATGAATCTACTTTAGATTTAATCTAAACATATTCATAAATCATGAACATCTAATTGAAACAATTTCAATTTCAAACAATCATAAATTATCTTAGATCAAATCTAATATATTTATGATCATAAAAATCAGATTGAAATACTTTCAATTAAATCATAAAATCTTTTAGATCCAATCTAAAATTTTATAATTAGGTTTTAGATCAGCACGTACCGAACAACCTTTATACTCTAAGGGGTAAACCTTTTAGCAGGATAACCTTATAAAATCAGCCTGTGCGATTTAAAATTTTTATTTTTAGATTTAATATTAGATTATAATTTAGATCAAATCTAAATAATAGATCTGAAATATGCAAAAGAAATCATATCAAAAAGACCTAGGCTCTCATACCAGTTAAAGAAAAAATCTATGGTTTCTAGTATGTATTTTGAAATTTTTTTAAAAATCTAACAGCAGAAGCTACAGATTGATCCAATTAATCTATGAAATATACAAATAAATCCTAGATCTAGGGTCTAATGATATGATCAAAGTATGTATATAAATCTAAAAATTAAATAAAATATAAAATCATGATGTTGATCATATCAATATCAAATAGAAAAACTAGATTTGATTTAGTGGGAGAAAGAGATCGAATCTCTCTTACCTTTCATAAATCGGGATCTTAACTTGCTGATCTGAGGCTGAGGTTGTTGCTTCGAGCCACACACGTGTCTGGCCTTTATGAGAAGTCCATACGAAGTCTTGATCATGATTTGAGTCCAGCAATCTGAAAATCTGCAGTATGCTAGCACTATGCTGATCCTTCATCGACGGTTGATACCGAGTCTTCTTCTTCAATTGATTTGAACTCTTCAAGGACTAAAGGAGGAGAAGGGAGGATCTAGAAGAAGCCTTATTCTCATGTTTTTCTCTCAAAATTGGTGGAAGAAAATCTGAAATACAAACCCTAGAGAAGATCCTTCTTTTCTAAGCCTTTCCTCTCACCTAGGCGCAACAATTTGTGCCTTTATAAAATCCCATGCCCTCAACCTTAATGTGCCCAAGGTCTCCACATCCAAGCCCTCTCTCTCAGGTCCATAAACTTTGAAAAATTCATGGCCTAACTTCCTTTATATAGAGAGTTAGAGAAGAGTTCATATTTAGATTAAACACCTAGATAGAGAGTCCAAAAGAGACTAGGATTGGGATGCCCAACTCTTCATTTTGTAGCATGGAAATCAGGATATGGCGCATAAATAAATCTTCTTTCTCCCACGAAAATATCAGGAATAAATCAAATTAATTGGTGCCATAATTGGATCAGAGTTTTGGTTTATCCAAACTCTATCAAATAGAGTCTAGATCATCACTACTTGGTTTTGATCAAATCTAAAATCACAAACCATCTAAGAGGGATATGGGAGTAAGGATTGGCATGGAGCCTCTCTAGGAATCAAATTTCACATGAAAAGATTCATGGGAAGAGCGTGGAGAAAGGGAAGGTGGTATAAGGGAGGAGTCCTAGTCTAACTAGAACTTCATGCTTTAACTAGTCAAACCAAATCTTTAGCCCAATTAAAATAGATCTTGATGCAACCTAATTAATAGTATTCATAACCCAATTAAATCAGATTAAATCTAATTTAATTTTTTTTAAATTTTTAATCAAATTAGAAATTAGGTATATTCAAGTTCTAGTTCAATTGGGAATTATTTTTTCTTATAATTGGCTTATCTAATAAACCAATTGAACTTGATCTAATCAAGTCCAAATCAAAACTAATTAAATCATATTTAATTAGACTTGATCTCAGCCCTTTAGCTCAATCAGATTAAGCTAATTAGCAATTCGATTGCTAATCAATCTTCCTACAATATTTGTACTATGTCAAATATCGATCATATTGAATGTTTAATCCTAAAATGATTCTTAATCATTGATTAACCATCTAATTAGATCGAGACCTGTAATATGTGTGATCCCATATATTCGAACTTAAGCCGTTAGCGCAGGAATAAATTTCTGTACCAATCAAAATGATTATCTAGCAATGGTACTCGACGATAGGATAGGTCGAATGTATAAAGCAAAACTCTTAGAATCCATATAGATTTGGTTTTCATATAATTCATCTCCTTGACCTAAATACTCATAGAATAACTTATGGTTTAACTGTCAATCCTGAATAGATCATCTACATTATATTTTAAAATATCAAATCCATTACATGGATTACTCTGGTCAAGATTTCGCTAAATTAAAATACAGTAATATAATATCTCCAAACTCTTGGAGTGGTCATCCCATCTTGATCACTCATTGATTTCACAAGTACTTGACTGTGCCCAAAAATCTTCCATCATTGAATTAGAAATTCAGATAGTCCGGCATCAAAGCACAGTGAGTTGCTTACAAGCCACCATAGTGATCTCAGGTCGAAGGGATACTTATATCCCATTAGAGCAATTCTTGACAGCAGAATGCTTCGGAGCTGGTCACGTTCAGTGACGATATATCCTTACATCTCATCTATATGCCATAGTATCTTCACACTCTTTGGTTAAGAGAACAATCAATCCATATGGCATATAACGACCTACACTCAATAAACATTGTCATCTTGGTTAACAATGTATCATTTGATCATGAATAGTTTAAGAATTAATTGATAAATCCTCTTTTTATTGAATCTAAATAGTCCTAAGGACTTCATCACAATATAGGAGTTCATTAGAAGTTCATTTGTGATGAAAATGCCAGAATAAATATTTTATTCATATAAATCATTTATATTTACAAAGTAGCACAACCATCAATAGATTGATGATTGGCTTTGGAACATATTTTTCAACACTTTGAAAAGGATCTTTTGTGCTTACTATAATGCTTGTAGAGAAGATGTCTCGCGGACGTTGCATTGTTCCGCTAATCTTGGATCGCTAATCATGCCATTCTGGTATTATGGCCGCTTTCTTAGAACGAGGCCATTACTGGCATGATCTGGATGCCTAATCTATTTCTAGAAAATTTGGAGTGGGTTATAGCTTGATTATGACTAGATTACAACTAGGTCATTGCTTATTCTCAAAGAAAATTGCCAAGTATACTGAAGAGTTATTTATCCGAGATGGTTCGAGAGGCTAAAATGCCGAACGAGCTGTTATCAAAGGGAACAACTTAGAAGCGTGCCTTGGTTCATCCTTTGAGTCGAAGGGTATGAGGAGTCTCTTTGCCTCGGTGCACTGATGCCTCTATGCTGGTCCGAGGTGCTTTTGTCATTTGCTTGGTCGATCCAAGGCATTTACGTTACCATCGTAATAGGTCCCATTGAACAATCATTCTCAATGGGCGCTGTTTATTGCTCCCTATTTGTGGACAATTATTGGGTGCGAAATGCTTATAAAAAATGAGCCGTACTTCAAAACTCGCATCCTCATGGTTTCATGAGGTGGGTACTGGAGAAAATAATTTTGTGGATGATTAAACTTTTTCATATTGTAGTAGACAGCATAAGAAAACAAAACTATAAAATCATGACTAATTATTAAACTCCACAATATCTTCAATTTCAATGTTTAATCATCTTACAATATATATATCTATATTGAGTTATCACTCCATGTCACTATGATGATCCAGGATTAGAAGAAAATTATATACAAAATTTGCATTTGTATTGATGAAGGGGGATTAGGGGCTAAGGAGGCTTCATTCACCATCTATCAACTGATCTGGGTTTCAGGGATGAAGCGGCTGGTTCAGGGCTCCATATATTTTTTTAGGCATTAGATTTGAACAGGTTTCTAACCAACTGGGTCTAATGTGGACTAATAGAGAGGAAGGGTGGTTGAAGGAGGGAAAAGAGTACCCACAACCTACCCATCTCCAACCTCTTGATATGCCCAAGAAAAAATGGTGGAAAATCGACCATTTGCCCTAGTGTCTTAACCCTTTCTACGGCACCTCCGCATTGTATTACAAAATGTTCCTATAAATTATGGTCAATCCCAGATATGGAAGCAGTGATTTCAAATTTAATGAAATTTTAATAAAATAATAATAATAATAAAAATAGTCTATATCTGATTATCAAGGATCTAAATTCAAAAAAATATGCCGTTTGGGAACTTCATCTAGACTGTAATATTTTTCTCTTGAATATCATTCAAGAAAATTTTAATTTTTCTTACATTCCACTAGTTAGAAACCCAAGGTTCCAAATACTTATTGAAAGAGAGAGAAATCCACCGAGGCAAAAATATTATGGATGAAATATATATGGAAGGGAGAGCACTATGGGTTCCTACACCGGTCATATGTTGATCGGCCAAGCGAGAGAGAGAGAGAGAGAGAGAGAGAGAGAGAGAGAGAGAGAGAGAGAGAGAGAGAGAGAGAGAGAGAAAGACCTTCTATTGGGAGCATTAAGGCAAAAAGGCCTTCAAATCCTCCTACCCATTATCCCATTACACGTAGTAATATTGTTACTTTTTTTTTTTTTGGGTGTAAGGGATAATGTTTTTTTTTTTCTTTTGAGGTAAAGGAGGCCTGGAAAGACCACCTGGCTTTTATTGATCAAGTATGTACAAAGAGAGAAGAAGAAAACCAAAATACAAATAACAAAAAATTCAAGTACCAACAGCACTCACACTCTCCTCTATGACTACAAGGCTAACAATAGGGTTAAGAAGTGCTAGAAGCGGGACCAATAACAGTACATGACTCTATGACTATAAGGCTAACAATAGGGTTAAGAAGTGCTAGAAGCAGGACCAATAACAGTACATGAAAAGGGCATGCTTTGCATAAGTGGGATCAAACACCTCCAAAGGTTTTCGTGTTTGTCTCGATCCTTGATGGAACAAAGATGCTGCCAACTGAAGAATAGATGAAAAATTCTTTGGAGAGTAGTGAAAATAGAGCTTGGCCTTTTAAGAAAAACTCTTCTATTTCTCTCTTTCCAAACTTCCCAACATAATGCCGCCATCAATTGTTCAGCTATCCTCTGAGAAATAGAAAATTTATTCTCTCCCACTTCAACCAAAGATCCTTAAGTGTAGCAGGCCACCCAGAGATTTTCAATTGAGTTTTGATTGCATACCAAATAGATCGAGTGAAAGAACACTTCAGCAATAAATGTGAGATAGTTTCAGATGATGCCGCACAAAGAACACACCCCGAATTGGTTGGCCACCTTTTCTTAGCAAGCACTTCTCCTGTGGGCATCTTGTTCTTCAATGCAAGCCACAAAAATACTTTAACTTTGTCTGGGATACATGCTCTCCAAACAATCTTGTAGAAAGGCCAGATGATTCCACCATTGTTTAAAAAATCATAAAAGGACTTCATAGAGAAGACACCACTTTGGGTGAGCTTCCAAGATGGGGTATCGCAAACTCTTGAGGGATGAATCAAAGATAGAATACTACACAATGCTTGAAACTGATTTTGCTGGTCTCTATCCAATGGCCTTCTTAATGAAATTCTCCACCTCATGGATTGCCACAACCATTGGGAGGCTACAGAGCAGTTTTTTTTTTAGAGCCATTGGGTAAAGATCATCAAAAAGAAGAGAAAGGGGAATATTACCTAGCCAAACATCTTCCCAGAATCGAATATTAGTTCCATTTCCCAACTTGAATGAAAGGCAATTCTAAAAAGCCTCCAAATTTTTATTAATACCCTTCCAAACTGGGGAGAAACGATTAAATCATTTCCTTACTCTGAATCCAAATTTTCCTCTATGGTAGTAAGCATCCTCGACTTACTTGACCCAAGGCGATTTGACATTGATAGTGAACTTCTAAGCCCACTTAGCTAGAAGAGCCAAATTCATCTGCCCAAGATTGCTTATCCCCAAGCCACCTTGCGCTCTGGATTTACACACTATATCCCAGTTTACAAGACAATTAAAACCACTCACCTTGTCAGATCCTTTCCAAAGAAACTCTCTTCGCATCTTGTCAATTGTATGGAGCACCCATTTAGGAAATTTAAGGATTGACATGTAATAGGAGGGAAGAGAGCTCAAAACAGAATTAATTAGTGTAAGTTGCCCTCCATAAGAGAGAAGTCACCCTTTCCAAGAGGCAAGCCTTGCACCGATTCGATCAATAAGGGGCATCCAACACTATTTTGGAAGCTTCTCGTCACACATAGGAAGCGCAAGACAAGTGAAAGGTAGGGAACCTTTTCTATAGTTCATCATACAAGCAAAGTTGGAGGCCTTCTCATCTGACATATTCAAGCACACAAGAGAGCTTTTATGAAAATTTATTTTTAGCCCCAAAGCATCCTCAAAGGCAAGTAGAATAGCTTTGGCAGCAAGCAAACTCTCTTTTTTACTAGCACAGAAGAGAAGAGTATCATTGACAAAATGAAGGCTCTTAATACTCTAAAAGACCTTTGATGGACCAATTTCCTTAATTAACCCTATTGCACCTGCTTGATGAAGCAGTCTAGAAAGCACATCAGTAGCGAGAATAAATAAAGTTGGGGATAGAGGATCTCCTTGTCGATGGCCTCTTCTGCATCGAATCTAATTACCTAATTTGCCATTGACAAGAAGTACCACAGAAGCAGAAGACAGTAGGCACTGGATCCAAGAAATCCATCTTTGAGGAAAGCCACGAGCAAGGAGAACATCGAGCAAGAAATCTCAAGATAAGTAGTCGAATGCCTTCTCAAAGTCCAGCTTGTATACAATCCCTTTCTGCCCTGTCTTTCTATATTGAACAATCAATTCGTGGGCACTCAAAAAATTCTCAACTATAGATCTACCCTTAATAAAAGTAGATTAAGAGACATCGACAAGTTGGGGAAGAAGAGGAGCCAATCGATCAATCAGAACTTTGGATATAATCTTGTAAATACAATTAAGAAGACAATAGGCCACAGATCACGGACAGTGAGTGCTCCTTGTTTCTTAGGGATGAGGGCAATATAAGCAAAATTTAGACGGGAAAGCTCAATAGAATATTTATAAAATTCATTTAGGAGGACCATTACATCGTCACCAATGGTATTCCAAAATTTCTTGAAGAAAGCAAAAGCGAATCCATCGGGGCCCGGTGCTTTGAGACTACCACAAGAGAACACATTCTTGACTTCCTCCATTGAGAAATCCTTGACAAGGTCTCTTAGGTCCATCATAGGATCACCATAGAGAAGGTGCCAATTGATCTTAATTGAAGAATTAACACTTTGCCCAAATAGTTGCTTAAAGAATCCATGAAGCTTAGAGGAAATGACATCTTGATCAAGAATCTCCACTCCGTCATCCAGAAGGGAAATGATCTGATTTCTTCTCTTCTTACTTGAGGCAATTTTATGAAAAAAGGAAGTATTGCAATCTCCTTCTTTAAGCCATGTAATTTTCGATCTTTGCTTCCAATAAAGTTCCTCCTTAAGGTAAATGTCCTCCAACGATTGTTTAAGTATCCTTCTAGTCTCAAACTCTGAATATGAGAGGTCTATGCTTTCTTCCTTTTTATCAAGAATGCCAATGTCATGGAGAAGCTTGGATTTCACCTCCCTAGACGAGTTTCTTTTGGATGAAGACCAAATTTTCAAAGCCATTTTGACTCTTTTAAGATTCTGGACCTAAGCGGCAGCAGGATTCGAAGACTCTCGAATGCTTATCCATGAGCCAAGGACAACCCCATCCAAATCCACCTCCTTGGTCCACCAGGCCTCAAAATGGAAGATACGATGTTGAGGAAAATTAAGGGAGCAGTCCAATGCAATGGGGATGTGATCAGAAGAAGTATCGAGGAGAGATGCTGAGTAGATGCAGGGAATAAGGATTCCCATTCTGAAGAGAGTAGAAATCTGTCAAGACGAGCCAAGGAGGGATGCTCTCTGCCATTAGATCAAGTGAAATCTCTACCTTTGAGGTCTAGATCCACCAACTCCAAAGAAGCAATGAACTCAAGAAAGGCAAGATTATCTCTGATACTCTGTGGGTTACCTCTTCTATCTTCAACAGCTTTAGTAAGATTAAAATCACCCCTTAGCAACCACGAACTCGAAAAAGCATTGTGGATAGAAGTCAGCTTTTCAAAGAAATTTTCTCGTTGAGCTCTATCATTGGGCCCATAAACAGCAGTAATTGAGAGATTAGTCTTCAGGTTAGGACAATATAAGATAATTGTTGAGGAGAAGCTTTTCGAATAGGAGGCTTTAAGGAGGAAAAAATTGATGTTCCATCCCATCAAAATACCCCCAGATGAGCCTACAGAGTCCATAACAAACCGTTCATCTATTCTTGACCCACTTAGGGACTAAAGGAAATGCCTAGAGGGGGAAGCAATTTTGGACTCTTGAAGATGAACAATATTTCATCTAGAAGAAGAGATTAAGTCTCTGATAGCCCTCCTTTTAGCTGGGGCACTAGCGCCCCTGACATTCCAAGAAACAATCAACATTAATAGAAAAGTATAAACCTCACGTCACTCTGCCCCTCCAACTTAGACATAACTAGGCAGCTGCAACCGAAGCCTTCTCCCTTTCCAGCTCTAAGAGGGTGCTGACCACTTCTTTGGCGATATCCTCAGAGAATGAGAAGCCACAAGCACGTCCCCAATCCAAGAGCAATTGGTGAGGCAAGGTGCTCAAAGGTCTAGTAGGAGCTTCCTTTCTTTTTTCACCGAGGGAGAAGCTTAAGGGTGGCCTCCTTCACAGAGCCAACGGCCTTAGATTTAGAGGGTTTGCTTGTGCAAGGCACTGACTGCAGGACAGGCTTGGTCCTCGGACTAGAGGTTGACTGGGCTGAGTTTCCACCGATGGTTCAGACTGCTGAGGAGGTAAGACGACCCTGTGGGAAGGCTCAGGTTGGCGAGGGTCCGGGCTCAAATGGTTAAGGTCCAAACATTTATAAGAATGGGCCTCCGAAGCCTCCAGGTCATGGGCCCGCGGTGAGTGCAAATTGGCCACATAAGTGGCATCTTTTGAGGGCTCCGAGACTACAACACTAGCTTCCATGGGTTTGGACAACCCCACCTCCTTGGGTTTAGGCACTATCTCCGGCTCCCTCTCCACATCATTCACTGTCTTCGAAAACAAGGCTTCCACCTCAACGTTTCCTCAAGCTCGACGTCCTTGGTCAACAGATCCATGCCACCCTTACCCTTCTCCCCGCCACTGTAGCCCTCTATAATAAATGGCTCCTCCCTCTCAGGGCAGTGAGTTTTTAAGAGCCCATAAAGGGGATACGAAGGCTGGCAGGACCCCTTTCTCAAGTAATCGGCAAAAGGTCCGAAGATGGGATGGCCATTAATGTTCTTCAGAGCCACAGGAGGAAGTGGGCTCTCAAAAGAGATCAAGTCCCCATCTGCAACTACCTTCTCGATATCCTCAGCCCCATGCGGAGAATTTGAACAGAGCATTGTTGAGACCCGGTTCATTTCACCCAGTCGCCTTGAGCCAGAGGTGGTCCGACCCGATTCATCCACCACCCGAAAACCAGCAGCTCTCGTTGCCAGAGTTTTAGACGGCGACAGTGTCGCCTGCTGTCCCATGTCATGAGCCACCATCTGAGCACCATCGACCTCCAAAAGCAAATTATCCTTGGGGGCGTCGCCACCCTTGACTGGAGCAGGGTGGTGGGAGGAAGAGGGGCCAAATGGATCCTGCGTAGGGGGCTTGGCACTTGATGCAGGGGACCTCTAAGGGGCCAATCTTTCTCCGTGATCGATCTTGAGCCAAATTCAGAGGGTGGAGGGTTTTCGGAGGAAGCATCCAAGAGGTGAACAAAGATTTTATAGGATGCATCCCCAACAGTGACTTTGATGGATTTTGGAATAGCCTCAACATTCTCACAGAATGTAGAGATCTCAAGCATACCTATGTCTCTGCCTTTTAAACATCTTGGATTGAGAGTCTCCAATAAAGTAAATCTAGAGATAATCTTCCAAGTGGACTCCACGTCCCATGCATGTAGAGGAAGACCAATAAGCTTTAAGGACACTCTAAAACCAAGGGAATGGGGCCGAGCATCCATCCTATAAGACCAAGGCTTGATAGAGAATTCAAATGTTGTGTCTCTGTAAAAATCCTGGCGAGCAGCACGATCGAGAAGATCTCTGGAAGGGAAGACCACCACAAAAGAGTTGAAACCGAACCTGATCAGATCCCATGGGAAGGATGGATGAAATCTTTTCAGGGCAGCAGCCATCCTTTGAGGGCCAGGAGGAGGATTTCTACTGGCTACCGAAGTTACATGGACGTTACCAGTAAGGAGGAGCTGGCTAAACTTTTGTAAATGGGTCCCCTCAGTAGGAAGGAAAACATTCAAGCTCTTTGGACGTCCAGGAATGAAGTAGGTTTCGCCATGGTTGTTCGACCAACTCTACAGGTACGCGAAGAGTGCCCCACCTTTCCGCAACGAAAACACACCAAGCCATTTCGACACTCTCTTTTGTAGTGGCCAAAGTCACCGCAATGGAATTAAGACCCTTTCTTGAAAGGAAAGGGTCTAGGGAAGAATCTCTTCTCTACATTTGACTTCTTAAAAGGGGGGGAGTGAAGATGATTAATGCCAGAGTTAAGGCGAGTCTCAAGGTTGTTGGGGGTAGAGGCAACATCATGAAATAGTTCCTTCCAAGATCTGCCACCATGCTTCCAACGTTGAGAAACAAACTCCGGAGAGGTGGAACACCGAACTCCAAGAGCATCTCTACCACCACCAATAGGGACGACGTTCGCCCCAGTAAGAACGGCCTCCAAGGAACACCAACCCCTATTTTGAATACCAGAACTCCGTCGACTTCTAGCGAATGCAGCGAAGCCTCCATGAACGAACAGCTCGAACACCCCGGCGACCTCCACGATTACCACCACGGCCACCATGCCCTCTATGACTGCTTCTCAAGTTTTCCATACTGACCACCACTTCTTATCTTGATGGAATACTGTGATCGTAGAGCTTTTTATTATCTTTTTCAGGCATTAGAAGAATGTGTCTGAGAAGCAGTGAAAGAGATCTCAAGTTCCTTCTTCCCTCAAAAGGTTGTTGTCAGCCTTGTTGTGCCTCTTTAGAAAAATAGATGTTGCAATGGAAAACCCCCCCTTGCCGTGTAAGGGACAATGTTACCTTTGAAAACAAGATGTTTTGGTTAATTATTCCCAAAAAGGTAGAGCATTCATTCTTTGTGAGTTGTTTTGGTTCTTTGACAAGTGCTATTTGTGATCTATAATAACAGTCAAATATTTCTTAGTTGATTATGTAATGAGTACTAATAATTCTGATGCTAGTTTGGTTTGTTTACTGTATGGGAATCTCCTCAAAACTCATTCAAGTCTCCTAGTTGTCCAGTCCGAGTCAATTATTTTGGGATTAACTTTAGCAGACCTTGGGTGTCCAGTTTTTGAACCATGGATGCACCTTTAGCCAAAGCAGCTTGGCAACCATGAACATTATCTAATCCGGTATCATGCAGCTTGTTCCATTATAACCTCAAGGAACTTATCCCAGATGATTAAAAGCACTAGGTCCCAAGCCAACGCACATGTAAATGGACATCACTTCCTAGTGCTAGAACATCAGGTTAAACAAAACATAGATCAGACCAGCCTTGGCTTTGATCTAACCAAAATCGGAGCAAGACAGCTCTCTGAAAGACCAAGCTGAAGAGAAAGTGGATGAGTAAACTTTTGTACAAAATGATGGAAACCTAACATGCTTTGTTTTGCAGTTGGCTGTGCACAATAAAACTACTTCCTCCTTGATGCTTTCATTATTACTACCTTCATCAAAGGTCTCTGTTTTATCAGTGGAATCATCTTCTTCCTGTGGAGCTTTGCCAGTGGCTTCTAGTTTTGATATCCGATCCCTCAGCTCTCTCAGTTTGGCCTTCCTTGAGTGCAAGACAGCAACAAACTAGAAGCAGAATAAAGGAATAATATTTTGAAGAAAGAATCTTGTTGGAAATGTGACATAAAGCAATAGTATGCTATGAAACTATGCACGCATGAAAGAATGTTGCATAAGTTTTTCTTGATCCAAGAGTGTTGGAGAATGAGTTGACTGGTTTGTCTATTTCCCTTTTTTTTTTTTTTAAGTTTATACCATTTTGGCGAGTATGCTGTTCAATCATCATAGTCGTCTATATGACTTGATTGTGTCAAAAAGGTGCATGACTTGATTGTGTCAAAAAGGTGCAACAGTCCTTCCTAGACTGATTGACTTTCCCATGTAGCTCGTAGATAGCCGATGTAAAATATGGCCTTTAGCTACACTAAAATTTGTTAAAAGTTATGCAACCATCGGACATCGGCGATGCGATCATAGAAATCCAATATGATAACCCATATAACCATCACAAAATTGCCTCTGGCGATGGTTGTAACCATCGGCGCGGTCGGTGATGGTTTTAATCGTCGGCAACAAATGAATATCGGCAACGGTTTTATTGGCCTCCGACGATGGTGTTAACCATCGGTAGGGTTTTTCGGCCTCCGATGATGGTTTTAATTGTTGGAGGGTTTTTGGCTTTCGACGACGGTTTTAACCGTCGGATGATTTTTGGCCTCCGATGGTTTATTATGTTGGCGGAAGGTTGGACTCCGACGGTGGTTTTAAAAATCCTCCGACGATTTCTTCGGCCGTTGATCTGTCTTCCAGGTAAAAATACTAACCGACATATTTGAATAAATACCAACCGATATATTGTTTCATCCGCAGCACCTGGTGCTCATAGTCTTGCTGCAGAATTAGTTCGCAATGGGACCATAGTATTGCTACAGAATTAAATTTGCAATGGAATCATAATGTTGCAACAGAATTAATTCACAACGGGATAACACACAGAGAGTAGGTCTGACTTTGTCGAACAGATCAGTCGTCCAATCAGGACTCAAACAGGTGAACCTGATCCCCAATTATCGGTTACGATCAATGAACATATTCTCAAACAGGTATAGGTATGATAGAAGGATATATGCCTATCTCCACGGCACATACGGTTTTCAAATAATTGATTTAAACAGGCAGTTACAAAAACAAAAAGTATTTCTTTGAGAACAAAAATAAAAAGAAAACAAAAATCTAAAAACTTGCCTCCAGTTTCCCCTATTTTGGATGAGCCTCCAATTTCTCCTATTATGGATGAGCTAAAGAACATTTAAAGTTCCAATACCCATTTACAAATTGAATAAATTGGATATAAATGGTAAGTATTTATTTATTTTTGAAGAAAAGGAGGGGATCCTAACAACCTGGATGCAGGATTGCTTCAAACCCAGGTCATTTGATATCACAACCTAATGGCTCTACCAACTAAACTAGTAGATGCATACACAACCACTTAAACACCCTCAAAATAATGTTTAAAAGCAAGTATAAAAGAATAAATATCACATACACAACAAACCACATTTCTATTTCATTTCCAAGATGTGTTACTCACAAGACATGTCTAACAAGCAATAAAAAAGAAAAAAAAAGAACGTACCCATCGAAATGTTAATACAAAAGATTTTTTATGTGCTTAGTTTATGTTAATTTCGTAGCAACCAAAAGCTGTTGCACCGAACTAAATCACACTGCAAAGAAGATCAACAACTACAGTGAATCATAATGTAAATATGGAACAAGACAACTGAGAAATAATATGCTGATATATACCTGAAAGTCATTCATTCTGTACTTAAATTTCTTTTTCAAGGCATTGCAAATAAAGAAAATAATAATAGTTGAGGTGACCGTTGATTTTTGATATAAATGATCGAAATATCAGATGCATAGCATGTAAACTCACAGATATTAAAATGAAGAGAGTCGAAATGTAGAACTAATTGTCAGTCCCACCGCACCGCTGAAGAGAATGCGAATGGCATCACCACTGGTATTGAGGAAGAGAGAAGCCAGGTCATTGTAATGACCTTGTGGGCATTGAAAGTTCTTGAAGTTGCCCGAGCGGCCAAAGGCGGGACAGTGCTCATGGAGACCAAGAGGACATGGGGTGCATTTGGCTAACCAAGGGAGTCCATAGGAGCAGCATGATGTCAAGAGAGAGATGGTGACCGTCAGAAGGATCTTGAAAGGTGCACCTTTCCTTCAAATAATGAGACCTTGTCAAAACCAAACACAGATACAGCATGGAGAACAAGAATGGAATGCAACTAAAATCTTTGGCAATGAGAGAAGATTTAAGCTGATGTCCAGAGTATGCAAACACAATCCAAGAATGACGGCAACCAGCTAAGCAGTATTGAGACATACTCATTTATAATGCTATATGTGTGAAGGACCTTGTCCACAAGAAAGTTGTATAGACTTCCAAATATGCCCCCAATGGCTCCAAGAAATACGACTCCAATCAGATCTGGTGTGCTATAGGAGGCAGCAGTTGAACTCCTCCTCCAAAGAGCCCGCATTTTCCACTCCCGCAACCATGCTGTCGTGAAAATTATTCTCCAAAGAAGAGCACTTCGCCACCTAATTGATGAAAGAAAAACAGTTAAATCTATAATGCACTCTGCTAACTACGCTTAGATACTCTCTCCAAAGTGGATAAACAGTAAGGAGTCTATGAAATACCAATTTGTAGCTTAGACCTTATGAAGTAGATTTGCAGAAACTTTTGCACCCTAGTTGGCAATGGTATGTACGTATAGTTAAAGATAAAACCGTATAAAAGTACGGGTTGATTTCCAAATGTTCCAATTCCAAAAATTACCTTTATCAGGATGCTCTGTTAAAGATATAAAACATTCCAATCATAAAGCTAGTTAAGTTTTTCTCTCGAAAGGCTTAAAACATGCTAGACTTCATAAAAGAAGGAATTGTAATGTTGCTGGACTCTGAGAATGGTAAAAATGAGTAGAGATCGTATGAAGGAACAAAACCAAGTCATGCTAACTTTTAAACCAGAAAATTTAATGTAGCAAAAAAAAAAAAAAAAGAGGAAAAACTTCTAAAAGTGATATCTTAGTATATCTAGACTGTTGGAACTTCCAAGGGAGAGAGAAGAGAGATTTAAAGCATTAACTTATAAAAAAAATGCATTAAAATACTAATTTTCATTATTTCCACATCTTATTAGAATTCAGACTTCAGTTAAATTATCTCAAATCTAAATACTTCATCATTCACATGCGCTGGCAGGTGCATTATAGGTAGTTCAATATGAAATGTATCTATTTCTCCTTAACAATGTCACAGGATCATTATTTTGAGTTTATAATAGGTGCCTTCTGTGTCTTATGATTATTTCAGAACAGCTGTATTTGCTGGGATCTTCTTGAACCATCTTTTTCTGTTTGGCGATAAAAACTCCTAAAATATGATGCAGTACTACATATTTCAATAATAGGGCAAGATGCCAGGCATCTCGATTTCTTAAGGAAAATAGAAAAAAATAAAAAACTAAGGCATTCCAAGCAAGTATCGGGATATTTGCCCAAGAGGGCATCCCATTTTGTAGGAAAATCGGGATGCCTCCCCATGGTATTTACAATGTTATTTGTTACCATTATCATATTTGCAATAGATATTAACCAGTAATTTTCTCAATCCTATGCCTCACCATTATGAGCTTGAGATAGTTAAGGCATGTTTTTAAAGGAACTTTTTTTTTTTTTCGTAAAAGCTGATTTACTTCCATAAATTGTGTGTGTGTGTGTGTGTGTGTGTATTAATAATTGATAAGACCAAAGACAATGACATGTTCAGACCATTAATCAGTAGCACGTTACCAGCCACAAGTGTTCATCATGATTGATTATGAGAAGCTATACATGCTGTATGGTGTTGATATATTTGCTGAATCCAGCCAAATTGAAAACCATGTCCCGACAGCTACCTGTTAACAACACCATAGAAACAATCGACAGTTTTCATTTGCATGTATAAACTTTTGCATGAGGGTGTGAATGTGTGCGTGCGAGAGAGAGAGAGAGAGAGAGAGATGACATATATACCTGTAAAAAGAATTGAAGCCATTGTGGCAGTCCATAATTGGGATTCTTGATCCAACTCAAAGTGTCATCAAGCAACGCAATTACTGCACATGCAACAGTTGCTACCACTGCTCCATTTACTGGACTGGAGTTGAGACCAGCAATGCCTCTTGCAACAACAATGCCTATTGGAAGAAAAAAATAAGCCACCCATTGTTGGAGTAGCACTCTTATGGAAATATGTCATAGGCCTTTCTCTCCTACGGATCAGACGAATCTTCGTGCTCTTAGCTATAGGAACATATAAACATCCAGTGCATGTGGATAAAACTGCTGATAATGAGAAAGGGTGCGTCAAATCAAAAGGGTTCCAGAGAAAGTCCAGGCATTCTAAGATTAGATAAGCGTACTTTCTGAATAATTTCTTTAAACCAATGTCTTTGCAGGCGAAACACAAAATTGAGGTCAATGTCCTTGAGGGTGGTGGTCTCATCAATCTCTACTTCAGCCTTATCAGTTGTTTGACCATATGATGAGCCTTTCAGGTCAAACTGCCTGTGAATACGGAGCAGGACAGATCACCCATTACAATGAAACAGACCTGTTTAACAAAATGAACTGCGGACCTTAAATCACAACAAATTAAAGCAATCATTAATATACTTCTGAAAAAGATGGTAAATTTGAAACATAGAGAAGAATATTAAGATTACCACTCCATTGGCTTCAGACCTCCATTATTACAGTTATCATACTTTAACTAATCAATACCCTGCAGTCCCCTAGCATATAGTCGATTAAACACTCTTACAAAAGAAATACATGGAAAAGAATAGAACCCAATCCTAGATAAGTTTAACAAAATGAATGATGAATGATGTACCTTACAATAAATGGCATGATTGAAAATTTCTGGTTTATTTCCTAAAAATAAATGTTGATGCTTTCATTTTGATTAAGTATTTGACCAACTAGTATTGATTTATAACACTTAAATGAAGAGTATATGGATAAAAGATATAGTGTTTGTACATCATCTACAGCAAGCAATCTGTAGCTCATATCAATAAATTTCAATATGACAACCATAATTACTTGAAAAAAAGATAGGGCAATCACTTGTCTATATACCATCATCATCATTTCAGTGACTACTGGACCCTGTAAGAAATAAAAAAAAAATATTTATAAGTTGAGAATATATAAATTGTACAACTCATAAAGTTTAAACAATTAAAATATACATAAAAATAATATAAAATTTAGAAATTATACTCGATGCGGGCCAAAATCCCATAAAAAAGATGTAATGTCATCAACCTGGGTCCTCAATGACTCTATCTCAGTCTGATAGTTTTATTTTAGCTCCTTCATCTCTGTCTTATGTCTTTAATTCATCTCCTCCATCTCTGTCTTATGTTTCTGACTCATCTCCTGCATCTATCTCTCTAGTTTATGGACCTTTGTAGTGCTGCTATCTGTCTATACTCTCGAGTATATCTACTCACTGCAGACAATTGAGTGGGGATGACTCGAACACCATAACTCCTCACTTGGCCATAATGCTATGGTCCCATAAGTTCAGTGAACACGTCGGCCTTGACACGACTGTGCTCTGCAGATGATGAGGACTCACCGATACGCTCTACGATAAGCGTTGTTGTCCTATCCTATATATTAAAGAACAGACATATATTAATGATACAAAAATAATAATATAAATTATTTAATAAATAAATTAATATATACCATCATATCTCTAGACTCCTTCCATACAAAGCTGCCATCATGGTGGGTACGAGTCATCCTATAGAACTCAACCTCATCAGGCTCCCTCCCATGCTTTTCCACCTACAGAATAAAAGTATATGTTACATGATGTGCAGCAACAATAATATATGTTCTTTACTATATCACCTTTCTTCATTAGCTACTTTCTACAGATAGTTGGTGATTTAAGTCATGCTTCTGCGTATGAAAGTCTTGGGCGAAGGTATGCTGGATGCTAACTGCCTTGTTAGACACATATCTACATGAGCTTTTACAAACGTTGACCATTCAGATTTAGATAGCATGACCTGGTGATTTTTTATCTTGTTGAACTTTATGGACTTATTAATGAAGATACTTTTATTTGAATTGCAAAATATATTATATGCCATTCTAAATCAGTGGATGTTTATAATTACTCTTTGATTGGGTAAAATTTTGCTGGAAATGCACGCATGCATGAATATGTTTAAAAACAAAAAACTAATTTTGATATTTATATTATGTGTGCTTATGTGCTTATATGTGTATCATGCCTTTAGCATGCATCTGAATGACAGATATTTCAATCCTTGATTCTTGAATATAGTGAACTTCTAGAGGCATTTAATCTTTAGTATAAAATATGGGAGGCCATCCATTCCATGTTATTGGTTTTAGGACTGCCCAGTGATAGGTGAAGCAAAAGGCTTTCCATAGTGATCCATATGGTAGCATTTTCTGAAATTTAGCTATTTATAGTCAATTATTCTTTCGATAGATCTTAAATGATAGTGCACCAACTGCAGAGCACATCGCAGTCTGACCACTTTTCCCTCTTTAGAATTTTGAATCTATTCTGTCTATTAAGCAAGGTCCACTGACTAGCATCAGAAGGGGTATCGGTGACCAGTCCGGCATGGTACTCAAAGAAACTCTAGCGGACATGGTTTGCTTGCTGTATATGGCAATGGAAAGAAAAGGTATGATTTAAAGGTTTATCAAAATTAAAGAAAAACATATATTCAATAACCAATAGACTGCAACTTTTAATCCACGTTGACTAGAATTTAAGCAATGACAACATAAGCAAAGTCTAAAGAAGCATATAAGGAATTTATGATTTAAGAAAGTATAACATACAAATTTAGCTCTACGCCTTGCATAACTCATAGAACTTGATGTATGAGGCACCAACTGAGATGATCATGCAGCTCTGCCAATATTTGAGTATGTCTGTTATATAAAGTATACAACATGATATATCTTTTATAAATGTTTAGTCCATACTGATAATGCATAAATAAAGATTAAATGTAGATTATACATAACCTATCCTCTCCCAGAAAACCAGTAGTGTATAAGGTCAATCTACTAATGAGGGTATACATCAGGAGGACAGGAATGAGCAACCTCCTCCTCTATCATACCCTCCTTATAATCCTTCTTTAACTTGGCTTTATATTCTTTCCATTTATAATTAACAGACTTTATTATCCAATCATGGCTCTTAAGAGGGATTACAAATTTAGGTTGCAATAAAGTAAAAAAAATAAATTATAATTGCTAAATTGATTCAAATACTTAAATTCTTAGCTACTTAATATATAGTTTCAATCTATTTTTTTATCTATACAACCCGTAGTAGCTCAACTTTATATGTAGGAACCATATCATTCCACCTAGCATAGTTAATCAGACATAGTTGACACTTACGTGCAACTATGCCTAAGAAACTAGATAATAAGTGTCCTGATCTCTTAATGGGTTGTCCTAAATTATTGCATGTTACTATGATTCTCTCCCCCTTCCTGAGTTGCTACACATCTCGAGCTTGTGTGGGTCCGCATTGTTGGAAAACATGTAGGATTTCATGCTTGTATTTTAAATTTTTTTAAAAATAAATCACAGCGGAGGATGTAGATTAAACTATTTAATCTACTAAAGCATGTAATCTAATTAATAAATCTTATATCTCAGATCTATAACATGTCATAATGCCTACATAAATCTAAAAATTAAAGTGCTTTGGTATTGATAAGATCAATACTCTAGATCTAGAATAGTTCTAGATCGAACCCTAGATCGCATTTAGGTGAGAGAAGAGATCAAATCTCTTATCTTCATGCAGGTCGAGAACACCGTGGCTGATTTCATTGTAGTCCTTTATTGCTTGGAGCTGCACATGCATCCGGCCTCTATAGATAGTGCACACTAGGCTGCAACATAAATCGGAGGTTCATCGAATGAAGATCCGCTCAAAGTGCTAGCTTCTCGTGGATCCCTCTTGATTATTAATCTAAAAATATTCTTTGGATCACTTGGACACTCCAAGAGCTGAAGAATACAAGAAGAAATAAGTAAGAAGACCAACTATTGGATCTCCTAAAAATAGAAAATAAATAGTTAAGAAAGATCATAAGAGAAGACACATCTTCTCTTTCCAGGACATCAACCGTTGATATCCTAAACGGATCTCCATACCTGGATAAGAGGAAACCTTCTTCTCTAGTATTTTTTCACACTTCTAGATCTCTTTCTTTTTGATTTTTCTCATAAAAAGATCACATAAAAATTGAGAAGAAAAGGTTCTCAAAAGAATCCTAAGAGAAGACCATCTTTTCTTGTATTTTTCTTCTCATCAAGACATGATCAAATCATGTCCAAAAGAGACCTTGATGCTCCAACAATTTGGAGCATCCATCCTCCATGCCCTCTCCCTTTCTTTCTTATCTTTCTCATGAAAATAATCTAAAAAGATGGAGGAGAAAAAAATCTAGAGGAAACCTTAGAGAAGACAATCTTCTCTTTCTTACCTTTATCTCTACAAGACATCAACTTTTGATGTCTTAAAGAAACTTTTTCCTCCAAGAAACATGATGCCTCACCCTCCCACGCCACTCCACCTTTTTCTCTGATCACTACCATGGAATACTTGGGATTTTTCACACCTAATCATAATATGGGAGGTGCCTCCTATTAATATGGAAGACTAGGTCAAACCTAGTCAAATAAGGAGACTATGGAGGTGTCCAACTCTTGGATGCCTCCTTGGCTTTTGCATGAAAATAAATCACACCAAGAGAGGGAGAATAGCATGGAAATCCCAAGAATAAGGCACCACAAAAATAGGGGGTGAACAAAATGAAAAATGGCATGCATTTTATTCTATAGAAAGAAGGGAAAGTTTTAAACTTTTAAAACTCTATCTTTCCATTCTATGTTTGACCAACTCAAACAAATTTCTAGATATTGTTAGGGCGTGGAATCCATCAGATTTGTGTGAGAAAACTGGCATGGGACTTATCCTTTTAGGTGCAAGAAAAGTGAGAGAGTCCCAGTCCAATTGGGACTCCTCCTATTTGACTATGTCAAAATTAATTTAAACCTAATTTAAATCTCATTTAAATTAGATTAAATGCAACCCAATTAAGAGTGATCCTAGTCCAACTAGAAGCCCAATTAAATTAGATTAAATCAAGATTAAAATCTGATTTAAATTCTAAATTAATTAGAAATTAGGTGCACCTAAGTTCTAGTCAAACAAAGAATTATTTTTTTTCTTGCAATTGGCTTATCCAGTAAACCAATTGGACTTAATCCAATTAAGTCCAAACTAATTTTAATTGAATCTAATTCAATTAGACATAATCTTAATATGATTATTCAATCAAATTGAGCCAATTAGCAATCTAATTACTAATCGATCCTCCTGTAACACTTGCATTAGGTCAAATATCAATCGCATTGATTGTTTGACCTTAGAACGATTCTCAATCGTCAATCAACCATCTGATCAGGTTACAATCTCTTATGCGTGTAACTTCATAGATTCAAACCTAAGCTGATAGCATAGAAATTAATTTCTATATCAATCGAAATGACCATCTAGCAATGGTATCCGATGTTCGGATAGGTCGAATGTATATAAAGCAATATTTTTAGAACTCTGACCTATGGTTACCATATAATTCATCCTTTTGACTAATAATGTTCAAGACGACTTTGAGTAAGCTAATAATACTCATACAAGTCATCTCTATTATATTTCAAAATTTTGCAAATTTCGTAACTCCTCACAAGGATTACCTAAGCCTAGGTTTTGCTAAATTAAAATATAGTGAGATATTCTCTTCCTAAAATTAATCAGGAGTGGTCAATCCCATCTTGACTCACGCACCGACTTTATAAGTATTTGACTATACCTAGAAATCTTTCAAATCTATATTAAAAATATAGATAATTGAACATAAAAGTATAGTGAGTTGCTTGCAAGTCACTATGGTGATCTCAGGTCGGAGGAACACTTATATTCATTAGCCTTAGCTAGCTACTCTTGATAGTAGAGTGCTACATTGATCATGTTCAGTGCAGATATACTTCTACATCCCACCTAGATGCCATACCAGTGTCTCCACACCATTTGGTTATGAGGATAACTAACGTACGTATATGGCATATAGCGATCTACACTCGATAAGTTATCATCCTTATTAATAACTTATCATTTGATCGTGAACTATTTAAGAATCATTTGATCAATCCTCCTTTATCGACTGATTGTGGTTCTAAGGACTTCATCATAATTTAAAAGTTTTTTTAAGGAAGACAGAACTTTTATGATGAACCAACCAAATAACTATTATTATTAGATAATTCATATACAGATTTTAATTATCTACAACTTAAATGATTGGCTTTAGGACATTTTTCAATAACTCCCACTTGGACTAAAGCCAATCAGAATGATATCAAATATCCTATCTTCCACTTGAGTTCATAGAACTTCTTAGTTCCGAGGTCTTAGCAAATGGATCAGCCAAGTTCTTCTTTTTCATTGATCTTCTAAAGGTCGACGTCATCCAGATCTAATATCTAAGATGAAAGCGATGCAGAATATGCTAGTCCTTTGATTTTTTAACCTGAGCTATGGCTCCAGTACTACAATAGGACTAGACCATCTGTGGAGGATGCCACTCCCAATCTGCTAATGAACTCAGTAACTACACTGCCTACATGGCAGCATTATATGCCATGATGTACTCTACATCACTAACTGAATAGGCTACAATATCCTGCTTGAAATCTTTTCAATAGATTGTTCCTACAATTAGGGTATGACCCGATACTTTTTTGCTATCATTTTGATCTAACTAAAAACTAGAATCAAAATATCCCATAAGTTTTAAGTCAGCATATCCATTTTTAAGTTACTGGATCTTAGTATTTTTTAAATACTTAAGGATTGTTTATACAATCTTTTAGTGGTTCTCACTTAGATCAGACTGATATCTGCTCACTATCCTTAGTGAGTGTTGGAGATAAACCCCGCTCCCGCCGAAGTCTAGTCCGATGCTCAGCCCGATGCTACTAGTAGTCGCAGAAGAGCTTCAACAGACGGGCTTTAGCCGAACTGCCTAGCGACCGAGCTCCTTCGGACTCCCAACGGCTAGGCCTTAGCCGAAGTCCTTTGATCGGGCCTCAACCGAAGTCCTTCAATCGGGCCTCAGCCGAAGTCCCTCAACCGGGCCCCAACCGGGCTTTAACAGAATCCCTCGACACCCAAACTCCTCAGCGGTCGTCCCTCGGCCAAACTCTCCAAGCGGCCATCCCTTTAGTCGGTTGAGCTCCTTGGACGCCCAATAGACGAGTCTTAACCGAACCCTTACAGCTGACTGAACTGCCCAGCCGGCTGAGCTTCTTCGAACTTCTCTTCGATCGAACCCCCAGCGATCGAGCTTCTTCTAACCCATTCAGCCGGTCGAACTACTTAGTAGCCAAGCTCCTTCGGACTCCCAGCGGTCGGGCCTCAGCCGAGCTCCTTCGAACCTCTCAGCGGTCAAAATCCTCAGCGGTCGTCCCTCGGTCGAACTTCCAGTGATCGAGCTCATTCCGAACTCTCAACAGCCGAACCTTAGCTACACTCCTCCAGCCAGATGCGTACGAGAGCCCAACTCTCCTCCAAGCTTTCTCTTCAGCCTGGACTTCTCACCGACCGAGTTTCTATCGAACTCCCCAGCAGCCGAGCCTTAGCCGCCGCCTATGGGAGCCGAACTCCTTCCAAGCTTCTTCTTCAGGAGCCTGAACTCCTCCGAAATAGGCACATGATGAAGGCCTTCAATCCTTTATTCGACTGGCTCTGCAGCCATCACCATCAGTCCGCCGCAAGCTCTGCAGCCATCACCATCAGTCCACCATGAGCGATAGCGATCCGCTATCAGGCGGTGATGGCTGTCACCGTTAACCCACCGCACAGCACCTTTTCATGAGACTGGCTTCACCGAACCTCGAGCGGTCCACCAACATGCGGCTGCAGCTGTCACCATTAAGCTCTACTATAAAAAGGACCCCCCAGATACGCTAATGCTAATCTCTATGATCTCTAAGCTCTCCTCTTCTTCTTCAAGCTCCGGAACTCATTCTCGAGCACTCCATTTTTGTTGACCAGAGCTGACTTGATCGTCGGAGGATTCTGTCGGAGCCACCCTCCATCGATCTTGGATGGGACTTTATTTTGCAGGTCCCCGACGGCGACCTCAGTGGCCTCCACCCCAGCGGACTCCGATGATGACCAGTTTCTACGTCAACAGTGAGTATATCATATCTAGTCTTGTACACAGAGAAATTAGAAAACAGCTAAACTTTTATTCCTTATAATACTGAAATGTTATTCTCAATTAAGAGAGTCATCCATAGACAACACAAGAAATATCACTATAGAACTTTTTGCCCACTTACAAATGTAGGATTTCTCTTTATTCATAACAAAGACATACGTTCTAAACATATATTCCAAAACTAAGATAATAGCCAAACGGACTTTATAGATCTTTACCTTCCCATCTGCGCTATTCTGATTCTTTTGAAAATCCATTCACACCCAATGGATTTTATCCCTTCAGGTGAATCAACTAGTATCCACACACTATTGATTTTCATAGACTTCAATTTGGATTATATGGCTCCAAGCCACTTCTCAAAGTTAGACGACTACATTGCATTCCTATAGATGATCGGATCCTTGTTGTTTTGATCGAGTTCAATAGGATTGCCGTTTCAAACCTAGATACCATAGTATCTATCCAGCAAACATGGTACTTTATTAAATCTCCTTAAAGGTGCCATTTTAATGGGCTCCAGGTTTGATCTAATCAAATCTGGTTCTATAGGTTTACTAGATTATGTCAATTCTTTTCTACCAGTCAAACTTTTTCAAGTTCAACTTGATAGGCGTCAGCTCCTTCTCTAAGAAACTCATTTTAAAAAGAAATTTCCTACTACTGATGAACATCTCATGTTCTTCAGCATGGTATAATTAATAACCTTTAAACACCTATTGGATCAGGATCTAAGTTTATCTATGTGCAAACCTTTGACATAGATCGATCACCCCCAAATCTGAAGGTGAGAGAGTCTAGATTTATGCTCGATCTATATTCCATATAGAGTCTTTACAATAGATTTACTCAGTGTAAATTTTTAGAGTAAAATAAGTAGTCATAAGAGTACAATTCTAAAATAGACTGACTAGTGAACCCTATCATAGATTGAACCATGTCTAACAAAGTTCAATTTTTTCTTTTTGATACACTATGTTTCGAAAAGAAGTCTACTGAGAGAGAATTCTATTCTCTTCTAGATATGTCACAAACTTATTGGATAAGTGTTTGCCTCCTCGATCTGATCGAAAAGTTCTAATATCTTTTTCAGTTTATTTTTCTATTTCATTATTGAATCATTTGAACATTCAGGCTAGATACATCTATGTCCAGATAGGTCGTCTGTAATAAAATATTGATATCTTTCTCTAGCACTTGAGTTCATAGGTCCACATACATCATTATGTATGAGACTTAGAACTTTTTTGGCTCTTTCATCTTTTTCAATAAAAGATGATTTTGTCATCTTCCTAAGAAGATAAGACTTATATATTATCAATGATTCATAATCATTGATGTTGTGATTTTTCACTCAAGCTAACCTGTTTATCTTGTTCTTGTCAAGATAACTAAGCCTATAATGCTAAATGTAGATATCCATGACATAATCTAACTTGAGTATTTATTAAATATGTACTTTATACTTAACAGACCATGTTAATGTTAAATGCCATTTCTTTATTGTCCATATATTATTATAAGATTATTCATAATAATATTACAATAATCCTCTTTATTGATAAATGATAACCATCTCTGGCTAAAAGGCTAATAGAGATCAAATTTATCATAAATGATGGACAATAATGACAATCACTCAAAATGACATCTTTTGAAAATAAGCTTGACAATTCCTAAAGCTAAGATTGGAATAGGACTTCCTTCCCTATCTTTCAGGAATCTCTCACCATTTTTAAACATTCCACTTACCTAAAGTTCTTGCAATGAATTGCATAAGACCACCGGTATCTAATACCCAGGTAGTAGAATTACATATAGAGAAATTTCAAAGTGTTATCATATAACGTTCTTGAAAAGCAACTCTTGCTTCTTTCTCTTATTCAGCCTATTATGGTTAAGAGAAGCAAGACAATTCTTCTTCCTATGATCTTTCTTCTAACAGTAGAAGCACTATGCCTGATTTGGATCAATATTGAATTTATTATTTTGACTGGGCTTAGAAGTTCTAATACGAACTCATTCGTACTGCTAAACCAAATTCAACTTTTGATATTAATTATCAAAGTTGGATTCCATAAGTCATCACTGTCTGACAGTGATTGGAGCAATTAGGATTTAGCCTTATTCTATGAGAAAAGAGAATATACACCTAATGTATATGAATTATTTTAAGCTTAAAGATTTGAACTTTAGTCTAAAGATTTTTTCACTATTTTATTCAAATTGATAGCCTCTACCTCCAATTTGAAAAATTATTTTAATTTTCTAATAGGTACTAGAATCCACATAGACTGCACACAAGCCCAACTATGGTTGGTTAACCCATGTGCATCTATGAATATGTTCTTTAATCAATTATTTCTCTAAATAACTTTTAGTAATTTAATTTTGCCCCAGAAATCTAATCAGTAGGCTTTGGCCTCCACTATAAGGATCCGATTAGGTCCAACCATTAACATGACCATATTTGGTGCATTTAACCAATGAATGATTAAGTCCAACTTTGGTTGATCAACCTAACCACCATTAGAGAGACACTTTTAAGTTATCATATTAAAAATGATAATTCCATTAGTCAATAAGCATCAGGCTTTTGGGCCTCCAATGATTATTAAGTTAATAGACCCATTATCATCCAACTTAATGAAAGGCTATGACTCAGTTATTTCTATAACTTTATTATTTTAAGGATATAATAATTTTAGAGGATTTATAATTTATTTATGATTTAAGGATAGAAAGGATATGGACCAATTTACTTCTACTGACTTCACCAAGTCAAGTCCTTCCACTGACTTCTCAAGTCTTTGACAAGGACTAGGATTAATATCGATTCATAGGCACCTAGATCTGTCTCACTGAATAAAATCAGTCTCACTAATTTTTTATGTGACATGGATTAGCACAAATCAATGAACAACCTAATCAAAAGCTGATTAACCACATGGGTCAGGTAAGTAAGATTGGTGGAAGGATCTGCCAAGACTTGCCTTAGACACCACTAGAAATGATTAGATAAGCAGGCTGCCAATTAAAAATCATCAGTCTAGAAATGCTAGACTTATCTTGGATATCAATCAATTTGTTAGTTTTGATTTGATTTATCTAAAGACTCAGGCTCAGCCATTGAGCCACGATCATGGTCTATTTGTTAGATGTATGGATTTTGATCAACTATAACTATTGAATTGATCTATAAAAAAAAATGATCTAATTTTAATTAACTATTAATTAGGTTTGATTAATTTTTTAACTTAGTCCATATTTAATATAACTCTAGGTCTAATCCAGTTAATGATCTGATCAAAGTTAACCCATTATCTTTTAACCCATATTTTATGAAATTATCTTAGGATCTTCAAATCACAAACCTAGATCCTAAACAATCATTTAATTCTTAATTAAGTTCAAAACTTATGAATTTAGATTTATGGAACCTCAGAACTAATTTTTAATTTAATTATTTTAAATTATAAATAGTTTATATTAAATTATATTCAATACATGATTTTAGATCTGATTTGTTTTAATATTTAGATCATGTTCTAGGATTTTGAATCTAGGATTTTGTAGAAAATAAGTTCATAATTTAAATTCTATAAAACTTATATGTCATACATATGCAAACTAGATTCAAATGGATGCTACATATCAATATATGCAACATGAAGATCTAGATCAAAATATGAAGCATATCATATGGATCTCATCTAAATGATCAAAATCAGATCATAAATCATTTAATTTTAGATTTAAAATTTAAAAATAAATCATAAATTATTTTAAATTTTATCTAATATATTTATTATTTAGACTATTCAGGTCAGCACATACTAGGACAATCTCTCCACTATAAGGGACAAACCTTACGGCAGGACAACTTTATTATCAGTATATGCAATCCGATATTATTTAGATTTAATCTAAATAATCTAAAATAAATCTAACATCTATTTAATTTATATTTAAAATTAAAAAAATAAATCATAAATTTACTTAGATCTTATCTAATTTATTCATGATTTAATTTTATAGATCAGCATATACTAGGATAATCTCTCTACTGTAAGGGATAAATCTTATAACAGGATAACTTTATATCAGTATGTATGATATTTAAAATTTTATTTTTAGATTTATTTTAATACAAATATGATCATGTTATAAAAGAACCTAGATGCTCGATACCACTGTTGGACAACATGCAGGGTTTCATGCTTGTATTTCAAAACTTTTTCAAAATAAATTACAGTGAAAGATGTAGATTAAACTATTTAATCTACTAAAGCATATAATCTAATTACTAAATCCTATATCTAAGACCTATAATATGTCATAATATATACATAAATCTGAAAATTAAAGTACTTTAGTATTGATCAGATCAATATTCTAGATCTAGAACAGTTCTAGATCAAACCCTAGACTACATCTAGGTGAGAGAAGAGATTGAATCTCTTACCTTCGTACGGATCGAGAACACCATGGTTGATTTTATTATAGTTTTTTATTTCTTAGAGCCGTACATGCATTCGACTTCTATAGATAGTCCATACGAGGCTACAACACAAATCAGAGATTCGTCGAACGAAGATCCACTCGAAGTGCTAGCTTCTCATGAACTTCTCCTGATTGTTAATCTAAAATATTCTTCAGATCTTTTGGACACTCTAAGAGATGAAGAATACAAGAAAAAATAAAGAAGAAGACCAACTATTGGATCTCCCAAAAATAGAAAATAAATAGTTAAGAAAGATCCTAAGAGAAGATGCATCTTCTCTTTTAAGGACATCAACCGTTAATGTTCTAAATGGATCTTCATACCTAGACAAGAGGAGACCTTCTACTCTAGTATTTTTTTATGTTTTCAGATCTCTTCCTCTTTAATTTTTCTCATAAAAAAATCATATAAAAATTGAGAAGAAAATATTCTCAAAAGAACCCTAAGAGAAGACCATCTTCTCTTATATTTTTCTTCTCATCAGAACATGATCAAATCATGTCCAAAAAAGACCTCGATTCTCCAACAATTTGGAGCATCCATCCTCCATGCCCTCTCCCTTTCTTTCTGATCTTTCTCATGAAAATAATCTGAAAAGATGGGGAAGAAAAAAATCTGGAGGAAACCTTAAAGAAGACAATCTTCTCTTTCTTACCTTTGTCTCTACAAGACATCAACTTTTGATATCTTAAAGAAACTTTTTCCTCCAAGAAATATGGCACCTCATCCTCCCACTATTAGATATATATGTGCCCTAGAAGCCAGAATTGGCTGACACTTGTAATACACTTCTAAGGGCAAAATTATAATTATGACTATAATAAATAAAATGGGTTATTTTCTATCACATATGCGTATTTAGTCTGTGATATATCCTTTAAGTTAATGGTAATGATAATTCATATTTTCAAGAGTTGAAAATTTAAGACATGAATAGTCATTGTTAACTCATAAAATGCTCCCGACCATAGGATCATCACGAGGATGGTGATTGATCCGGAAGGTTGGTGTACAATCGCTTCTCTTTAGTAGATGAGTCTTGAGTCTACGGTGTGGAGACACCAGAGCAAGAGTACAGGTACTCGTTAGAGAACGAGGGCACTGAGCGTGACCACCTCGAGTAGTCATTAGGAAGTCTACCTTCTCGTCAATGACTGACTCGATGCTGCAGTGGTGTGTCTGGTTCTTTGACCTGAGGTGCATCGATAGTTCACCTTGAGGGTGTTATAGTTTGACTACACCATAACTCGATCTCCTAGCCATTCGGAATCCTGAGGTGTATGTTGGCTATAGCATGTTCATTGTAGGAACTGGATTGCATCAAGATGGAATCTATCTACCTCGGTGGTAGAGGAGCAGCCCTATGATGATCATGAGAATCAAGTCCAGAAGCCCATGGCCATGGCAGAGTGAAATAATAGAAAGAGTTTCTATTTAGGTTTTCACATCGGACTTGAATCGAATGATTACATCATATGATAGAAACTAGGGTTTGACGAGTTCACCTTAACCCTAATCTGATCGGGGCTCAAGATAGAAGAACTTAATCACACAAGGTAGCTGCACCAAGAGGTTCACATTCAGCTTCTGATGGGTTGCCACCATATACTGCTAGGTGTCACTGGTGGATTTTGGGAGCAATTAGAATGATTTAGATGATCGATCATTCTAGCTGTTCGAATCAGAAGAGTTCTGATCCATCGAAAGGAGTTTCGATGATGTCGATGATAGAGATCATGACATATCCCATTACCATACAGAACTGAACCTAACTGGGTCACACAAACAAGGGTTTGAATCTGGTGATCATCAATTGAACTGATCCAGTTCAATTGATCTGAATGAGATTCAATTAGGTTCAAGAAAATCGTGCTAGCACTCGATTGAACCTAACGTTCTTCTTTTTACTATCATAAATAGTTATCCTGACTGAGCCAAAGGAGTTTGTGCTCGATCAGAGGCCTTTCACTATGGTCTGACTGGAGCTTGTCCAAGTCAGAAAAGGATTGTCTTATTTTGAGTAAGACAATACCTGCCATTTTTTTGTCACCTGCCATTTCTTGTCCTTTGACTTTGGTCAAAAGTTGACCTTTGACTGGTCAAATATTGACCATTGATACTTTGACTTCTGTCCACGTGTCATGCACCTATTGGAGAGCTGGTGGGGGTTTGTTTCCCCTGCCAAAAACTGGCAAAGAGGAGGGTGCACGCCACCGGGGCACGCCAAGGGTGGCGTGCGCCCAAGCATGGATGCGCCCAGGAGTCCCTGTTGGACAAGGGACTCCATCTTCTTATTGGAATTCCGAATTAGACTCCTCCTAAGAACCAACTTTGACTGGTCTTAGGCACCATCTAAGGATGAATCCAAGGGACTCTATTCCCACCAATCAGATTTAGATCTGATTTCACAAAGGATTGTGATTGGTTGGGAAGAAGAGGAGTTGGATCACAGCATAGTCTATAAATAAGACCCTGCGCCCAACTCAAAAAGAAGAATTGAAGAATCCTAATTCCCATGCCCCAAGGCTGCCTCTCTCTTCCTTCCTCCATGCCAAGCTCATCTTCTCCCTCTCCTCTCCATGTCCAAAGAAGTTTGGGATCTTTGGTTGGTGCAATCTAGGCAAGAGAAAGGCGACAGAAAGCTAGAAGGCTGCACTGCTGCAAAGGACAACTGCTGATCTTCGAAAGTTAGTTTTGAAGATCCTTCAAATTCAGATTCCAGATCTAATTTTTGGAGATGTGATAGAGAAGAAGAGGATCTCTAGATCCAAGCCTGAGTGGATACCGGATAGAGGCCAGGCACTTGCATGGCTAGATCCAGAACCTTCCGCTGCTTACAGGATCATCAATGGATAATAGGATTACCCTACATCAAGGATAAATTAAATTTAATTTAATTTATCTAGATTTTATTTTAATTATTAAAATAATAAAAATTAGATCTAAAATATCTCAGATCTGATTTAGATCAAAGAAAAAATTTTTTGAAATATATCTCTTGATCTGATCAGATCTGAACGAACCTGATCCGGAAAATCAGGATTTTCCTTCAACTGGTATCAGAGCCAAGGTTCTAAAAGTATTTAGATCTAATTTTAAATTTATTTTAATTAAAAATAAAGTGATTTCAGATGTCACATGAGATGTGATCAGATCTGAAATCAAAAAAATTAAAATTAAATGATTTGGATCTAAGATTAGAAGATATGCATGACTAGTTCTAGAATAGAATAGTTCTATAGAATAGTCTTGCATGTTTTAATTTAATTTGATTAAATCATATTTTAGATCTATTTATTTACTATTTTTTGATATTATAATATTATAATAACATCTAAAAAATAGTAAATAAAAATTATTTAATTTTAAATATCATATGAGATATGATTGATGCATGTCTAGACTAGTTGTAGAATAGTTCTACATAATTGTCTAGATTAGAGTTTATTTTGATAAGATCAATTTAAATCTAATTTTTTAGATTATTATGAGATAATTTAGATCTGAAAAATATGCATGATTCGATACATGAGATGTATGCAAAATATGCCATGATTAGATCTAATTTGTATATGAGATATATGATATAGATCTAAAACTATTTTGTAGTATTGCATGTTCCTGATTAAGGCGTTCCTCTTGGCCGTCCGGTCATAAGAACGAAGAAGGGTTTAAAGGCCCTCTCTTCCATTCGATGGGGTGTTCTTATGATGTGTAGGGGTGCTGCGTGTTCGTCCTTAATCAGAAACCCAAAACTTACTTTCTGCAAAACCCTAGATCCTGAAACCCTAGGATTTATTGTGCATATTTTATTTATGAACCCTACTTAATTAAGAATTAAGATTATGAAATATTAATTAGGTCTAAAATTGAGAATTTTCAGATCTAAGACATATTCATAATACTGGGTTCGGGCTTGGGTAGCTCAATTAGGTCTAAGCGGTTGATCAAACCGAATCAAGAGTTGGTTAGATGGGATCAACAATGCTTAAATTGACCAGCCTAATAGGATTAAGTCTGGGTCAAGATCGAGTCACGATCAAGCAAGACCTAATTAGGCTCAGAGGTTAGAGTCTGGATTGTAGGCTAACCCAATTGGTTCTGGCTCAACAATTTGGTGTCTAAGGTAAGTTTGGCACATACGATCGACTGATTTTTAATTGAAAGCTACTCGACCTGAATGCGTTCTTGTACGAGTTAATGGCATATTCCTTCCACCGGTCTCACTTACCTGGCCATATCTGTTGACACAGTTCTGATCTGAGGTGGTCAATAATCCGAGCTAACCCATGCCACTAGGTTAGTCATAATTGTTATGACTATGACAAGTCTAGTTTAATGAGACCTGAATCAATTCTCCCTAAGAAAAGATTAAGTCTGAGGTCTTCCACCATTGTAGATGTGCGGGCCCTTCCCGGGGTTGATTGTTCTCGGCTGGATACAGTGGCTCAGTTGCACCGGAAAGATGCAACCATGTCTATTAGGCATTGGATGCTATGGGCTGGAGGATGAGTTGGGCTCAATATTTCGGATACGGTGAGAGACTCAATTAGGAACCCAGTCTATGCAAATGGTGGGTCTGACTTAACTAAGGAGTGGATCAATAAGACACGGTGAGATTCATGAATTAGAGATCAAGTTTGGGTGCACCATGATTAGAGAATCATTGAACAAGAGTTGTTCACTCATTGGCTAACCCATCACCAATAACTGTTAGGTGAGGTGATGAGTCAGTTGGTGAGACCGCACCACCCACTAGAAATCATTAATCATGGAGATTTTTGCATCTCTACAGAGGGAGTGTAGGGATCCGAGAAAATAGTGGGAGCTAATTTGTTTAAAAATAAAATCTCTAAACAAATTGGTCAAGTCAATAATTACAGTATCTAACTAGAATCTTTGACTCTCTACAGAAAAATGTCTGCGTCCAACCCATTGGCACGTATCCTGGACACACATAGACTGACCGGACCCAATTATAAAGATTGGCTCAGGAACTACAAAATTATTTTGGGTTTCGAGAAGTTAACCCATGTATTGGACCAGGACCCTCCCACCTTACCAGCCCGTCCATCTGTTGAACAGAGAGCGTCTCTGAAAAAATGGATAGACGAAGATAATAAGGCCAGATATTACATGTTGGGCTCGATGTCTGATGAGCTCCAGCGCCAACATGAAGATATCGGGACTGCTCGCCAAATGTTGGCTCACCTGCAGGAGATGTTTGGTGAACAGAGTCGCGCAGCCAAGTATCAAGTCACGAAATGACTTTTTAAGGCTAAGATGCATGATGGGCAGTCAGTCCAAGATCACTGTCTGACAATGATCAAGGACATGGAAGAGCTTGAGAAGCTCGGTGTGAAGTTAGACTTGGATCTGCAGAATGATATTATTCTGCAATCCTTGACTGATGCATATGGGCAATTCATCATGAATTACCACATGCATAAACTTCAAAATTCCTTGGCCGAATTAATGAATATGCTGGTTACCGCTGAGCTTTCTATGAAAGGTTCTAAAGGCTCAGTTCTTGCTATGGAACGGACTTCTTCCAAAAGAAAGTCTTATGGAAAGAAAAAGAAGTCTGTGAAAAAGCAGAAAAGGTGGAAGGATCAAAGAAGAAGAAGGCAGAGCCGAAGAAAAAGACCGATGTCAAAGGAAAGTATTTTCATTGCAACAGCGACGGCCATTGGAAGCGGAACTGCCCTACTTACCTGGCCACCCTGAAGAACAAGAAGGAAGGTCCTTCTGGAGGTATGCTCGTTATTGAGTCTAACCTTACGGTTTCTTCTGCATCCAGTTGGATGCTTGACTCTGGTTCTAGTGCTCATCTGTGCACTTCCATGCAGGGATCTTGAGGATAGCAGGAGGCTGAGGGATGGAGACATGATCCTACGCATTCGTAATGGAGCAAGAGTTGCTGCAGTAGCCATGGGAACATACCCTCTTCGATTACCATCTGGTTTAGACTTAGTTTTGAAAGACTGTTATTATGTGCCTGCAGCTAGCAGGAAATTTGATTTCTGTTTCATGCTTAGCACTAAGAAGGCTATGTGATTACCTTCTTTAAGGACCATTGTAACATTCTTTATGAAAGAAATAAAATTGCAAATGGTTTCCTTATTAATGTCTTTATCAGCTACATATTGATGTACCTGTTCTAACTATCGAGCAAAACGTGAATGCCAAACGACCTAGGGATAGTCCAAATGATAGATATCTATGGCACCTGAGATTAGGTCATATAGCAGAAGATAGGATCAACAAATTGGAGAAAAATGGGCTATTGAGTCCATTGACTTTCGAGTCATATCCAACTTGTGAATCTTGTCTTCAAGGCAAAATGACTAAACTCCCTTTTGTAGGACATGGGGAAGAGGGCCACAGATCTCCTTGCCCTAGTACATACTGATGTGTGCGGCCCATTTGATGTGCCGGCTAGAGGCAATTTTGTCTACTTCATTACCTTTACCGATGATCTGTCTAGGTATGGGTATGTGTATCTTATGAGACACAAGTCTGAAGCTTTTGAAAAGTTCAAAGAATTCAGACATGAAGTAGAAAAACAAACTGAAAAACCCATTAAGGTTCTTCGATCAGATCGAGGAGGTGAATACCTTAGCCGGGAATTCCTAGACTATCTAAAGAAAAATGGCATAGTCTCTCAATGGACTCCACCAGGAACACCTCAACTCAACGGGATTTTCAGAATGGAGAAATTGGACTCTATTGGATATGGTTCGATCCATGATGAGCTTCACAGACCTTCCTGATTTTCTTTGGGGACACTCATTGTTAACTTCAATTTATCTACTGAATAGGGTTTCCCTCTAAAACCATTCCTACCACACCGTATGAGATATGGCACGGTAAGAAACCAAGTCTGAGTCATCTCAGAATTTGGGGTTGTCCGGCTCATGTCAAAAGACAACAAGCGGATAAGTTAGAGTTTAGGTCCTTCAGAGCTCGATTCATAGGATATCCTAAAGAGTCATTAGGATACTATTTCTACATTCCAGAAGACCACAATGTGATTGTGAGTCGACATGCCATCTTTCTTGAAAAATAGTTTATTCAAGATAGCGGCATTGGAAAGCATAGATTCAAGCTTGATGAGAAAGTCTCACAAGTACAACGAGCTAAGGACCAATTGGAACCAAATCAGGTTGAGCCAATAAGAACACTACCTCCTCCACCTCGTAGATCGGAAAGAGTTTTCCATCCCCCTGAAAGATACTTAGGTATTATTTCAGAGGAAGTAGAGGAAATGTTCCTCATAGGTAATGGTGCTCATGGTGATGATCCCAAAACCTACAACGAGGCGATATCAGATATCGACTCCGAGAAATGGCTAGAGGCAATGCAGTCAGAAATTGACTCGATGCACTCAAACCAAGTCTGGACCTTGGTAGATCCACCAGAAGGTATAGTACCTATTGGGTGTAAATGGATCTTCAAGAGAAAGATTGGTGCAGATGGAATGTGGAGACATTCAAGGCTAGACTAGTGGCAAAAGGTTATAGTCAACGTGCGAAGGCATTGACTATCAGGATACCTTTTCCCCAGTGGCTATGCTAAAATCCATCCGCACATTGCTTGCCGTTGCAGCCTATTTCGATTATGAAATATGGCAAATGGACGTGAAAACGGCATTCCTAAATGGATATCTTGAGGAAGATATCTATATGGAACAGCCGCTAGGTTTCACATCCAGTGATACTGATCACAAGGTTTGCAAGCTGCAAAGGTCCATATATGGACTTAAGCAAGCATCTCGGAGCTGGAACACTCATTTCAATGATGTGATCAAAAATTTTGGTTTCATCAAAAATGAAGAGGAACCATGTGTTTTCAAAAAGGTCAGTGGGAGCGCTGTTGTCTTCCTCGTATTGTACGTGGATGACATCCTCCTTATTGGGAATGATATTCCCATGTTGACGACAGTCAAAATGTGGTTGTCCAAGGAATTCTCCATGAAAGACCTAGGTGAAGCATCCTTTATTCTAGGAATTAAGGTCTATAGGGATAGACCGAATAGGATGCTAGGACTTTCACAGAAGATGTACATAGAGGAAGTACTAAAGAGGTTTAGTATGGAAAACTCTAAGAGGGGATTAATACCCTTCAGACATGGTATTCATCTTTCCAAGAAGATGTGCCCTAGCACACCTGAGGAAATAGAACGCATGAGCAAGATCCCTTATGCTTCTGCAATAGGGAGCCTCATGTATGCCATGCTATGTACACGACCTGATATAGCCCATGCTGTGAGTGTCACAAGCAGATATCAGTCAAATCCAGGTGAAGAACACTGGACTTCTGTGAAATGTATCCTTAAGTACTTGAGAAGAACTAAGGATATGATGTTGGTCTTTGGTAATGGAGAACTCCAAGTCCAGGGATACACAGACTCAGATTTCATGTCCGATATAGATGATCGAAAGTCGACATCTGGGAGTCTGTTTGTGTGCAATGGTGGGCTGTCAGTTGAAAGAGTTTCAAGCAAATAGTGATAGCAGATTCCACCATGAAGCAGAATATATCGCTGCATCAGAGCTGAAGGAAGCATTGGTACAAGAAGTTTGCTGCAGAAATTGGAGTAATGCCATCAGATGCCAAGAATATCTGTAAGTGCACCATAATAAATTTTTCTATCTGCTTCCACCATAACTCTACTATTCTAAGTTTTTTTATACTTTTTACATTCTTTAGTATGGAATTTAAAATCATTGAATGATGAAGCCACTGTATCTCTTGACAAATTATTAGGACCATGAGCAATAGCTATTCAACTCATCAGAACATTTGCTCTCCATATTATTGGTACCTAAACAAATTACTTAATTAAACTATTACATAATGCATCATAACATTAATTGAAATTAACATAAAATATATACATATATATGTTGTGTATACAACCTATTTGCAAAGCCATTCAGGGAATATTTTGACCAACCATCTTTGCTCAACCCTCAAATTCGATTGAATGTTATTATTTGAATTATCACTGAGCAATTAAAAATATTGCTGTATAAAATAAATAATTGGTTAAGACCATTATTGCATGATAGAATAGTAAACTAGATCATATATAACTATAATAACATACGATTCTTTAGTATATTCACTATGAAGTAAGACATAACGATATGCTTGTGCCAATGATTTTTTGTCAAGAGCAATACTATCAATCTTTTCCAAAATTCTTCTACCAGATAAGAAACTTATAATTCTCAGAATCTTCTATTAGCATCATTATTTCTTTGAGGTCGATTAAATTTTATTTCTATACCTTCAAGATATCTTGAACAAAATGTCAAATACTCTTCAACAATATATCCTTCTATAATTGAGCCTCGAAATGAGCTCTATTGCATACATAATCTTTTCAAGTGCCCAAGATACCTGTAGAAACAAAAAAAAAAAAAATAAAGCATCAAAATCGATGTAATCTTATCCAAAAAATTCTAACTTATAATTGCAGAGTTTATGGATAGCTTACCTCTTAATAGGATACATCCATCTATAGTATACCAATCCACTAAGCTTAGCTTCCACAACTAAGTGAATGATTAGATGAACCATAATAGTGAAAAAACTTGAAGAAAAGATATTCTCCATTTGGTACAGTGTAAGTGCAACATGAGACTCCAATAGATCTAGTTCCCTAGATCAAGAACTTTAGAACATAATGACTTAAAAATGCTGACAATTAGGAAACAACTATAATAATTTATTTCCACATTAATGATCTTAAAGCCAATGGAATTATATCTTGCATCAATATATGACAATCATGACTTTCAGATTTGAAAGTTTTCACTCTTTCAGATTGACACATCGTGAAATATTTTGATGTATATCCATCAGAAATCTTGATATTTTTTAAAAACTATCAGAAAAAGATTTTTTTTTCAATAGACATTATATAATATGTAGGAGCATTATAATTTTATCATTAGCAAGCATTTTTGGGATGAAGTTCCTGTTGAATGCCCATTTCCAATAAATCAAAACATGCCTTCATGTTATCTTTGGTCTTCCCATCAATATTTAATTAATGTTATAATTAAATTATTATAAACATTCTTTTCTATATGCATCACATCAAAGATTATGTCGAAGAAAATTATTGCTCCTAATCAGGTAAGTCAAAGAATATTGCTTCTTTTTTCATAACTGTTTAGTAGTACTAAATTGTAGATACTACCATTTTTTATATCATTATTTTCATATCCATCTATATTTTCATCATCTCCAAAGAAATTATTCAACATCCTCAAACATCTCTGCATCTACAATGCTAGCACTGACTTCCTCAGATAACTCTTCATGCATGGAGCTTCCAACATCCTTCCTTCCTTTTTTTTCTTTGAAGACTTGGATATCTTACCATAAGTATAATTAATGTTACTCATTTGTCTAATAACATCAGATCAAAATGGTGGAATAGGAATGACTCCCGACTCATTAGTTCCATCAAAACAAATCTTTCTAAAATCAAAATGGGATGATTTGCTTCCAACCACCAACGATGTCCCATATAACAAATTTTTTTCCATGTTTTAATCAATATGAATGGATTGAATCCCACATAATGGGCATGCAACACGCCCCTCGTACTCAAACCAGATAAATTAGCATATGCAGAAAATTTATGATTTAGGTCCACATAAAAGCTACCCACAATTAAATGTTTGGCCAGTAGAAAACATCAAGTATATCGATACCCTCCCATAACTATTTTAATTTCTACTATTAAAGGTTGCAAAAAAATATCAATATCATTCTCAAGGCTCTTATACCTAGGATAATTATTGACAAAATTAGTGAATCATTTCATGCACATCTATGGTGCAAATTATAAGAAATCAAAATAACTGGCCAAGTACCGTAGGTAGAACTTAAAGTCTGAAATATATTAAATCGTGAGTAGCTAAACCTAATCTAACACTATGAACATCAGAAGCAAAATTAGGATGTCTAATCATTAAATGCTTTCCATGCTAAAACTATCTGTTGGATGTCTCAACATTTCCACCTTTGTACATCCTTTATCATACCATCTCATTGAAGAGGCTATTTTTGATGATGCATAGATTCTTTTCAGTCTTGATATGAGAGGAAGTAATGCAATACTTTGAATCGATTTTTTTTTATTATCGTATTACATCCACATCATCAAAATTGATCATCCTCATTCTTCTTTATGCGTTTATCCATCATGAAGATCCACATACATGGCATGATTCTTTATCAGCATTATCACCTCGAATATAATATATAATCATTTCGGACAACTGTAAAGTTTCTCATATCCAAGATCTAATTTTTTTTACTAATTTTTTGGCTTCATAAGAGGAATATTGGTAAAGTAGTGCTTCTGAAAAACATCATTTAATAATTTACAGCAGCATTGGTAAAAACTCTTACTAGATCGCTCATTCAAATATTTCAAATGAAAATAAATGCATAAGAAAAACAAGTCTTTCAAAAATTCTTGCAATCTGGATATAATTTCTTATCACGATCTTTCAATTGTTAGGATTTATGATGCTCCCAAATCTTGGGAGGCCATAGGAGGAGACAGGGTATAGGCTCTGAGAGATTAGGACAGGTGTGTCCTTAGGGCTAGGATAGTTATCCTAGAGTGGAGGCGGTCTATAGCCTTCCACGGGCACAAGATTCAGATGTGAGGATCTTAAGGAACTCGGTAGTGTTTCTAGAGACCTAGGACATAAGAGAGAGGCAAAGAATCAAAGTCAGAAGAAGAATCAGTTAAGATAAGAGACTGACACACAGGTGGGCTAGCTCGGATACGCATTTGAGCCAGCTCGAGTGAGACTGAGCCAACTCAGAGTGCAATTGAGCCAGCTGTCTCAACCAGATAGAAGATATGGTCGGACAAGATGCAGTCAAGTCAGCTCAACTTTGATAGAGCTGGCTCGATGGAGGCATGCAGAATAGGATGGATTTTTTGTTTGATCTTGGATTAGTTTTAATCCAAGGAGACTTAAGGCTTGGTCCAATCAGATCTTAAGAGGGCTAACTCATGTATGGATCAGATTTAGATTTAGAGATGAAAGCATGGAAGATATGGGTGTTACATGAGCTTGGGGAGTGCTTTCATATATTGGGTTAGCCAAGAGAGTTTTTGGTCGGACCTAATATCTATGTATAAATACATAGGATGTATATTAGGGTTTCATAAGATGAATGGAATATAGATTTTTTCTTCCTCAAATCTCTTTCTCCTAGTATTGCCGCCCCAGGGTTTGTTAGATATGTGTGCCCTAGAAAGCTAGATTGGCTGATAATTATAATTACACTTCTAAGAAAAAAAATTATAATTTTGACTATAAATAATAAAATAAGTTATTTTCTATCGCAATGTGTATTTAAAAGTGTCTGTGATACATCTCTTGAGTTAATGGAATGATAGTTCATATTTCAAGAGTTGAATATTTAAGATATGAATTTTCATTATTAACTCATAAAATGCTTCCGACCGTAGGATCATCATGAGGATGGTGATTGATCCAAAAGGTTGGTGTATGATCACTTCTTTAGGATAGATGAGTCTTGAGTCTATAGATAGAGACATTAGAACGAGATATAGGTATTCATTAGAGAATGAAGGCACTGAGCGTTGACCACCTCAAGCAGTTCATTAGAAAGTCTACCTTCTTGTCGATGACTGGCTCGAAGCTGTTAGTAGTGTATCTGATTTTTTTAACCTTGAGGTGCATCGACAGTTCACGTTGGAGGGTTGTTATAGTTTGACTACACCATAACTCGATCTCCTAGCCATCAGAATCCTGAGGTATATATGGCTATAGCATGTTCATTATGGAAATTGGATTTACACCAATAGAATATCTATCTACTTCGGTAGATGAGGAGCAGCCCTATGATGCATTATATGATCAAATCCATAAGCCTATGGCCATGGCAGAGTGAAATAATAGAAAGAGTTTCTATTAGGATTTCATTTTGGACTTGAATTGAATGATTAATTCATATGATGGATTTTAGGATTTGACGAGATCACCTTAACCCTAATCCGATTGGAGCTCAAGATAGAGAAACTTAATCACATAGATAAACTGCACTAAGAGGTTCATTTTTAGTTCTGATGGATTGCCACCATATGCTGCTGGGTATCACTGGTGGATTTTAGGAGCAATTAGAATAATTTGGATGATCGATCATACTAATTATCTGAATCAAAAATATTTTGATCCATTGAAAGGTATTTCGATTAATGTCGATGATTAGAGTTTATGATATATTCTAATTACCCATATGAACTGAATCTAACTAGATCACACCAAATAAGGGTTTGATCTAAATATCATCAATTGGACTAATCCAGTTTAATTGATTTTGAATAAGATTCAATTAGGTTCAAAAAAATCATCCTAGCACACGATTGAGCTAATGTTTTTCTTTAACAATCATTAAAGCTTGTCTTGGCTTAAGCCAAATATTTTGGACTCACTCAAAATCTTTACTTTATCTGACTGAAGCTTATCCAAGTCAGAAAAGGATTGTCTTGATTTATGAGATAAATTTGAGACAATACCTATCATTTTCGTCATCTGTTAAATCTTGTTCTTTGGATTTGTCAAATGTTGACCTTTGACAACTTAGACATTTGCCCATGTGTCATGCACCCATAGAAGAGAACTTTGACCCTTGTCCCCCTACTAAAAGTGGAGAGATAAAGATGCATGCTTAGGGAGGCATGCGCCCCATTATGGATAAGGATTGGAGTCCCATATAGATGGGACTCCAGTTGCTTTAGGGAATCAAACTTGATTGGCGCCAAAGAGTCTTGTTTGACCTAGTCTTGGTTGCCATCTAAGAAGGATTTTGAGGGACTCTAATCTGATTAGATCAGATGATGTCATTCCATCAATTAGATTTAGATCTGATTGCACAAAGGACCATAATGGTCGGATGATGTGGCACTGCATGGCGCAGCAGGATCTATAAAAACCCTATCTGCGCCTAGATTTGAATGTATTTCTACCTTAGCCCATGCCACATAGCCCACTCCCTCCTTCTCCATGCCACCCTTGGTTCTCTCTCTCCTCTCCATGCCCAAGAGGATTTGGGCATGAGTTAGGTGCGATCCAAGCAAGTGAAAGGCAATAGGAAAGAAAGAAGGCATCATTGCTGCAAGAGACAATGACTGATCTTCAAAAAACCATCTTGAAGATCTTTAAGCAAGTCAGATCCAGATTTAATTTTTGGAGGATAGATTGAAAAAAAGAAGATCTTCAGATCTGTGTCTGAGTGGATACCGGTAGTGGCCAGGCACTTGCATGGCTACATCCAGAACCTCAGGTAAACATCGAGATCATCATAGGATAATAGGATTATCCATAACAAAGATATAATTAAATTAAATTTAATTAATTTAATTTTTTTATTAGATCAATAAGATCAGATCTAAAAGATTCTTAGATCTGATTAGGATCATAGAAATTTTTTTTTAAAAACATCCCTCTTGATCCAATCAATCTGAACGAACCTACATCAGAAAATAGAATTTTTCCTTCAACTGATATCAGAGTCAGGTTCTAAAATTTATTAGATCTAATTTTAATTTATTTTTAATTTAATAATTAAATAATTTTAATATGTTCACATGAGAGATGATTAGATCTAAAATTAGATAATTAAAAATTAAATAATCTAGATCTAAGATGTATGAGATACATGCTAGACTAGGAATAGAATTATTTTATGTATATCTAACATGATTATAATTTTAATTTAATTAATTATAATTTTAGATCTATTTATTTATTATTTTTAATATATAATATTTATAATTAGATCTAAAAAAATAAAAAATAAATTTATTTAATTTTTTATATGAGATATGATTGATGCATGTTTAGACTAATTATAGAATAGTTCTACAAAAATTATCTAGAATAAATTTAATTTGATATGATTAAATTTAAAATCTTATTTTTTAGATATTTGTTTGAGATAATTTAGATCTAAAAATATACATGATATGATACATAGATAATGCAAAACATATTTTAGTTAGATCAATTTTTATATGTGATATATGATGTAGATCTAACTAATTTTGTAGATCTATTCATGTTTTTTGATTAAGGCATTTCCCTTGGCCATCCGATCATAAGAACGAAGTAAGATTTAAAGATCCTCTTCTTTTCATTTTGATGGGGTTTCTTATGATGTATAGGGCATGCTGTATGTTCGTCCTTAATCAGAAAATTAAAAAACTTATTTTATGCAAAATCCTAGATCCTGAAATCCTAGGATTTTATTTACATATTTTTTATTTATGAACCCTAAACTTAATTAAGAATTAAGATTATGAAATATATTAGATCTAAAATTAAGAATTTTAGATGTAAGATATATTCATAAAATTGGGGCTTGGGCTTTGGATAGCTCAATTAGGTCTAGCGTTGATCAAACAAATCAAGAGTTGGTTAGATAGGATCAAAGAGTGCTTAAATTGACAGCCTAATAAGATTAAGTCTGGGTCAAGATTGAGTCACATGAGTGATCAATCAAGTTAGACCTAATTAGATTCAGGGGTTAGAAATCTGGGATTGTAGGCTAATCTGATTGGTTCTGGCTCAAAATTTTAGTGTCTAAGGTAAGTTTAGCAGATACGATCGATGATTTTTAATTGAGAGCACTTGAACTCGAATGCATTCTTGTCGAAGTTAATGGCATATCCCTTCCACCGATCTCACTTACCTAGCCATATTTGTGACTCAATTCTGATCTAAGGTGGCTAATAATCCGAAGCTAACCCAAGCTACTAGGTTAGTCATAATGTGTTATGCCTATGTCAAGTCAAGTTTAAAGAGATCTAAATCAAATCTTCCAAGAAAAGATTTAAGTCCAAGATCTTCAACCATTATAGATATACAGATCCATCCAGTGATTGTTCTCACTAGTCACAGTGGTTCAGTTGCACCAAAAAAATGCAAATCATATCTATTTAGGCATTGGATGCTACGGGTTGGAGATGGAATTAGGCTCAATATTTAGATATGGTAAGAGACCCAATTAGAAATTCAATCTATGCAAATGGTGGGTCTGACTTAACTAAGGAGTGGATCAATATTTCAGGACGGTGAGATTCGAATTAGAGATCGAGCTTGGGTACATCATTGATTAAAAAAATCATTGGATAAGAGTTGTTCACTCATTGGCTAACCCATCATCAATAACTGTTAGGTGGAGGTGATGAGTTCAGTTGGTGGAACTGCACCATCCTCTAGAAAATCATAATCATTGAAGATTTTGCATCTCTATAGAGAAAAGTGTAGGGATCTGAGAAAATAGTGAAGCTAATTTATTTAAAAAATAAAATCTTTAACAAAAATTGGTCAAGTCTTAATTACAAAAATCTAACTAGAAACTTTGACTCTCTTAGAAAAAAAAAATTCTACATCCAACCCACAGTCGTATCCTGGACACCCATAGACTTATCGATCTAATTACAAGGATTGGCTCCGAAACTTTAAAATTATTTGGATTTTGAGAAGTTGACTCATGTATTTAGACCAGGATTCTTCCCACCTTATCAAGCTCGTCCATCTACTGAACAGAGAGGCATCTCTTGACAAAATGGATGGATGAAGATAACAAGGTCAGATTACTACATGTTGGGCTTGATGTCTGATGAGCTTTCTTTAGTGCCAACATGAGAAATCACAATGGCCACCAAATTTGCTTCTGCAGAGAATTATTTGGTGAACAGAGTGCAGGCAGCCAATATCAAGATCACTGAAAATTGCTGTTTAAGGCTAAAGAGCATTTGATGGGTAGTCAGTCCCAAAGATCACATGTCTGAATGATCAAGAAGACATTGGAGAGAGCTTGAGAAGCTCGGTAGTGAAAGTTTAGACTTAGGACGCACATAGAACGATATTAATTATCTGGCAATCCTTAACCTGATGCATATGGGCATTCATCATTGAACTTACCACATGGCATAAACTTATAAATTCTTGCCGACTTAATAATTATGCTGGTTACTATGAGCTTTCTAATGAAAGGTTTCTAAAGGCTCATCTTGCTATGAAACGAGATCTTCTAGGAAAGTCTTTAAAGAAGAAGTCGTAAAAAGGTATGAAGGTGAAGAATAAAAAGAAATCGAAAAGCACAAGGTGGACAAAAGAAGAAGAGAGCCAAAAGGACGATGATCAAAGGAAAAGTATTTCATTTGAATATTACACACGGCCATTGGAAGCGGAATTGCCCTTACATACTTGTACCCACCCTGAAGAATTAAGGAGGCAGTCCTTTGAGAATGTCGTTATTGAGTCTTAAACCTTACAGTTTCTTCTTGCATCAGTGGATGCTTGACTTTGGTTCTTGTGCTACATTTGTAATACTTCCATCATGGGGCTTGAGGATAGCAGAGGCTTGAGAGGAAAAATCACGCACAAAAAGGAGAAGTGCATGTTTACTGGTCTATGGAACATCATCCTCTCGATGTACCAAGTCTGAGACAATTGACTAAGATTGTTTATTATGTGCTGCAGCAACAAAAATTTTGATATTCTGTTAGCAAAGAAGGCCTATGTTAGTTCTTCCTTAAGGACACATTTGTAACAATTCTCTTATGAAAAGAAATAAAATTAGCAATGTGTTTTTCCCATTAAATCTTACGTTTATCAACTTATCATAGTCTTATCAATATCAGCAAAATGGTTGAATGCCTAAAACAGACCCTAGGGTAGTCCAAATGAAAGTATCTTGGCACCAAGCTATATTCATTTTATAGCAGAAGATAAGGATCATTAAAATATAGGAAAAATACGCTTATCCATTGACTTTCGGAGTCATACAACTTTGGAATCCATCCATGGCAAAAGACCAAAACTCTCTTTGTACTAGGACATGGTGAAGAGGCCCACAGGATCTCATTAGCCCTAGAATACATACTGATGTGCGGGCCCATTTGAAAGCCGGACTAGAGCAAATTTCTTCTACTTTCACCATTTACCTGATGCATTATCTCGTAGGTACTGATATACTTAAGACCACAAGCGATAGCTCTTTGAAAAGTTAAGGAATCACCAATTCAGAATGCAAAGCAAAAAAATCCATTAAGGTTTCTTCGATCAGATGCAAGGAGGTGGAATACCTTAGCCGAAATTCCTAGACGGGACATATCTCAAAAAATATGGACCATTAGTCTCTCAATGGACTCCATCCTGGAATACCTCAACTCAAGCAAGATTTCAGAAGCGAGTAAGGAACTAGACTATTGAATCGAGTCCGGATCTCATAGATGACTCCGACGGCACCTCCATTGATTTCTGGGATCATACTTATTACTTCTTTTTACTAAATAGGGTTCCTCTTAAAAAACTGTTCCTACCACACCGTATGCAGGAGAACCATAGTCATGAAGTCAACAAGACCATCAGTCTAAGCCTCAAATTCTCAAATTCTGAGGTCTCTAGAACCTCACATCAACAGAACAACAACACACCAAGATAGAGTTTCTAAGGTCTTTAGAAGCTCGATTTTAGGATATCTTAAAGATCATTAGGATACCTTTAATTTCTCATTCCAATAGAAGACTCACAATTGATTATGAGTCGACGATGCCATCTTTTCTTGAAAAAATTAGTTTATAACCAAAGTATCGGCATTGGAAAAGGTCAAGCTGATGAGAAAAGTCTCACAAGTTACAATTGATGCTAAGGAAACCAATTGGAATCCAAAACTCAGGATTGAAGCCAATAAGCAATCACTACCTTCCACCTCGTAGATCGAAAAGAATTCCATTCCCCTGATAGGTACTTTAGATTATTTCAGAGGACGGTAGAGGAAATATTCCTTCATAGCTATGGTGCATCATGTGTTTTTGATGATCCCCAAAACTCTACTGAAACGAGAATATCAGATATCGGACCTCTGAAAAATGATAAGGCATATGAAGTCAGGAAATTGGACTTGATGCACTCAATACCAGTCCTGAACCTTGGTAGATCCCACTAGAGTTTATAGTACTAAACTTGGGTTGTTAAATGGATCTATAAGAGAAAGATTGGTGAGATGGAATGTGGAGATATTAAAGCTAAGACTGTTAGTGGGCAAGGTATAGGTCAGCAAAGCATTGACTATCAGATATCTTTTCTCAGTGGTTATGGCCTAAAAATCATCCGCACATTGCTTGCCTGTTCATAGCTATTTCTGATTATGAAAATATGGTAATGCATGTGAAAAGGGCTTCTTAAATGGATATTCATGAGAAAAGATATCTATTGACAGCCACAGGTTTCACATCCAGTTGATTCTTGATCACAAGTATGCAAGCTTCAAAGGTCCATATATGGACTAAGCAAGCATCTCGGAGCTGGCGACATCGTTATTTTAAATGAATGTTGATTCAAAATTTTGGTTGTTTCATAAAAAAATGAAGAGAGGAATCATGTGTATTTTCAAATAAAGGTCAGTGGGGGAGACGTTATTTCTTCTCGTATATACGTGGAATGATATCCTCCTTTATTGGGAAGATATTCTTATGTGGACAAAGTTAAATATGGTTTCAAGGAATTCTCCATAAAACCTAGGCGGAAGCATCCTTATTCTTGAAAATTTAAAGGGTCCTATGGAGATAGACCGAATAGGATGGCTAGACTTTCACAAAGATGTACATAAAGAATGAAGTGCTAAAGAGGTTTAGTATAGAAAACTCTCAAAAGGAGGGGATTTTGTCTTATCCTTTCATGACATTGAGTAATTCATCTTTTCAAGGAAGATGTGCCCACAACACCAGAAAGATATGAACGCATAAAGCAAGGATTCCCTTATGCTTCTGCAATAGGGAGTCCTATGTTATGCCATGCTATGTACACGGAACCTATGATATAGCCATATGCTGTGAGGTGTCACGAAGTAGATATCATCAAATCCAGATGTAAGAACACACGACTTCTGTGAAATCGTATCCTTAAGTACTTGAGAAGAAACTTAAGGATATGTGTTGGTCTTTGGTTAATGCGAGAACTCCAAGTCCAGGGTATACAGGATTGAATTTATGTCCGATATAGATGATTGCAAAAAAGTCGGAATTCTGAGAGTCTGTTTGTTGCTAATGGTGGTGCTGGTCAGTTGAAGAGTTTTCAAGAGACATGTTGATAACGCAGATTCACCATGGAAGCAGGAATATATCGCTGCATCAAGAAGCTACTGAAATGAGATTCTTGTGTATAAAAGAATTGTTCCAGCAAAATCGGAATGTAATGCCATCAGGATGTCATTCCTCTATACTGCAAAACAATAGCAACGCATTAGCCCTGCTAAGAGCCAGGATTCACTAAGAAATCCAAGATACATCGAGCGGATATACCACCTCATCCGCGATTACCTCGAGAAGGTTAGATCGAGGTCAAGAGAGTCGAATCTCAACAAGACAATGGAGACCCACTCACAAACCGTCTGAGCCAGTAGAAGATCGAAGCCACCTTTGAGAAAGATGAGACTTTAGACATTGTGTAGAATCCAATTGGATGCTTGTATCAAGTGGAAATTTGTTTAATATATGTGCCCTTAGATAGAGATTGGCTGATGACACTTGTAATACACTTCTAACGAGATAAAATTATAATTATGACTATAATAAATAAAAATTAGTTGATTCTATCATATGTGTTATTTTGAGTGATTGTGATACATCCTTGAGTTAATAGGTAATGATAATTCATATTTTCAGATTAAAATATTTAAGACATGGAATTCTTTATTTTAACTATAAAATGCTCTCGTCACGTAGGATGCATTACTGAGGATGGGATTGATCCGAAAAGGTTGTGTTACAATCGGCTTTCTTTAAGGATAAAGATAGATCTTGAGTCTAGGATGTGAGACTATGGAGCGAGAGTATAGGATACTCGTAGAGAATGAGGGCACTGAGCTGACCACCTCGAGTAGTCATTCAAGAAGTCTACCTTTCGTCAATGCTGACCGATTGCAGTTGAAGTAGTAGTATGTCTGATTCCTTTACCTAGTTGCCATCGGCATTATTAGTTGAGGGTGTTATAGTTTGGACTTACACCATACTCGTCTCCTAGCATTCAGAACTCTTGAGGTGTAGTTGCTATAGCCATGTTCATTGTGGACATTGGATGGCATCACAATGGGATCTCTACCTCGTGGATAGAGAGAGTAGCCTATGATGATCATGAGAATCAAGTCCAGAAGTCCTATGGCCATGGGTGAAATAATAGAAAGAGTTTCTATTTAGATTTACATCGGAACTCTGAAATCGAATGATTACATCATATGATTAGGATAACTTAGGTTGTTGACGATTACCTTAACCCCTAATATCGATCGCGGGCTCAAGGATAAGAAGGACTTTAATCACTACAGGAGTACTTCACCGAGCGTTCATTTGCTTATTTGATGGGTTGCACCAATACGTTGCTTATGGTTCACAGTTGGATTTTTGGGAGCCAATTAGAATGATTTGAATGATCGATCATACTAACTGTCTGAATAGAAAAAGTTTTGATTCCAATCGGAAGTGTTTCGATGATGTCGATGATAGGAGATCGCAACATATCCCCATTATCATATGAAAACCTGAATCTAACGAAAGTCACACAAATAAGGGTTTGGATCTGGATATCATCAATTGGACTAACCCAGTTCAATTGGATTTGGAATAAGATTAAATTTTAGGTTCAAAAAAAAATCATAGCTAGGCATATGATTGAGCCTAATGTTCTCTTTTAACAATCATTAAAAGCTCGTTTCTCAATTGAGCCAAAAATATGTTTGGGCTTACTCAAAAATTTTTTACTTGGTCTTGACTGGAGCTTATCCAAAGTTCAGAAAAAGATTGTCTTAATTATATGAGATAAATTGAGAGAACCCAATCCATCTACCATTTCCATCACCTACTAAAATTCTTGTTTTGGACTTTGGTCAAATATTGACCTTTTGACACTTAGATATCTACCCATGTAGTTCATGCACCCATAAGAGAGAACTTTGACCTTTATCCTCCTGCTAAAAGGTAGAGAGATTAGAATCATCTATAACTTAGATGATTGACTTTAGGACATATTTTTCAACATGCATCTCATCCTTACGCATACATGGGCATCTACAAAAAATACAGAAAAAATCAAAAGTATGATATACGCATTGCAAAAAAATAAATTTCAAATAACATACTAAAATAAAATAAGCATTAAATTTGTATATTTAACTTACTCTAAATCTGCAAGTCACCTATAACTACCTCATCATCTCGGTCATCAGCAAGAGGCTCATGCTGTGGCTCATCAGGCTGTTGAGACTACTGGGGCTCATTAGGCCGACTTGAAGATGAAGCCTGCGTACGCTGAAACTCAACACCTTTAAAAGATTTCCGAAGCAAAATGTTCCTAACCAGCACATATTGAAATGATTTTATCAATAATATCAAGTTTCAATTATTGAATAACCTAAAATAGAAAATGCTTTACCAGTGCACATGCATATCACTGATATATGACAAAAATCATTAGTATTCTTCCTCAATAAATCTTTAAATAACATGAAATAGAAAATGCATTGTTTTGTTGATTATAGTTACATAGCAACTTTCTGTTATGGCAACCTTATTCTTGCTTTGGAGATAAGTTCAATTATATACAAGAATTTACACAGCTGCTTCAATAAGATTAGTTCAATTTGGACGTAACTTATATATATTTTTTTATCACAAGAAGTTTAGAGATAAAAGGTTTCAACAAGCTGTTGAAGCACCCTTTTAATAAATGCTTGTGGGCCATTATACAATTGATTAGGTTCCTTGTACACATGACGCATTTTAAATCAAGTTATTTTATTCAGATCAGTTGAAGAAGTAGTCATTAACTTATTATATAGGAGTAAGCTCAACTAAACATAGGAAATAGTTATGGACTTGGCAATGCTTGGAAAAGTATAACAAGTTTAGCATAAAGTACAACCTATTGATCCTATTAGGTGCTGCTTGCATGCACCCAAGACTCATCACAAGGTCATGTATGTGTTCAGAGACATTTAGAAACAATAGCATGAAACAGCTGCTCAACTATTGGCTAACACTAAACTTGGTGTAAGTTCCATAGGACAGAGGGCACTATATAAGGTGAAGTTGGAGGTTTCTGCTTAAATCCTGGTGCTCTAACTTCCTTCAATGTCCAGAATTTTTCAGGTGCAATGTTTGAGAAAAAGATTGGAGGCTTGGGTCCTTTTTTACCTTTTTAACAAGAAAAAAGGGAAATGTTGGCATTGGGTTACCCCAAGATTCGAATACGAAATCAGATAAAAAAGTGGATCTATGATGATAAAGGCATGACTTAAGTCATTTTATATCCCGGTAATCACTGACCATTTCTTACCTAAAATCTTTAGGTCCATCTGTATATTTGATTTGTGGTTCTTTTATAGATTGGGGGATCCAAGACTTTGTCAAGTTGTTGTTCGTACTAATGTAGAATAATTAATTCTTGTATATATACGATCTTTGGATATATATATATATGGCAACCTTTATATATATCAATTGTAAATTCTCGCTTTGCTCCATTCAACTTAATATCAATTTTCTAAAACAATCAATTTTGTGAATCTTTATGTAAAAAAAATTAGCTTGAAACAAATCTATAAACAAAAAGTAGTATTGAATCATGTATCATAGATTTAGGAGAAACAAATTTCCTCTATAAAAAAGCACACCTCCCAAGGTAGTTTAGAAGAAATAAATTAATCGATCACACAATATTACTGTAGCCCTGAAAAAGAGTTCCATCCACACAAGCAAAACATAGTGAAAAATACATTTTATGAATAGGCTAAAAAATGGAACTGATAACAATGTGCTAATATATGAATATAAGATACATTGCGTAAAAATCATATAAATTTGGTATGAAAAACATATGAATTTCATAAAAAAGTGGATTAACATAATTTCATTTAAGATGTCATTTTTCATAGGGATAGTATCTGCTCCCATATCCTCGACCAGCACCATAAACACCATACATTCCATTATACCCCACTGGGCCATCATATGCAGTGTGGCTACCATAACCATCATTTCTATATATGGGTCTGCCATTATTAGAGCTGAAATACTACACCAAAGCTAGGACCGCACCATAGCTATAGCCTCTGCCAATTGGTTGAAATATTTAGATCATCAATTAGCATAATATTTAAAGGCATACATTGAGTATAAGTCTCCTCGTCTTTCAAAACTATTCCTTTGCCCATATCGTACAAGTCCCTAGGTTTAGTTTTGATAACAACAGCCCACTCCTTATCTTTTGAATCTTATATGAAAAATACTTGTTGCACTTGAGATGAAAATATAAATAGATCATCCTTTAATAAGATACCAATATATATCAATCATGAAAAATTTACCATTATAAACTCATTTGTATTTTGCTTCAAACCTCTTGATGAGTTTATGTCAACCCAATCACATCGAAATAATACTACGTTAAACTTTTCATAGTAATCCAACTCATAGATATCTGTAAGTGCACCATAATAAATTTTTCTATCTGCTTCCACCATAACTCTACTATTCTAAGTTTTTTTATACTTTTTACATTCTTTAGTATGGAATTTAAAATCATTGATGATGAAGCCACTGTATCTCTTGACAATATTATTAGGACCATGAGCAATAGCTATCAACTCATCAGAACATTTGCTCTCCATCATTATTGGTACCTAAACAAATTACTTAATTAACTATTACATAATGCATCATAACATTAATTGAAATTAACATAAATATATACATATATATGTGTGTATACAACCTATTTGCAAAGCCATTCAGGGAATATTTTGACCAACCATCTTTGCTCAACCCTCAAATTCGATTGAATGTTATTATTGAATTATCACTGAGCAATTAAAAATTTGCTGTATAAAAATTAAATAATTGGTTAAGACCATTATGCATGATAGAATAGTAAACTAGATCATATATAACTATAATAACATACGATTCTTAGATATATGTCACTATGAAGTAAGACATAACGATATGCTTGTGCCAATGATTTTTTGTCAAGAGCAATACTATCAATCTTTTCCAAAATTCTTCTACCAGATAAGAACTTATAATTCTCAGAATCTTCTATAGCATCATTATTTCTTTGAGGTCGATTAAATTTTATTTCTATACCTTCAAGATATCTTGAACAAAATGTCAAATACTCTTCAACAATATATCCTTCTATAATTGAGCCTTCGAAATGAGCTCTATTGCATACATAATCTTTCAAGTGCCCAAGATACCTGTAGAAACAAAAAAAAAAAAAAATAAAGCATCAAAATCGATGTAATCTTATCCAAAAAATTCTAACTTATAATTGCAGAGTTTATGGTAGCTTACCTCTTAATAGGATACATCCATCTATAGTATACCAATCCACTAAGCTTAGCTTCCACAACTAAGTGAATGATTAGATGAACCATAATAGTGAAAAAACTTGAAGAAAAGATATTCTCCATTTGGTACAGTGTAAGTGCAACATGAGACTCCAATAGATCTAGTTCCCTAGGATCAAGAACTTTAGAACATAATGACTTAAAAATGCTGACAATTAGGAAACAACTATAATAATTTATTTCCACATTAATGATCTTAAAGCCAATGGAATTATATCTTGCATCAATATATGACAATCATGACTTTTCAGATTTGAAAGTTTTCACTCTTTCAGATTGACACATCGTGAAATATTTGATGTATATCCATCAGAAATCTTGATATTTTTTAAAACTATCAGAAAAAGATTTTTTTTTCAATAGACATTATATAATATGTAGGAGGCATATAAATTTTATCATTAGCAAGCATTTTGGGATGAAGTTCCTGTTGAATGCCCATTTCCAATAAATCAAAACATGCCTTCATGTTATCTTTGGTCTTCCCATCAATATTTAATAATGTTATAATTAAATTATTATAAACATTCTTTTCTATATGCATCACATCAAGATTATGTCGAAGAAAATTATGCTCCTAATCAGGTAAGTCAAAGAATATGCTTCTTTTTTTCATAACTGTTTAGTAGTACTAATTGTAGATACTACCATTTTTATATCATTATTTTCATATCCATCTATATTTTCATCATCTCCAAAGAAATTATCAACATCCTCAAACATCTCTGCATCTACATTGCTAGCACTGACTTCCTCAGATAACTCTTCATGCATGGAGCTTCCAACATCCTTCCTTCCTTTTTTTCTTTGAAGACTTGGATATCTTACCATAAGTATAATTAATGTTACTCATTTGTCTAATAACATCAGATCAAAATGGTGGAATAGGAATGACTCCCGACTCTATAGTTCCATCAAACAAATCTTTCTAAAATCAAAATGGATGATTTGCTTCCAACCACCAACGATGTCCCATATAACAAATTTTTTTTCCATGTTTTAATCAATATGAATGGATTGAATCCCCACATAATGGGCATGCAACACGCCCCTTCGTACTCAAACCAGATAAATTAGCATATGCAGAAAATTTATTGATAGTCCACATAAAAGCTACCCACAATTTAAATGTTTGGCCAGTAGAAACATCAAGTATATCGATACCCTCCCATAACTATTTTAATTTCTCTATTAAAGGTTGCAAAAAAATATCAATATCATTCTCAAGGCTCTTATCACCTAGGATAATTATTGACAAAATTAGTGAAGTCTATTTCATGCACATCTATGGTGGCAAATTATAAGAAATCAAAATAACTGGCCAAGTACCGTAGGTAGAACTTAAAGTCTGAAATATATTAAAATCGTGAGTAGCTAAACCTAATCTAACACTATGAACATCAGAAGCAAAATTAGGATGTCTATCATTAAATGCTTTCCATGCTAAACTATCTGTTGGATGTCTCAACATTCCATCCTTTGTACATCCTTTATCATACCATCTCATTGAAGAGGCTATTTTTGATGATGCATAGATTCTTTTCAGTCTAGATATGAGAGGAAAGTAATGCAATACTTTGATCGATTTTTTTTTTTATATCGTATTACATCCACATCATTCAAAATTGATCATCCTCATCTTCTTTATGCGTTATCCATCATGAAGATCCACATACATGGCATGATTCTTTATCAGCATTATCACCTCGATATAATATATAATCATTCGGACAACTGTAAAGTTTCTCATATCCAAGATCTAATTTTTTTACTAATTTTTTGGCTTCATAAGAGGAATATGGTAAAGTAGTGCCTTCTGAAAATACATCATTTAATAATTACAGCAGCATGGTAAAACTCTTACTAGATCGCTCATTCAAATATTTCAAATGAAATAAATGCATAAGAAAACAAGTCTTCAAAAAATTCTTGCAATCTGGATATAATTCTTGATCACGATCTTTCAATTGTTAGGATTTATGATGCTCCCAAATCTTGGGAGGCCATAGGAGGAGACAGGGTATAGGCTCTGAGAGATTAGGACAGGTGTGTCTTAGGGCTAGGATAGTTATCCTAGAGTGGAGGCGGTCTATAGCCTTCCACGGGCACAAGATTCAGATGTGAGGATCTTAAGGAACTCGGTAGGTGTTCTAGAGACCTAGGACATAAGATAGAGCAAAGAATCAAAGTCAGAAGAAGAATCAGTTAAGATAAGAGACTGACACACAGGTGGGCTAGCTCGGATACGCATTTGAGCCAGCTCGAGCTGAGACTGAGCCAACTCAGAGTGCAATTGAGCCAGCTGTCTCAACCAGATAGAAGATATGGTTCGGACAAGATGCAGTCAAGTCAGCTCAACTTTTGATAGAGCTGGCTCGATGGAGGCATGCAGAATAGGATGGATTTTTTGTTTGATCTTGGATTAGGTTTAATCCAAGGAGACTTAAGGCTTGGTCCAATCAGATCTTAAGAGGGCTAACTCATGTATGGATCAGATTTAGATTTAGAAGATGAAAGCATGGAAGATATGGGTGTACATGAGCTTGGGGAGTGCTTTCATATATTGGGTTAGCCAAGAGAGTTTTTGGTCGGACCTAATATCTATGTATAAATACATAGGATGTATTAGGGTTTCATAAGATGAATGGAATATAGATTTTTTCTTCCTCAATCTCTCTTCTCTCTAGTATTGCCGCCCCAGGGTTTTGTTAGATATGTGTGCCCTAGAAGCTAGATTGGCTGATAATTATAATACACTTCTAAGAAAAAAATTATAATTTTGACTATAAATAATAAAATAAGTTATTTTCTATCGCAATGTGTATTTAAAAGTGTCTGTGATACATCTCTTGAGTTAATGGTAATGATAGTTCATATTTTCAAGAGTTGAATATTTAAGATATGAATTTTCATTATTAACTCATAAAATGCTTCCGACCGTAGGATCATCATGAGGATGGTGATTGATCCAAAAGGTTGGTGTATGATCACTTCTTTAGGATAGATGAGTCTTGAGTCTATAGTATAGAGACATTAGAACGAGAGTATAGGTATTCATTAGAGAATGAGGGCACTGAGCGTGACCACCTCAAGCAGTCATTAGAAAGTCTACCTTCTTGTCGATGACTGGCTCGAAGCTGTAGTAGTGTATCTGATTTTTTAACTTGAGGTGCATCGACAGTTCACGTTGAGGGTGTTATAGTTTGACTACACCATAACTCGATCTCCTAGCCATTCAGAATCCTGAGGTATATATTGGCTATAGCATGTTCATTATGGAAATTGGATTACACCAATAGAATATCTATCTACTTCGGTAGATGAGGAGCAGCCCTATGATGATCATAAGAATCAAATCCATAAGCCTATGGCCATGGCAGAGTGAAATAATAGAAAGAGTTTCTATTAGGATTTTCATATTGGACTTGAATTGAATGATTAATTCATATGATGGATTTTAGGATTTGACGAGATCACCTTAACCCTAATCCGATTGGAGCTCAAGATAGAGAAACTTAATCACATAGATAACTGCACTAAGAGGTTCATTTTTAGTTCTGATGGATTGCCACCATATGCTGCTGGGTATCACTGGTGGATTTTAGGAGCAATTAGAATAATTTGGATGATCGATCATACTAATTATCTGAATCAAAAATATTTTGATCCATTGAAAGGTATTTCGATAATGTCGATGATAGAGTTTATGATATATTCTATTACCATATGAAACTGAATCTAACTAGATCACACAAATAAGGGTTTGGATCTAAATATCATCAATTGGACTAATCCAGTTTAATTGATTTGAATAAGATTCAATTAGGTTCAAAAAAATCATCCTAGCACACGATTGAGCCTAATGTTTTTCTTTAACAATCATTAAAGCTTGTCTTGGCTAAGCCAAATATGTTTGGACTCACTCAGAAATCTTTACTTTATCTGACTGAAGCTTATCCAAGTCAGAAAAGGATTGTCTTGATTTATGAGATAAATTTGAGACAATACCTATCATTTTTCGTCATCTGTTAAATCTTGTCTTTGGACTTTGGTCAAATGTTGACCTTTGACACTTAGACATTTGCCCATGTGTCATGCACCCATAGAAGAGAACTTTGACCCTTGTCCCCCTACTAAAAGGTGGAGAGATAAAGGATGCATGCTTAGGGAGGCATGCGCCCCATATGGATAAGGATTGGAGTCCCATATAGATGGGACTCCAGTTGCTTTAGGGAATCAAACTTGATGGCGCCAAAGAGTCTTGTTTGACCTAGTCTTGGTGCCATCTAAGAAGGATTTTGAGGGACTCTAATCTGATTAGATCAGATGATGTCATTCCATCAATTAGATTTAGATCTGATTGCACAAAGGACCATAATTGGTCGGGATGATGTGGCACTGCATGGCGCAGCAGGATCTATAAAAACCCTATCTGCGCCTAGATTGAATGTATTTCTACCTTAGCCCATGCCACATAGCCCCACTCCCTCCTTCTCCATGCCACCCTTTGGTTCTCTCTCTCCTCTCCATGCCCAAGAGGATTTGGGCATGAGTTAGGTGCGATCCAAGCAAGTGAAAGGCAATAGGAAAGAAAGAAGGCATCATTGCTGCAAGAGACAATGACTGATCTTCAAAAACCATCTTGAAGATCTTTAAGATCAGATCCAGATTTAATTTTTGGAGGATAGATTGAAAAAAAGAAGATCTTCAGATCTTGTCTGAGTGGATACCGGTAGTGGCCAGGCACTTGCATGGCTACATCCAGAACCTCAGGTAAACATCGAGATCATCATAGGATAATAGGATTATCCATAACAAAGATATAATTAAATTAAATTTAATTTAATTTAATTTTTTTATTAGATCAATAAGATCAGATCTAAAGATTCTTAGATCTGATTAGGATCATAGAAATTTTTTTTTAAAACATCCCTCTTGATCCAATCAGATCTGAACGAACCTACATCAGAAAAATAGAATTTTTTCCTTCAACTGATATCAGAGTCAGGTTCTAAAATTTATTAGATCTAATTTTAATTTATTTTTAATTTAATAATTAAATAATTTTATATGTCACATGAGAGATGATTAGATCTAAAATTAGATAATTAAAAATTAAATAATCTAGATCTAAGATGTATGAGATACATGGCTAGACTAGGAATAGAATTATTTTATGTATAGTCTAACATGATTATAATTTTAATTTAATTAATTATAATTTTTAGATCTATTTATTTATTATTTTTTAATATTATAAATATTATAATTAGATCTAAATAAAAAATAAATTTATTTAATTTTTTTATATGAGATATGATTGATGCATGTTTAGACTAATTATAGAATAGTTCTACAAAATTATCTAGAATAAATTTAATTTGATATGATTAAATTTAAATCTTATTTTTTAGATATTTGTGAGATAATTTAGATCTAAAAATATACATGATATGATACATGAGATATATGCAAAACATATTTTTAGTTAGATCAATTTTTATATGTGATATATGATGTAGATCTAACTAATTTTGTAGATCTATCATGTTTTTGATTAAGGCATTTCCCTTGGCCATCCGATCATAAGAACGAAGTAAGATTTAAAGATCCTCTTCTTTCATTTGATGGGGTGTTCTTATGATGTATAGGGATGCTGTATGTTCGTCCTTAATCAGAAATTAAAAAACTTATTTTATGCAAAATCCTAGATCCTGAAATCCTAGGATTTTATTTACATATTTTATTTATGAACCCTAAACTTAATTAAGAATTAAGATTATGAAATATATTAGATCTAAAATTAAGAATTTTTAGATGTAAGATATATTCATAAAATTGGGCTTGGGCTTGGATAGCTCAATTAGGTCTAGCGGTTGATCAAACTAAATCAAGAGTTGGTTAGATAGGATCAAGAGTGCTTAAATTGACTAGCCTAATAAGATTAAGTCTGGGTCAAGATTGAGTCACATGAGTGATCAATCAAGTTAAGACCTAATTAGATTCAGGGGTTAGAATCTGGATTGTAGGCTAATCTGATTGGTTCTGGCTCAATAATTTAGTGTCTAAGGTAAGTTTAGCAGATACGATCGACTGATTTTTAATTGGAAGCACTTGACTCGAATGCATTCTTGTCGAGTTAATGGCATATCCCTTCCACCGATCTCACTTACCTAGCCATATTTGTCGACTCAATTCTGATCTAAGGTGGCTAATAATCCGAGCTAACCCAAGCTACTAGGTTAGTCATAATGGTTATGGCTATGTCAAGTCAAGTTTAAAGAGATCTAAATCAAATCTTCCCAAGAAAAGATTAAGTCCAAGATCTTCAACCATTATAGATATACAGATCCTATCCAGGATTGATTGTTCTCAACTAGTCACAGTGGTTCAGTTGCACCAAAAAGATGCAATCATATCTATTAGGCATTGGATGCTACGGGTTGGAGGATGAATTAGGCTCAATATTTCAGATATGGTAAGAGACCCAATTAGAAATTCAATCTATGCAAATGGTGGGTCTGACTTAACTAAGGAGTGGATCAATATTTCAGGTACGGTGAGATTCATGAATTAGAGATCGAGCTTGGGTACATCATGATTAAAAAATCATTGGATAAGAGTTGTTCACTCATTGGCTAACCCATCATCAATAACTGTTAGGTGAGGTGATGAGTCAGTTGGTGGAACTGCACCATCCTCTAGAAATCAGTAATCATGAAGATTTTTGCATCTCTATAGAGAAAGTGTAGGGATCTGAGAAAATAGTGAAAGCTAATTTATTTAAAAAATAAATCTTTAAACAAATTGGTCAAGTCTTAATTACAAAAATCTAACTAGAAACTTTGACTCTCTTTAGAAAAAAAAATATCTACATCCAACCCACTAGTCCGTATCCTGGACACCCATAGACTTATCAGATCTAATTACAAGGATTGGCTCCGAAACTTTAAAATTATTTTGGATTTTGAGAAGTTGACTCATGTATTAGACCAGGATCTTCCCACCTTATCAGCTCGTCCATCTACTGAACAGAGAGCATCTCTTGACAAATGGATGGATGAAGATAACAAGGTCAGATACTACATGTTGGGCTTGATGTCTGATGAGCTTTAGTGCCAACATGAAGAAATCATAACTGCCCACCAAATATTGGCTTACTTGCAAGAATTATTTGGTGAACAGAGTCACGCAGCCAAATATCAGATCACTAAATGACTGTTTAAGGCTAAAATGCATGATGGACAGTCAGTCCAAGATCAATATCTGATGATGATCAAAGACTTGAAAGAGCTTGAGAAGCTCGGAGTGAAGTTAGACCAGGATCTATAGAAGATATAATTATGCAATCCTTGATTGATGCATATGGGCAGTTCATCATGAACTACCATATGCATAAACTTTAGAATACTTTGGCCGAGCTTATAAATATGCTGGTTACTACTGAGCTTTCTATGAAAGATTCTAAAGGCTCAATACTTGCTATGGAACAGACTTCTTCTAGGAGAAAGTCTTTTGAAAGAGGAAGAAGTCTGTAAAAAGGTAGAAGGTGGAAGATGAAAAGAAAAGAAAGACAGAGCTGAAGAAGAAGATCGCTGATAAAGAAAAGTATTTCTATTATAATATTAACGGCCATTAGAAGCGGAATTGCCCTACATATCTAACCACCCTGAAGAATAAGGAGGCAGGTCCTTATGGAGGTATGCTCGTTATTGAATCTAACCTTATGATTTTTTCTGCATTCAGTTGGATGCTTGACTCTGGTTCTTGTGCTCATTTGTATACTTCCATGTACGGTCTTGATGATAGCAGGAGGCTGAGGGATAGTGAGATGATCCTATGCATAAAAAATGGAGTAAGGATTGTTACTGTGGTCGTGGAAATCTATCCTCTTCGACTACCGTCTGACTTAGATTTAGTACTTAAGGATTGTTATTATGTGCTTGCTACAATCAAAAATTTGATTTTTATTTCATGTTTAGCACAAGAAGGCTATGTAATTAGTTTTCTTAAGGAACATTGTAATATTCTTTATGAAAGAAATAAAATTGCAAGTGATTTTCTTATTAACAATCTCTAGCGGTTATATATTGATGTATCTATCTTTAATATCGAGCAAAATGTGAATGTCATAAGATCAAAATGACCCAGGGATAGTCCAAATGATAGGTATCTATGGCACCTAAGGCTAGATCATATAGCAGAAGATAGGATTAATAAATTATTAAAAATCGGGCTATTGAGTCCATTGACTTTCGAGTCATATCAAATTTGTGAATCATATCTTCATGGCAAAATGACTAAACCTTCTTTTATAGGACATGAGGAAAGGGCCACGGATCTACTTGCCCTAGTACATACTGATGTGTGCAGCCCATTTGATAAGCCGGCTAGAGATAACTTTGTCTACTTCATAACCTTTACTGATGATTTATCTCGGTATGGGTATGTATATCTTATAAGACACAAGTCTGAAGCCTTTGAAAAGTTTAAGGAATTCAGACATAAAGTGCAAAAGCAAACTAAAAAATCCATTAAGATTCTTCGATTAGATCAAGGAGGTGAATACCTTAGTCGAAAATTTTTGGACTATCTCAAAAAATATGGCATAGTCTCTCAATGGACTCCACCTGGAATACCTCAACTCAGCAAAATTTCAGAACGGAGGAACTAGACCCTATTAGATATGGTCCGATCCATGATGAGCTTCACAGACCTTCCTATTTTTCTTTGGGAACATACTCTATTAACTGCTATATATTTACTAAATAGGGTTCCCTCTAAAACTGTTCCTACCACACGGTATGAGATATGTCATGGTAAGAAACCAAGTCTAAGTCATCTCAAAATTTGGGATTGTCTGGCTCATGTCAAAAGACAACAAACCGATAAGTTAGACTATAGGTCCTTTAGAGCTCGATTTATAGGATATCCTAAAGAATCATTAGGATATTATTTCTACATTCTAGAAGACCATAATGTGATTATGAGTCGGTATGCCATTTTTCTTAAAAAATAGTTTATTCAAGATGGCGGCATTGGAAAGCAGATCAAGCTCGAGGAGAAAGTCTCACAAGAGCAATGAGCTAAGAACCCCATGGAACCAAATCAGATTAAGCCAATACAATCACTACCTCCACCTCGTAGATCGAAAAAAATTTTTCATCCTCCTGATAGGTACTTGGATACTATTTTAGAGAAAGTAGAGAAAATATTCCTCATAGGTAATGGGATTCATGGTGATCCCAAAATCTATGAAGAGATGATATCAGATATCGACTCTAAGAAATGATTATAGGCTATGAAGTCAGAAATTGACTTGATGCACTCAAACCAAGTCTGAACCTTGGTAGATCCATTAGAAGGTATAATATCTATTGGGTGTAAATGGATCTATAAGAGAAAGATTGGTGTAGATGAGAATGTGGAGATATTTAAAGCTAGATTAGTGGCAAAAGGGTATGGTCAGCATGAAGGCATTGACTATCAAGATATCTTTTCGTCAGTGGTTATGCTAAAATCTATCCGCACATTGCTTGCTGTTATAGCTTATTTCTATTATGAAATATGGTAAATGGATGTGAAAATGGCATTCTTAAATGGATACACTGAGAAAGATATCTATATGGAATAGCCACTAGGTTTCACATCCAGTGATTTTGATCACAAAATATGCAAGTTGCAAAGATCCATATATGGACTCAAGCAAGCATCTCGGAGCTCGAATACTTATTTTAATGATGTGATCAAATTATTTAGTTTCATCAAAAATGAGGAGGAATCATGTATTTTTAAAAAGGTCAGTGGGAGTACTATTGTCTTTCTCGTACTATACGTGGATGATATCCTCCTTATTGGGAATGATATTTTCATGTTGACCAAAGTTAAAATATGGTTATCTAAAGAATTCTCCATGAAAGACCTAGGAGAAGCATCCTTTATTCTAGAAATTAAGGTCTATGGAGATAGATCGAATAGGATGCTAGATCTTTCACAGAAGATGTACATAGAAGAAGTGCTAAAGAGATTTAGCATGGAAAACTCCAAAAGAGGATTGGTATCCTTCTGACATAGAATTTATCTCTCCAAGAAAATGTGTCCCAACACACCAGAGAAGATTGAACGCATAAGCAAGATTCCTTATGCTTCAGCAATAGGGAGCCTTATGTATGCCATGTTATGTACACGACCTGATATAGCTAATGCTGTGAGTGTCACGAATAGTTATCAATCAAATCCAGATGAAGAACACCGGACTTCTGTGAAATGTATCCTTAAGTACTTAAGAAAAACTAAGGATATGTTGTTGGTTTTTGGTAATGGAGAACTCCAAGTCCAGGGGTATACAGACTTAGATTTTATGTCCGATATAGATGATCAAAAGTCGATATCTGAGAGTCTGTTTGTGTGTAATGGTGGTGCTGTCAGTTGAAAGAGTTTCAAGCAGACAGTGATAGCAGATTCTACCATGGAAGTAGAATACATCGCTGCATCAGAAGCTACGAATGAGGTATTTTGGTACAAAAAATTCACCACAAAGATCGAAGTGATGCCATCGGATGTCATTCCTCTATACTGCGATAATAATAGCACCATAGCCCTAGCTAAGGAGCCAAGATTTCATTAAAAATCCAAGTACATCGAGCGATGATACCATCTCATCCACGATTATCTCAAGAAAGATTACATCGAGGTTAAGAGAGTCGACTCTGCATACAATGCGGTAGACCCACTCACAAAGTCATTAGGCCAGTAGAAGATCGAAGCCCACCTTGAGAAGATAGGACTTAGATTTGTATCCAATTAGCTTTAGGTCAAGTGAAAGTTTGTTAGATATGTGTGCCCTAGAAGCCAGATTGGCTGACACTTGTAATACACTTCTAGGGATAAAATTATAATTTTGACTATAAATAATAAAATAAGTTATTTTCTATCATAATGTGTATTTGAAAGTATCTGTGATACATCCCTTGAGTTAATGGTAATGATAGTTCATATTTTCAAGAATTAAAAATTTAAGACATGAATTTTCATTATTAACTCATAAAATGCTTTCGACCGTAGGATCAACATGAGGATGGTGATTGATCCAAAAGGTTGGTGTACGATCGCTTCTTTAGGATAGATGAATCTTGAGTCTACGATGTAGAGATATTGGAGCGAGAGTACAGATACTCGTTAGAGAATGAGGGCACTGAGCGTGACCACCTCGAGCAGTCATCAGAAAGTCTACCTTCTCATTGATGATTGGTTTGAAGCTGTAGTAGTATGTCTGATTCTTTAACCTAAGGTGCATCGATAGTTTATGTTGAGGGTGTTATGGTTTGACTACACCATAACTCGGTCTCCTACCTATTTAGAATCTTGAGGTGTATGTTGGCTATAGCATGTTCATTGTAGGAATTGGATTGCACCAATAGGGGATCTATCTACCTCGATAGATGAGGAGCAGCCCTATGATGATCATAAGAATCAAGTCCATAAGCGCATGGCCATGGTGGGGTGAAATAATAGAAAGAGTTTCTATTAGAATTTTCACATTGGACTTGAATTGAATGATTAATTCATATGATGGATATTAGGATTTGGTGAGATCACTTTAACCCTAATCCGATCGGAGCTCAAGATAGAGAAACTTAATCATACAAGTAACTACACCGAGAGATTCATTTTTAGTTATGATGGGTTGCCACCATATGTTGCTAGGTGTCATAGGTGGATTTTAGGAGCAATTAGAATGATTTGAATGATCGATCATACTAACTGTCTGAATTAGAAAAGTTTTGATCCATCGGAAGGTGTTTCGATGATGTCGATGATAGAGATCGCAACATATCCCATTATCATATGAAACTGAATCTAACTGAGTCACACAAATAAGGGTTTGGATCTGGATATCATCAATTGGACTAACCCAGTTCAATTGATTTGAATAAGATTCAATTAGGTTCAAAAAAATCATGCTAGCATATGATTGAGCCTAATGTTCTCTTTTAACAATCATTAAAGCTCGTCTCAATTGAGCCAAATATGTTTGGGCTTACTCAAAAATTTTTACTTGGTCTGACTGGAGCTTATCCAAGTCAGAAAAAGATTGTCTTAATTTATGAGATAAATTTGAGAGAACACCTACCATTTTCCATCACCTACTAAATCTTGTCTTTGGACTTTGGTCAAATATTGACCTTTGACACTTAGATATCTACCCATGTGTCATGCACCCATAAGAGAGAACTTTGACCTTTATCCTCCTGCTAAAAGGTAGAGAAGATTAGGCTTGACAAGAAAGTCTCCCAAGAGCAACGGGCTAAGGACCCTATGAAATCCAATCAGATTGAGCCAGTCCAATTACTACCTCCTTTACCTCGTAGATCAGAAAGAATTTTTCATCCTCCTAAAAGATATTTGGATACTATTTTAGAGGACGTAGAGAAAATATCCCTCATGGAAAATGGGATTCATGGTGATGATCCCAAAACCTATGATGAGGCGATATTAGATATCGACTCCAAGAAATGGTTAGAGGCAATGAAGCTAGAGATTGACTCAATGCACTCAAACCAAGTCTGAACCTTGGTAGATCTACGTGAAGGTATAGTACCTATTGGGTGTAAATGAATCTACAAGAGAAAGATAGGTGCAGATGAAAATATGAAGACATTCAAGGCTAGGTTAGTGATGAAAGGGTATCAATGCAAAGGCATTGACTATTAGGATACCTTCTCGCCAGTAGCTATGCTAAAATTCATCCGCACATTGCTTGCTGTTGCAGCCTATTTTGATAATGAAATATGGTAGATGGATGTGAAAACAACCTTCTTAAATGAATATCTTGAGGAAGATATCTATATGGAACAGTTGCTAGGTTTCATATCCAGTGATGCTGATCACAAGGTCTGCAAGCTGCAAAAGTCCATCTATGGACTTAAGCAAGCATCTCGGAGCTGGAATGCTCTTTTCAATGATGTGATTAAATTATTTGGATTCATCAAGAATGAGGAGGAACCATGTATATTTAAAAAGATTAGTGGGAGCGCTGTTGTCTTCCTCGTACTATATGTGGATGACATCCTCCTTATTGGGAATGATATTCTCATATTGACCACAACTAAAATATGGTTATCAAAAGAGTTCACTATGAAAGACCTAGGAGAGGCATCCTTTATTCTAGGAATTAAAGTCTATAGGGATAGACTGAATAGGATGCTGGGTCTCTCATAGAAGATGTACATAGAGGAGGTACTAATGAGGTTTAGCATGAAAAACTCCAAGATGGGATTGGTGTCCTTCAAACATGGCATTCATCTCTCCAAGAAGATGTGTCCCAACACACCTTAGGAGATTGAATGCATGATCAAGATCCCTTATGCTTCGATAATAGGGAGTCTCATGTATACCATGCTATGTACATGACCTGATATTACCCATGCTGTGAGTGTCATGAGTAGATATCAGTTGAATTCAGGTGAAGAGCATTGGACTTCTATGAAATATATCCTTAAGTACTTGAGAAGGACTAAGGATATGTTCTTGATTTTTGGTAATGGAGAACTTTAGGTCTAGGGTTACACAGACTCAGATTTTATGTCTGATATAGATGATCGAAAGTCGACATCTGGTAGTCTGTTTGTGTGTAATGGTGGTGCTATTAATTGGAAGAGTTCTAAGCAGACTGTGATAGCAGATTTCAACATAAAAGTAGAGTACATCGTTGCATCGAAAGCTGCACAGAAGGCATTCTGGTACGAAAAGTTTGCCACAAAACTCAGAGTGATGCCATCAGATGCCATCCCTCTGTACTGCGATAATTAATGGCACCATAGCCCTAGCTAAGGAGGCAAGATCTCATTAGAAATCTAAGCATATCGAGCGGTGATTCTACCTCATCCACGATTACCTCAAGAAGGATTACGTCGAGGTCAAGAGAGTCGACTCCATGGATAATGTGGCAGATCCACTGGCGAAGCCTTTAGGCCAGTAGAAGATCGAAGCCCACCTTGAGAAGATGGGACTTAGATTTGTAGTCAATTGGATTTAGATTAAGTGTGAGTTTGTTAGATGTGTACCCTAGAAGTCAGATTGGCTAACACTTGTAATACACTTCTAAAGGTAATTTTATAATTTTAACTATAAATTAATAAAAGAATTATTTTCCATTATAGTGTGTATTTAAAGTGTATGTGATATATCCTTTGAGTTAATGGTAATGACAATTCATATTTTCAAAGAGTTGAAAATTTAAGACATGAATTTTCATAATTAACTCATAAACTATTTTTGACCATAGGATCATCACGAGGATGGTGATTGATGTATGATCGCTTTCTTTGAGTAGATGAGTCTTGAGTCTATGGTGTGGAGATACCAGAGCAAGAGTATAGGTACTCATTAGAGAATGAGGACACTGAGCGTGATCACCTCGAGCATTCATAAGGAAGTCTACCTTCTCGTCGATGACTAGCTCGATATTATAGTAGTGTCTGATTCTTTGACCTAAGGTGCATCGACAATTCACCTTGAGGGTGTTGTAGTTTGACTACACCATAAGTCGGTCTCTTAGCCATTCGAAATCCTAAGGTATATGTTGGCTATAGTACGTTCATTGTAGGAATTGGAATGCACCAATAAGGGGTCAATCTACCATGATAGATGAGGAGTAGCTCTATGATGATCATGAGAATCGAGTCCATAAGCCCATGGCCATGGCAGAGTGAAAATGATAGAAAGAGTTTCTATAAGAATTTCATAGAGGACTCAAATCGAATGATTAATTCATATGACGAATATTGGGTTTGACGAGTTTACCTTGACCCTAATCATATTGGGACTCAAGATAGAAGAATCCAATCACACAGATAGTTGCACCAAGAGATTTATTTTTAGTTTTGATGGATTGCCACCATATACCGCTAGGTGTCACTAGTGGATTTTAGGAGCAATTAGAATGATTTTGATGATCGATCATTCTAATTATATGAATCAAAAAAATTTTGGTCCATCAAAAGGTGTTTCGATGATGTCGATGTGGAGATCATGATATGTCTCATTATCACATAGAACTGAATCTAACTGGGTCATACAAATAAGGGTTTGGGTCTGGATGTCATCAATTGAGCTAACCTTGTTCGATTGATTTGGATTAGATCCAATTAGGTTCAAGGTAATCATGCTAGCACACGATTGAGCCTGACTTTCTCCTTCTATAATCTTTCTTATTCATCACAATCGAGTCAAATTTAATTTGACTTATTTTTGTATCTTGAATGGATTTATTTTCATCTAACTGGAACAAGTTTAGGTTAGATTAATTATGAAAATTAAATTTATTCCTAGTGCAATTGGACTAGGGTCAATAGTTGACCCAATTAAGAGAATTAAGGGTCACATGATCAAAAAATTTTAGAAAATTCTTTAAAAATTATTTTGCTTTAATTTTTGGATATGTGATAGGGCATGATTTATTCTTTGGGTTTGCAAAATTTTGTGATTTTTGGAGGTTCCTAGATTGGGTTTTTATAGAGTTTGATTTGGATCAAACTCTTGAGGGAAGAGTCCTAGACGCACATGGACTCTTCCTTATCCTTTCATGCTGTCACCTTCCAGATAGATTTTTGACATCAAAACCATATGAAATCTGGGGATTTTCATGGAGATCAGGTCTAAGAGTCTCAATGGTCGAATTAATAAGGATTTTGATCAAAAAGGGACTCTTTATGGTGCTATATCTTGTATAAGAACTCTTCTTATGAAATTGCCTCAACGTAATTTATTTTTTCCACACCCAAAGGAGAGTATCCATGCCCCCTCTATCCTCTCTCTCCCTCTCTTCTACATGCCTAAAAAATTAGGCATAAATCTGAGTTGAAGGTCCATGGATTTTGGCACAAGATTCAGCATCTATGCAACGATGTTCATGAGACGAACAGGCTGCCCTTAGAAATCATTTTGAAGGCTTTTTAAATCAGATCCAGATCTAATTTTTTAAAGAAGAGATTCATGAGAAGAAGATGTTTAGATCCTGCCTGAGTGGATATCAGTAGAGGCCAGGCACGTGCGTGGCTCCTTCCAGAACCTTAGGAATCAACAGGATCATCGTAGGATAATTAGATTACCAAATTAGATACTTGAAATTAAATCTAATTTAATTTTATTTTTAATTTTTAATATCAGATCTATATGATCAAATCCAAAAATTCTCAGATCTATTTAGAATTTTAGAAAAAAAAAATTTAAAATATTTATTCAGATTCAATTAGATCTGAACGATCCTGTGCCGAAAAAAATATATTTTTTCTTCAACAAAGAGGACAACCAACACTTATGGCACACAATGATCTATACTCTATATATTATTGTCCTAGATAACAATGAATCATTTGGTCATGAACTGGTTTTAAGGACTAAATGATAAATCTTTCTTTGTCGAGTCTAAATAGTCCTAAGAACTTCATCACATGAGAGTTCATTACAGAAAAATGCACAAGAGTGACGAAATGCCAAAATAATAATTTTATTTATTAATAATTTAAGTACAATTACATTTAACTCAATCATCTACAATCTAAATGATTGACTTTAGCATACATTTTTCAACAACTCCCACTTAGACTAAAGCCACTCAGAATAGTATCGAATACCCATCTTCCATTTGTGATTGTCGAACTCTTTGATTTTGAGAGCCTTGGTAAATGGGTCGACCACATTTTACTTTCCATTGATCTTCTGAAGCTCAACATCACCTCATTCCACAATCTCTCATAAAAGGTGATAGCATCATAGAATATGCTTGGTGCGTTGATGTGCCTTCGGCTCCTTCGCTTGAGCTATGGCTCCAGTGCTATTATAGTATAGCAAAACTAGACCATCCAAGGAGGGTGCTACTCCTAGCTCATTGATGAACTTCCGTAGCCACACAGCTTTCTTCGTAGCATTGGATGCCATGATATAATCCATCTCATACATAGAATCGGCTATAGTGTGCTTCTTGAAACTCTTCCAGCAGATTGCTCCACTGTTTAGGATAAACACATAACCTGACACACTCTTACTATCATCATGATTTGACTAAAAGTTGAAATCAGTGTATCCCACAAGTTTCAAGTTAGTATCTCTATAGATGAGCCATTGGTTCTTGGTATTTCTCAAATACTTCAGGATTATCTTCACAACCTTCTAGTGATTCTCACCTGGGTCAGACTAGTATCTGCTCACTATTTCTAATAAGTATGCCATGTCTGGTCTCATATACATCATGGCATACATAATAGAATCCACTATCGAAACATATGGTATTCTACTTATGCGCTCTTTTTCTTGAGGAGTTGTCGGACAATCTCTCTTTGAGAGCAAAATTTCATGGCCTATCGAAAGATAGCTCTTGTTGGAATTCTCCATACTGAACCTCTTTAGTACGATATTAATGTACGTGGACTGGGATAATCCAAGCAATCTTTTAGATCATCCCTATAGATCTTCATTCTTAGGATGTAGGATGCTTCTCCCAAGTCCTTCATGGAGAAATGCGATGATAGCCAAACCTTTATTTCCTATAGAGCAGGGATGTCATTTCCGATCAAGAGAATGTTATCGACATACAATACAAGAAATACATTTATAGAACCATTAGTCCCTTTATACACACAGGGTTCCTCTCCATTCTTAACAAAGCCATACGTTCTGATTATCTTATCAAAATGGATATTCTAACTCTGAGATGCCTTCTTCAATCCATAGATGGATCTCTGAAGCCTGCACACCTTGGACTCGTCTGTGGATGTGAATCTTTCAGGCTGTATCATATACACCTCTTCGTCTAACTCTCTATTAAGAAAAGTTATCTTCACATCCATTTGCCAGATCTCATAGTCTAGATAAGCTGCTATCGCAAGCATAATCCGAATGAACTTCAGCATTACCATTGAAGAAAATATCTTATCATAGTCAATACCATAACACTGATGATATCTCTTAGTAACCAGATGGACTTTATAGGTCTCCACCTTTTCATCTGCATCCCATTTTCTTTTAAAAATTCACTTACACTCAATAGATTTTATCCCTTCAAGTGGATCAACCAGTGTCTATACACTGATGATCTTCATGGACTCAATTTCGAACTTCATGGCTTCTAGCCACTTATCGGAGTTAGACCTCTGCATGGCATCTATGTAGGTGATCAGATCCTCATTGTTCTCATTGAGTTCAACAAGATCACCATCTCGGATCAAGAAATCATAGCATCTATCTGATTGACGCAGTACTCTACTGAATCTCCTTGGTGCCTCTTTAACGGGCTCTAGGTTTGATCTTATCAAATCCAGTTCTGCAAGCTCACTAGAATGTGTCGGTTCTTTCACCTGTCGAACTTCATTAAGCTCAACATTAGAGATAGTTGTTTCTTCAATAAGAAACTTCTTTTCTAAAAAGACTATCCTATTACTGACAAACACCTTTTGTTCTTCAGCAAGATAGAAGTAATAACCCCTAGTTTTCTTGGGGTATCTTATGAATAAGCACTTATCGAACCTAGGTCCAAACTTTTCTGGTTGCAAATATTTTACATAAGCCAGACATCCCCAAATCCTAAGGTGAGAGAGTGTCGGCCTATGCCCAATCTATATCTCATATGGAGTTTTTGTGATAGACTTGCTCGAAACATTGTTCAAAACAAAGCAAGCAATCTCAAGTGCATACTCCTAGAACAAAATTGGCAGATTTGCAAATTCCATCATGGACCGAATCATGTCTAATAGGATCCAATTTCTCCTTTCAAACATCATTATGTTGTGGTGTTCCAAGAGGAATCCATTATGAGAGAATTTCATTCTCTCCTAGATATGTCAGAAACTCATTGAAAAGGTATTCACCTCTTTGATTAAATCGAAGAGTTTTAATACTCTTTCTAAGTTATTTTTTTATCTCATTTCAATATTGTTTGAATATTTCAAAAGAATCAGATTTACTCTTCATAAGATATACGTATCCATACCTTGATAGATCATCAATAAATGTAATGAAGTAGTAATACCCACCTCTAGCATATGTGTTCATAGATCCACATACATTAGTATGTACTAGATCTAGAAGCTTAGAGGTCTGTTCACCTTTTTCAGTAAAGGGTGATTTTATCATCTTACCAAGAAGGCAGGACTCTCAGGTATTCAATGATTCACAATCATGAATGTCAAGGATATGCTCCTTGATTAACCTATTGATCATGTTCTTATTTATATGACCAGCCTACAGTGCTAAAGATAAGCATCAATGACATTATCTAATTTTGATCATTTATTTGATATGTACATTATACTAATAAGCTATGATAAAATGTCAATACCATTTTTTAATTATCCTTGCATTACTGTAATACCATTCATAATGATATCACAATAATTTTTTTTTATTGACAAACAATAACCATCCTGAGCCAAAAGCCCAAGAGATATTATGTTCATCATAAAAGATGGATAATTATGACAGTCACTTAAAATAATATTTTTATTTTTAAAAAATAGCTTAAGAGTTTTCAATGCTAGGATTGGAACTTTCCTTCCATCCCCAATATTAAGAAATCTTTCGTCGTCCTCAAATTTTCTACCAATTTAAAGTCCATGCCAAGAATTGTATATGTGAACTGGACTCCTGGTATGTAATACCAAGATAGATGTATCACAAATAGTAAAATTGTAAGGTATTATCATATAACATCCTTGCCCAACAATATCTTGCTGGTTATCTCTATTTAGCCTATTCGAGTCAAGAGAACCATTCCTCGCTGGATCTGCTTGATTAAGGTCAATACTAGACTTCTTGTAATTAGGTCCTAAATGCTTGCCACTATCCAATAGTGAACGGAGCAGACTTGCACTAGCCATTCTATGTATCTGAAAGAAAAATATGAAACCTAATTAGTATTTGAATAAATTTAAATCCTAAAGACTTAGACTTTAGTCTAAAGATCTTTCCACTATTTTTAATGAATTGATAGCCTCTATCTCCAATTTGAGGAATTATATTAACTCTTTAGTGGCTATTGAAGCCATTATAGACTACAAACGGGCCCGACGAAAGCTCTGGCTAACCTGTGTGTATCTACAGGTAGGTTCATAATTAATTATTTCTTTAAATAATTTTCAGTAATTAGGTTTTGCCCTAGAAGCCAATTCAGTAGGCTATGGACTCCACTGAAAAGGTCTAGTTAGGTCCAACCATTAATATGATTGACTTCGGTGCATCAAACCAATGATAATCAGATCTGAGGAAAGCTCTGGCTAACCTAATCATCATTAAGAGAGTGCGACCTAATCATCATATGATGGATAGTAATTTCAATATCCAAATGAACATTAGGTGTAAGGCATCCCCAATATCCACCCAGAAAATTGGACTCATTACTATTCATCTTAATAGGAGGCTATGACTCGGTTATCTCCATAACTTAGTTATTTTAAGGATCTAATAATTTAGAGGATTTAGGTTACTTGTGATTTAAGGGTAGAAAGGATATGGACCAAATTTCTTCCACTGACTTCATCAAGTCAAGTCCTCCCACTGACTTCATCAAGTTAATAGATTAGGACTAGGATCAATTTAGGTCCATGGGCACCTTATTTAGTCTTATTAATTGAAATCAGTCAAACTGATTTCTAATGACATGGGTTAGTCCAAATCACCAAGTGATCTAATCAAATCTCAATCGACCATGTCGGTCAGGTAAGTGAGATTAGTAGAAGGGATATGCCATTAACTCGTCAAAGATTGAATCAGTGTGAGTAGCTCCCAATTAAAAATCACTAGTTTAGACTTCCAAACTTACCTTAAACACTAACTAGTTAATTAGGTTTAATTTGATCAACCTAGTAATTTTGGGCTTAACCACATAGTCACGAATCAAGTCCATCTTGATCTAGTTAAAGACATGGACTTGTCCAACTATAACTATTGGAGTTGATTCTAGAGTGTCCTTAACCTAATCTAATTCAATACTTAGTTAGATTTGATTAATTACTCTAGATTAATCCATTCTTTAACTAATCTTAGATCTAACCCAATTAATGAACCTAATTTATCTAACCTTTTAACCCACAGTCTTATGACTATGTCTTAGAATCTTTAATTCATAATTCTAGATTCTATAAACAATACTTAATTCTTTTAATTAAATTTTTGGACTGATGGATTGGGGTTTGGCATATCAAAAATAATTTTTAAATTTTGAAATGTTTTCTTATTTTCTATTATCCGAATGTGTCGACTCATTTCAGAAACGGGTCGGCTCATTTCTCAAACAGCAACCTATTGCTAATTTTAAATAAAAAATAAAATATATTAAAAATTAAATCATGAATTATCTTTTAGATCTAATCTAAACACATTCATGTTTAATTTTTTAATTGAAATAATTTCAATCATAAAAATTCTTTCACTATTTATCTTAATGAATGATGAGTTCATGGTGGCACCCCTACCACCATAAGGGATCCCCACTGAACAAGAAGAGATGGCCTTTAAACCATACTTGTCCCTTATGATCAGATGGCTTGGTGGCTCATTCATCCTCGATTACTAAGCTGTCTGGATCTAACATTTCATACATGTAAGCATTTAAATTTTTAATTAACATATTAGAACATGTCAAGCAACCTTGCTCTGATGCCACTGATGGAAATTGAGTAGGACATGTAGCATACAATTCAAAACTTTTTCAAATATTTATAGCAATGAAAGCTAAAATTAATTAAATATTAATTCTACATCATACATTGATCATATCAATTAACCTACTCAAGATCTAGACATGCTAATATATAATTTGAAATTCAAATTCGATTGATCAGGAAATCGAATTTACTGATCGATTCGAGTTCAGAACTTAATACCTATGCGTGGGTTGCTGATCTCTATGATCTGAATTCACCAAAAGATGCTTTGGTATTATGCTATAGCCACACACTCATCCGACCTCCATGGTTCGTCCATACGAAGCTCCTGGTTCCGAGCAGCTCCACTAGAGTGCTAGCTCTTCATTGGGGCCTTCGATGGTTGATCGTGATCGATTCAATCGATCACCTTCATTTTGATCTTTTAGATGCTCCAAAAAATTAGAACTTGCTTTTTGGAGGATGATGAGGTGGTGTTTTAAGTTTGGTGATGATCCGATGCTCACAACACTTGATCTCTCCACCCGAACCCTAAATCCCAACTTTAGGGTTTTGCACTCATTAGAAACCCTGATGCTCGAAAACTCTCTCATGCCCTCTCTCTTTGAAATTTTTTCATGAAACCAATTTTCATGGAAAAAAGGACTTTTCTATTTATTGAAACCCTACTTAGATCATATCTAAATGGGCATCCAAAAGAAAGAAAAATTGGAAGGCATGAGAGAAAGAATTTTTAGCCTAGGTAAGACACCTATGCTCTCTAGAATTTTCTCACCCCCAGGAGGTGCACCCCTCTCTCTAAGAAACCTTTTTACATAGTCCTTTCTCACTCTCATGCATGCTAAAAAAAACACCCCTTTTTATTGGCATGATTTTTTTGTGGGAAAACTGCATGGTAAATGATAGAGCATGGAGGTTAGGATGTTTGAACTGTTCACTTGATTTCAAAAATCAAGTGAGCTCTTATCCTTATCCAACACCCCCTCCCAAGTGTTTAACATGCAGAAGAACTCTCTTTCTATATGCGCATATTCTGGTTCCTCCAAAAAAAAAAATGACAAAATAAAAGGAAGGAGTGGAGATAAGGATGAGAGGGAGGATTCATTTCAAACACTAACAAATCAAGTTGAATTCAAAATTCAACTTGCTTTGAATTGGTCCAACCCTTGGACCAAGTCAAAGGTAGATGAGAAGGGGTGCAAATATCCTTTCATCTGCATGAGAAAAATGTATGTAGAAAATAGATGGGGCATGGGTCAAGGTGGAAAAGTCAAATATGGTGGGTGCTAGGGAGAATTTGAATTCAAATCTCATTTGACTTGGTCAAAATTGGTTTCAACCAAACTAATTAATTTAAATAAATTAGATCAAATTAAACCCAACCAAATTAGGCTTAATCCAAACTAATTAATTTTTGATGAAATTAGAAATTAATTAGGTTCAGCCTCTGATCAAATCAAGATCAAATCTTCCATAGCAATTAGATCATCTCATGATCTGATCGGGTCAAAGCCAATTGAATCCAATTCGATTAGACTTGATCAAATCCTCATCACTCAATCAAATTGATCTAATCAATAATCAAATTACTAATTAATCTCTAAATAAATATGGAATCCCAATCAGGTGGATTTTTGGGCAATAGAATTCCATCAACATAAAACTCTTGAAGAGTTCTAAACCAATGGGACTCTTGAACCCAGTATCCCAAATGAATGAAACTCACGATCATAGAGTCCCAGACTAGTGAAACTCTTGATTAGAGAGTTCCAAATAATTAGGACTTTGAGTCCTAGTCTAGTGGGATCCATAAAGGTAGAGTCCCAGTGGTGAGGATACCAGAGCCACCAGAAGTCGGCAACATAATTTAGATTCAATTTGGATTAAAGAAGCCATATCAGAATAATTCTACATAAGTTATTTTATTCTAGTCCTTTTGATTTAATCAATTAGTTCTTTTGATGCATTTAGTTTTGGATCCATAGGACCATTCTTGGGTTTATTTTGGATTGAGCCTTATTTGAAAAAAGACCATCATAAAGAAGCAAGCTCGGTCCACGTCATCTTTGGAGCCACCACCCTCCACACGCTCAAGGAGAAAATACACACGCCAGCATGTGCCATGCCCAAGGATCCTCATGCCAAGTTGTGCCAGGCATCAAGCATCCACATGGAGTTTCTTTTTTTTCTTAGGATTCCTTAAGAGTTCTTGATTTCTTACTTATTTTGTTAAAAGACTGATTTCTTCCCTATGGTTCCATAAAAGATAGATATGATATATTATTGTATTTAGAAATCATACATAATGTTTTACTATTTTGTTGGGAGGGTTGATTTTTTCCTTGTAAAGAAAATAGGATTCCTAAAGAAATAGGATCCTTAAGGTCCTATATAAACCTATGTATCTTTCATGAATGAGACAATGAATGAATGAATGAATCACTTTACAATTCTCATAAACACTTGTGTTGGTCGCTCTGAGAGGGAGAGGGTGTGAGACCCAAAATCGCTCTACGAGGGGAGGATGTGAGGCCCACCTTTTTCTATCTCTTTAACCTTTATTTTCTTGAGATTCAGTATTCCTACGACCCCGATTCATCTTCACCATCTACCTACATAAGCCTATTCCACCAAAAGAAGATTTGTCTCCTCTAAGATTTTTATCTATCATGCAGAGAGAGAAAGAGTGATCTATTATTCTATAAATCAAACATTAACAAGGATCTTCATTTTTTCTCAACTGATCTTTGATTTTTACTTATTTTTTTCAGATCCGATGTTGGTAAAGACCCAGTTCTTTATCGATAGATCTGCTTGGTTAAAAGATTAAGAGTCCTAATCAGGATCGTTTCTTAACTACCATAATCCGAATTCTTCTTATCTTTTTTTTTTTGGATTTTCTTATGAGCTTAATTTTTTGCTATCCTTCATTTCATTTATATTTTTTTTATAATTATTCATAAGCATGTTTAATTTTTATTATCTACCTATTTACTTTATTATTGCTAGTTATTTACTGATCTCTAAAATGGCATTTATCAGCACCATTTAGATTGATCGTGCTTTGGTCCCGTCTCAATCAGTCACATCTTCTGAGCAGAGTATAGGCAACTATACTGTCTATCCTAGGAATAATGTGCCATGGTCGGACGTGATTTATTATTGATGAATGAAAGGAAGCTCGATCTTTTCTTTTTTTTTAGGCTATCCTGCATTAATTTGGTATTAGAGCTGGATTGGTTAGGACTTTAGTTTAAATTCTATAATTTAAAATTTTTACAAGTTAAATTTTCATAATTTAAATTTTATAATTTACTTTTTAGCATTTTTTTTTCTTACTGTATCTTATTTCTACATCCTGGACTTGCATGACCACTAGATCAGGTATCCAGTACCAACATCCTACTTTTCTATCCAGTACCAATATGGATCCTAATATAGCAGCCATCATTAATACCCTAACTGAGAAGTTTGATGACATGAAAGATTTTATAAAACTCATGAGTGAAAGAATAATAGTACTAGAAGAAGCTAGGCAAAGATAACCTATACCTGAGTCTCCCCAACTACCTATAGGATAGAGAAGAAGGAACCTCGACCTAGATCAACCTGTAGCAGCACGTCCCCATCATAACCAGTTCGACCAGGATGAGCATGACCTTAGAAATGTGAAGATCGAATCCCCAAGTTTTGATGGCTGTCTAGATCTGAGAGAGTACCTAGATTGAAAATCAAGCATGGATCATTATTTTGGATGGTACAAAATATCTGAAGTAAGGAGAGTTAGATTTGCTAGGATGAAGTTGGTTAGACAAGCTCGACTTTATTTAGAAAGTGTTGAACATCTTCTCAACCAAAGAAGACAAGATTCGATAGAAACCTGAGATGAAATGAAGGAGAAACTTAGAGAAAAATACCTCCCTACCTCCTACCAACAAAGACTTTTAGATCAGTGGCAGAGACTTACTCAAAAAAATAGATCAGTCATAGAGTACATCACAAGATTTGATGAGTACCTCATGAGATGTGAAGTAACCGATGATAGGATTGTTATCTTGTCTAGATTTAGAGCTAAATTATGAGAAGATATCCAGCGTGAGCTCCTTTTGCGAGAGGTAACCACATTAGAATAAGCTTATCAACTTGCCCTAGACTTTGAGAGATTTTTTAGGTATTCGACCATCCATCATCTTGAACCTAGCCGAGTAACCCCTTCTAGATCGAGACCCAATACTAGCCAGACTCCTAGTAATGGACCTCCAGCTACAAATCCTATTATAAGAAAAGAAGATAAAGGAAAAAGAGTTGCAGGAGAGTTATCTAAGGAAAGTAGTTCTCGATTCCACTGCTTCAAGTGCCATGGTTACAGTCATTTTGCTGCACTATGTCTCAATCGATTATTATTTGTGGAAGAATTAAAAGAGGAAACTCTAGAAAATATTGAGAAGAAAGTTTTTGAACCCGATCCAGACTTAGTTGAGTAGTTTGAGAGTACTGAAAAAATTCTAAGTTTTGTTGCACCAGAGTCAGACTTTAGGCTTGGAGTCATTAGATATGTTCTAGCATAGACTAAGGAGAGTGAAGACTGGCATAGGATGTTTATTTTTCATACCTTCATAAAATTTAGCGATAAAATTTGTAAGATGATCATTGATAGTGGTAGCTATATCAACGCTATGATGATCATGAGAATCAAGTCCTTAAGCCTATGGTCATGGCAGAGTGAAATAACAGAAAGCGTTTCTATTAAGGTTTTCACATAGGACTTGAATCGAATGATAATCTATGATGAAATTAGGGTTTGCGAGTTACCTTATCCTATCTGATCGAGCTCAGGATAGAAGAACTTAATCAAGACATAGGTAAGCTGCACCGAGGGTTCATTATTTCAGTCTTAATTGGTTGCCCACCATATGCCTGCTAGGTGTCACTGGTTGGATTTTGGGAGCATTAGGAATGAATTTGATGATTGATCATTCTAGTTGTATGAATCAGAATAGTTCTGATCCATCAAAAGATGTTTGATGATGTCGATAATAGAGATAATGACAAAATTCCATTACATATAGAATTGAAACCTAACTGGGTCACACAAATAGGGTTTAGATTGGATTTCCATTAATTGAACTAATTTAGTTCAATTAATTTGAATAAGATTTTAATTTAGTTTCAAGGCAAATCATGCTAGCACCGATTAAGCCCTAACGTTCTCTTCTGTATCTATTAAAAGTTGTCTGACTGAGCCAAATGTTGTTTGTGCTCACTTAGATTATACCTTTACTTGGTCTGACTTGAGAAATTGTTTAGATCAAAAAAGGGTTGTCTTTAATTTATGAGATAAATTTGGAGAACAACACTATCATTTTTTCGTCCACCTACTAATCTCTTGTTCTTTTGACTTTGTGGTCAAAACGTTGACTCTTTGATACTTAGACATTTGTTCCATGTGTTGTTAACCCATAGAGAGCAAGATAGGGGCTTTGTCCCTTACTAGAAATTGGAAAGAGGGGTGCATGCCTAGAGGCATGCACCCTTGTAGGGATGCCTGGAGTTCCATACAGTTTGGGACCTCTCAGGTTGCTTCTGTGAATCAAGCTTAGGTGGCGCCTAGACTTAGCTTTGACCGTTCTTGGTGGCCACTAAGGATGATTTGGAGGGAGCTCTCATTAATTGGATCAGGTGATGTCATCCCACCAAATTCAGATTTAAGATTCTAATTAATATAAGCAATGTGAATTGACCGAGATGATGTGGCACTGCATGGCGCAGTAGGGTCTACAATAACCCATCTTGTGCCAGCTTTACAGAAGTTCTCCTCTTAGCCCATGTCCCAAGGTTGTCCTCTCCTCCTCCATGCCATCTTTTGGCCTCTCTCTCCTTCCATGCTCGAAGGAGATTTGGGCCTCCAGTTTGGTACAGATCTTAGGCAAGAGAGAAAGATGACGAAAACGAAGAAGGTCGCACTACTGCAAGAGAGATTCCTAGATCTTCTAAAAGAAGTTTATTTCGAAGAATCCTCCAAATCCATTTCTAAGATCTAATATTTGGAAGATGATAAAGAAAGATAAGATTCTTCTAATCTAGTTATAGAGTGGATACGGTAGAGGCCAGGCTGCTTGCGTGCGCTAGATCGCGAACTTAACATCAGTAAGGTGATCATAAGGAATAATCTGTTATCCAACAAAAGATACAAATTAAATTAAATTAATTTTTTTATTTATTTAATTAGATCTATTAAAATTTGATATCTAATATATCTCAGATTCTAATCTAAATTTAAAAGAAAAATTTTAAAAATATCTCCTTGATCCAAATCAGATCTGAACGGAACTGATCCAAAAAAATCAAAAATTTTTTCTTTAACTGGTATCAGAGCCAGTTCTAATAAATTATTTAAGATTTATTTATTTTATTTTTAATATATAATTAAGTAATTTTAGATATCACAATGATATGAATTAGGTCTAAATTCAAAAAAATTAAAATTAATATATTTAGATCTAAAGTTTTATTAAGAATGCTGGACTAGTTGTAAAATTAGAACTACTTTCTATACATGATCTTGTAATGTTCAATTATTTAATTTAATTAAATTAATAATTTTAGATTTATTTATTTACTATTTTTTGATATTTATAAGTATTTATTAATCTAAAATATAGTAAATAAAATTATTTAATTTTTGGAACATATGAGATATGTGAATGCATGTTTTAGACTCAAGTTGTAGAATAGTTCTACATATTATCTAGATTAAATATTATTTTGATGTTGATCAATTTAATTTATTATTTTTTAGATAAATTATGAGACTAATTTAGATCTGAAAATATTGCATGATATGATACATGAGATGTATGCAAATATGTATTAAAAGTTAGATCAATTTTGATATGAGATATATATGTAGATCTAACTAGTTTTGTAGATTTATATTTCTGATTAGGCGTTCCCTTGGCTGTTCAGTCATAGATAAGGGATTTAAATATCCTCTCCTCTCATTCAATGGGATGTTCTTATGATGTGTAGGGGTACTGCGCGTTTCGTTCTCTAATCAGAATCAAGAAACTTACTTTCTGTAAAATCCTTGAATCCTGAATCTAGGATTTATTTACATGTTTTTGTTTGTGACCTTGGATTTAAATTAGAATTAAGATTTATAATATTTGTTTAGATCTAAAATTAAGAATTTTAGATCTAAGACATATTTATAAAATTGGGTTTAAGCTTGGGTAGCTCAATTAGGTCTAAGCAGTTGATCAAATCGAATCAAGAGTTGGTTAGATGAGATCAACAGTGCTTAAATTGACCAGCTATTAGGATTAAGTCGGATCAGCATCGAGTCACGTGGTGATCGATCAAGCTAGACCTAATTAGGCTCAGTGGTTAGAGTCTAGATTGTAGGCTAACCCGATTGATTTTGACTCAACAATTTGGTATCTAAGGTAAGTTTGGCAGATATGACCAACTGATTTTTAATTAAAAACTATCCAATTTGAATGCATTCTTATCGAGTTAATGGCATATCCCTACCATCGATTCACTTACCTGGCCATATTTATTGGCTGCACGTTTCATGATCTGAGAGTGGTCAATAATGCTGAGCTAACGCTGCTTCTATAATTAGTCTACTGGTTATTGTTTGCTATGTCGTCTAGTGATTATAAGCCTAAATAATTCTTTCCTAAGAAAAGACTAAATCTAAGATCTTTCACCATTGTAGATGTGCAGGCCCATTTTGGGGTTGATTATTTTTGGTTGATTACAGTGGTTCAGTTGCACCGAAAAGATGCAACCATATCTATTAGGCATTGGATGCTACAGGCTGAAGGATGGATTGGACTCAATATTTTGGATATGGTGAGAGACTCAATTGAAATCTAATATGTGCAAATGGTGGATCTGACTTAACTAAGAAGTGGATCAATATTTTGGGTACGATGAGATTCATGAATTAGAGACCAAGTTTGGGTGCACCATGATTAGAGAATCATTGAATAAGAATTGTTCACTCATTGGCTAACCCATCATCAATAACTATTAGGTGAGGTGATGAGTCAGTTGGTGGGACCGCACCAACCACTAGAAATCATTAATCGTGAAGATTTTTGCATCTTTACAGAGGGAGTGTAGGGATCTGAGAAAATAGTGAGAGTCTAATTTATTTAAATTAAAATTTCTAAATAAATTGTCAGTCTTCATTACAATATTAGACTAGAACCTTTGAACTTCTCTATAGAAAAATATCTACGTACCAAACCACACTGCACGTATCTAGAACCCATAGTTGATCGACCTAATTGCAGGATTGCTTTGAAACTTCAAAATTATTTTAGATTTCAGAAGTTAACTCATGTATTAAGACAGGACCCTCCCCTTACCAGCTCGTTCATCCGTGATAGAGAGCTCTCTTGAAAGTGACGTGTCGAGATAACAAGCCAGATACTTACAATGTTGGGCTCGATGTCTGATTGAGCTTCAGTGCTAACATGAGAATCAGGATGTCCATCATGTTGGCTCACCTACAGAGATGTTTAGTGAACAGAGTCATGCAGTCAAGTATCAAGTCACTGAAATAACTTTTTTCAAGGCTATATGTTGATGACAGTCATCTAAAATCATCTGTCTGAATGATGATCAAGGACTGGAAGAGCTTGAAAAGCTCGGAGTCAAGTTGGACCTGAATTTGCAGAATGATATAATTCTGCAATTTTTGACTGATGCATATGGACAATTCATCATGAACTACCATATGCATAAACTTCAAAATTTTCTGGCCAAACTTACGAACATGTTGGTTACTGCTGAGCTTTCCATAAAAGATTCTAAAGGCTCAATGCTTGCTATAGAATGGATTTTTTCCAAGAGAAAGTTTTTTAGAAAGAAAAAGAAGTCTATGAAAAGATAGAAGGTGGAAGGAGGAAAGAAGAAAAAGATAGAGCTGAAGAAGAAGGCTCTAACAAAGAAAAGTATTTTCATTGCAATAATGGCGGTCACTGAAAGCGGAACTGTCCTACTTACCTAGCCATCCTGAAGAATAAGAAGGAGGCAGGTCCTTCTGGAGGTATGCTCATTATTAAGTCTAACCTTACGATTTTTTCTACATTAGTTGGGTGCTTGACTCTAGTTCTAGTGCTCATTTGGTGCACTTCTGTAGGATCTTGAGGATAGCAGGAGGCTGAGGGATGGTGAGATGATCTTTGCGCATCGAAATGGAGTAAGAGTTGCTACATGGCCGAGGACATATCTCTTCGATACCATCTAGTTTAGACTTAGTATTTAAAAGACTGTTATTATGTGCTACTACAAGCAAAATTTGATTTCTGTTTCATGCTGCACTAGAAAGTCTATGTAATTAGTTCTTAAGGACCATTGTAACATTTTTATGAAAGAAATAAAATTACAAATGGTTTTCTTATTTAATGATCTTTATCAGTTCATATTGATGTATCTATTTTATATATGAGTAAAGTGATACCATGAAATGACCTAGGGATAGTCCAAACGATAAGTATCTATGCACCTGAGATAGGTCATATATAGTAGAAGATAGGTTAACAATTGAGAGAAATTGGGCTATTCATCTATTGACTTCGAGTCATATTCAATTTGTGAATCTTGTCTTCCTGGCAAAATGACTAAACTTCTTTTTGTGGGACATGGGGAAGGGCCACGGATCTTCTTGCCCTAGTACATACTGATGTGTGCGGCCATTTGATGTACCAGCTAGAGGCAACTTTGTCTACTTCATAACCTTTATCGATGATTTATCTAGGTATGGGTATGTGTATCTTATGAGACACAACTAAAAAATTCAGACATGAAGTAGAAAAGCAAACTGAAAAATCCATTAAGATTCTTCGACCAGATCGAGGAGGTGAATACCTTAGTCGAAAATTTTTGGATTATCTCAAAAAAAATGGCATAGTCTCTCAATGGACTCCACTTGGAACATCTCAACTCCACTTGGAAAATTCTTGGATTATCCATGATGAGCTTCACAAACCTTCTTGATTTTCTTTGGGGACACTGTTTGTTAATTGCAATATACTTACTGAATAGGGTTTCTTCTAAAACCATTCCTACCACACCGTATGAGATATGGCATGGTAAGAAACCAAGTCTGAGTCATCTCAGAATTTGGGATTGTCCGGCTTATGTCAAAAGACAACAAACGGATAAGTTAGACTTTAGATCCTTTAGAGCTTGATTTATAAGATATCCTAAAGAGTCATTAGGATATTATTTTTACATTCTAGAAGATCACAATGTGATTATGAGTCGACATGCCATCTTTCTTAAAAAATAGTTTATTTAAGATAGCAGTATTGGAAAGCAGATCAAGCTCGATGAGAAAGTCTCACAAGAGCAATTTGCTAAGGACCAAATGAAACCAAATTAGATTGAGCCAATACAATCACTACCTCCTCCACCTCGTAGATTGGAAAGGATTTTCCATCCCCGTGAGAGGTACTTAGGTACCATTTTAGAGAAAATAGAGAAAATATTCCTCATAGGTAATGAGGTTCATGGTGATGATCTCAAAATCTATAACAAGATAATATTGGATATCGACTCCAAGAAATGGTTAGAGGCAATGAAGTCAGAAATTGACTCTATGCACTCAAACCAAGTCTGAACCTTAGTAGATCCATCAGAAGGTATAGTACCTATTGGGTGTAAATGGATCTACAAGAGAAAGATTGGTGCAGATGGAAATATGGAGACATTCAAAGCTAGATTAGTGACAAAAGGTTATAGTCAGTGCGAAGGCATTGACTATCAGGATACTTTTTCGTCAGTAGCTATGCTAAAATCCATCCGCACATTGCTTGCTGTTGCAGCCTATTTCGATTATGAAATATGGCAAATGGATGTAAAAATGACATTCTTAAATGGATATCTTGAGGAAGATATCTATATGGAACAGCCGCTAGGTTTCACATCAGTGATGCTGATCACTAAGGTATGCAAGCTGCAAAGATCCATATATGGACTTAAGCAAGCATCTCAGAGCTGGAATACTCATTTTAATGATGTGATCAAATTATTTGGTTTCATCAAAAATGAGGAGGAACCATGTATCTTTAAAAAGGTCAGTGGGAGCGCTGTTGTCTTCCTCGTATTGTACGTGGATGATATCCTCCTTATTAGAAATGATATTCCCATGTTGACCATAGTTAAAATATGGTTATCTAAAGAATTCTTCATGAAAGACCTAGGAGAAGCATCCTTTATTCTAAGAATTAAGGTCTATAGAGATAGACCGAATAGGATGCTAGGACTTTCACAGAAGATGTACATAGAGGAAGTGCTAAAGAGGTTTAGCATGGAAAACTCTAAGAGGGATTTGGTACCCTTCAGACATGGCATTCATCTTTCCAAGAAGATGTGCCCTAGCACACCTGAGGAAATAGAATGCATGAGCAAGATCCCTTATGCTTCAGCAATAGGGAGCCTCATGTATGCCATGTTATGTACATGACCTGATATAGCCCATGCTGTGAGTGTCACGAGCAGATATCAGTCGAATCTAGGTGAAGAACACTAGACTTCTATGAAATGTATCCTTAAGTACTTGAGAAGAACTAAGGATATGTTGTTGGTCTTTGGTAATGGAGAACTCCAAATCTAGGGATATACAGACTTGGATTTTATGTCCGATGTAGATGATCGAAAGTTGACATCTGAGAGTCTGTTTGTGTGTAATGATGGAGCTGTCAGTTGAAAAAGTTTCAAGCAGACTATGATAGCAGATTGCACCATGGAAGCAAAATATATTGCTGTGTCAGAAGCTGCGAAGGAGGCATTCTAGTATAATAAGTTTGCCATAGAGATTGGAGTGATGCCATCAGATGCCATTCCTCTATACTGCGATAACAATAGTACCATAGCCCTTGCTAAGGAGCCGAGGTCTCACCAAAAATCCAAGCACATCGAGTGGTAATATCACCTCATCCGCGATTACCTCGAAAAGGGTTACGTCGAGGTCAAGAGAGTTGACTCTGCAGACAATATGGTAGATCCATTTACAAAGCCGTTGGGCTAGTAGAAGATCGAAGCCCATCTCGAGAAGATGGGACTTAGATTTCTAGCCAATTGACTTTAGATCAAGTGGGAGTTTGTTAGATATGTTTGCCCTAGAAGTCAGAATTGGCTGATACTTGTAATACACTTCTAGGGGTAAAATTATAATTTTGACTATAAATAATAAAATAGATTATTTTCTATCACAAATGTATATTTAGTGTCTGTGATACATCCCTTGAGTTAATGGTTTGATAATTCTTATTTTTAAGTGTTGAAAATTTAAGACAAGAATTTTTATTATTAACTCATAAAATGCTCCCGACCGTAGGATCATCATGAGGATGGTGATTGATCCAGAAGGTTGGTGTACAATCACTTCTTTAGAGTAGATGAGTCTTGAGTCTATGGTGTAGAGATATCAGAGCGAGAGTATAGGTACTCATTAGAGAACGAGGGCACTGAGCGTGACCACCTCGAGCAGTCATAAGGAAGTCTACTTTTTCATCGATGACTGGCTCGAAGCTGCAGTGATGTGTCTGGTTCTTTGATCTGAGGTGCATCGATAGTTTACATTGAGGGTGTTATAGTTTGACTACATCATGACTCGGTCTCCTAGCCATTCGGAACTCTAAGGGGTATGTTGGCTATAGCATGTTCATTGTAAGAATTGGATTGCACCAAGAGGAAATCTATCTACCTCAGTGGATGAGGAGCAACCCTATGATGATCATGAGAATCAAGTCCTTAAGCCTATGGCCATGGCAGAGTGAAATAATAGAAAGAGTTTCTATTAAGGTTTTCACATAGAACTTGAATTGAATGATTAAATCATATGACGGAAATTAGGGTTTGACGAGTTCATCTTAACCCTAATGTAATCGGGGCTTAGGATAGAAGAACTTAATCATACAGGTAGCTGCACCAAGCGGTTCATTTTTAGTTCTGATGGGTTGCCACCATATACTGCTAGGTGTCACTGGTGGATTTTGAGAGCAATTAGAATGATTTGGATGATCAATCATTTTAGTTGTATGAATTAGAATAAGTTTTGATCCATTGGAAGGTGTTTCGATGATGTCGATGATAGAGATCATGACATATCCTATTACCATACAGAACTGAACCTAACTGGATCACACAAATAAGGGTTTGGATCTGGATATCATCAATTAGACTAATCCAGTTCAATTGGTTTGAGTAAGATTCAATTAGGTTCAAGAAAATCGTACTAGCACACGATTGAGCCTAACGTTCTCCTTCTACTGTCATTAAAAATTATCTTGACTAAGCCAAATATATTTGTGCTCACTCAGGTACCTTTACTTGGTTTGATTGAAGCTTGTCCAGGTCAGAAAAGGATTGGATTAATTTATAAGATAAATTTGAGACAACACCTGCCATTTTTTGTCACCTACTAATTCTTGTCTTTTGACTTTGGTCAAACATTGACCTTTGACACTTAGACATCTGCCCATGTGTCATGCACCCATAGGAGAGCAGATAGGGGCTTGTCCCCTTACTAGAAATTAAAAAAGAGGGGGTGCATGCCTAGGGAGGCATGCGCCCATGAATAGGGATGCTCGAAGTCCCATACAGATCGGACTCCAAGTTGCTTCTTGGAATCAACTTAGGTAGGCGCCTAAGACATAGCTTTGACCAGTCTTGGCACCACCTAAGGATGATTTGAGGAGGCTCTCATCTGATTGGATCAGGTGATGTCATCCCACCAATCAAATTTAGATCTAATTGCATGAAACAATGTGATTGATCGGGATGATGTAGCACTGCATGGTGCAGTAGGGTTTATATAAACCCTATCTGCGCCAAGCTTTACAGAAGTTCTCCCTTAGCCCATGCTCTAAGGCTATCTCTCTCCCTCCTCCATGCCATCTTTTGGTCCTCTCTCTCCTCTCCATGCTCAAGGAGATTTGGGCTCCAGTTTGGTGCAATCCAGGCAAGAGAAAGGTGACGAGAAAGGAAGAAGATAGCACTACTGCAAGAAACGATTTCAGATCTTCAAAAGAAGTTTTGAAGATCCTCCAAATCAGATCCAGATCTGATATTTGGAGAGGTGATAAAGAAGAAGAAGATCTCTAGATCCAGTCTGAGTGGATACCGATAGAGGCCAGATACTTGCGTGGCTAGATCCAGAACTTCAGACAATTAGCAGGATCATCATAGGATAATCTGACTACCCAACAAAAGATACAAAATTAAATCAAATTTAATTTTTTTTATTTTATTTTATTAGATCTATAAAATCAAATCTAAAATGTCTCAAATCTAATCTAGATTCAAAAGAAAAATTTTTAAAATATCTCTCTTGATCCAATTAGATCTGAACGAACCTGATCTAAAAAATCAAGATTTTCCCTTCAGCAGGTCCATTTAAGATTTTAAAGAAGATCGAACCAATTGTGTATGTTGTGAACTTACCTTCAAATTTTGGGATTAGCTCTACTTTTAACGTTATAGATCTTGTCATCTATAAAGAGCTAACTTGGATACCTAGTGAGCCATTTAAGCCTGAACCAACCTTTGAGAGAGAGAGCCTATTCCTTAATGTCCACCAGCCAAAATGTTAAAGCATGATTAGATTGAGAGAATTTTGGATGAGCAGATCATCTCCACCCGGAGTCGAGGCTATCAGTGGTACTTAGTTAGATGGCGAGGTTGACCAGAGTTCGAGGATACCTGAATTATTCGAGAAGAGCTATAGCATATTGATCCCGATTTGCTTGAGCATCACCAGAGCAGAATCAACCCCCACTCGATAGGGTCAAGTTGTCCCCACCTCGAGAGAATTGGTGCGGACATCAGAGCCACCAAAAGTTGGCAACATAATTTAGATTCAATTTGGATTGAAGAAGCTATATCAGAATAACTCTACTTCAGTTATTTTGTTCTAGTCCTTTTGATTTAATCAATTAGTTCTTTTGATGCATTTATTTTTGGATCCATAGGATCATACTTGGGTTTATTTTAGATCGAGCCTTATTTGGAAAGAGACCATCATAAAGAAGCAAGTTTGGTCCATATCATTTTTGGAGCCACCACCCTCCATACGCCCAGGGAGGAAATACACATGCCAGCATGTGCCATGCCCAAGGATTCTCATGCCAAGTTGTGCTAGACATCAAGCGCCCACATGGAGTTTCTTGAAGGGAAATCCTGATTTCCCTGACCAGGTTCGTTCAGATCTGATCAGATCAAGAGATATATTTCAAAAATTTTTCTCTTAGATCTGTATCAGATCAGGGATGCTTCAGATCTGATTCTTATTTATTTAATAAAAATTAAATGAAAAGGATAAATTAAATCACATTCAATTTACCTGAATAGGGTAATCCTATTACCCTGTTGATGATCCTGTTTGCAGCGGAAGGTTCTGGATCAAGCCACGCAAGCGCCTGGCCTCTACCGGTATCCACTCGGGCTGGATCTGGAGATCCTCTTCTTCTCTATCACGCCTCCAAAAATCAGATCTGGATCTGATCTGGAGGATCTTCAAAACTCCTTTTGAAGATCTGCAGTCGTTCTTCGCAGCAGCGCAGCCTTCTTGCTTTTGATCTCCTTTTCTTGATCTAAATCGCACCAATCCAAATCCAAAACACTTTTGGACGTGGAGAGCAAGGGGAGATGAGAGTATGGCGTGGAGAAAGGGGAGAGAGGCAGCCTTGGGGCGTGGGAAGATTGCTTCTTGATTATTATTTTTTTTTTCACTTGGGCGCTGGGTCTCTTATATAGACTAAGCGTGATCCAAGTCATCTTCCTCCCAACCAATCACAACCCTTTGTGAAATCAGATCTAAATCTGATTGGTGGGATTAGAGTCCCCTGGATTCCTACTTGGAGAGTGCCTTGGACCAGTCAAACTGGATTCTTAGAAGAACTCTCATTGGAATCCTAAAGGGAGATGGAGTCCTTGTCCCACAAGGACTCCATAGGCGCCTCCTTACTTGGGCTCACGCCTCCCTTGGCGTGCGCCCATCTCCTTGCCAGGTTCTGGCAGGGGGACAAGCCCCCACCAGCTCTCCAATAGGTGCATGACATGTGGTCAAAAGTCAAAGGGTCAATGGTCAACGTTTGACCAGTCAAAAGTAGAGCTTTCTGACCAAAGTCAAAGAACCAAGAAATGGCAGGTGACCAAAAATTGGCAGGTAATGTCTTACAAATAAGACAACCTATTCTGACTTGGACAACCTCCAGTCAGACCATAAGAAGGACTTCTGTTTGAGCACAAACTCCTTTGGCTCAGACAGGACGACTTATTTATGATAGCAAAAGAAGAACGTTAGGTTCAATCGAGTGCTAGCACGATTTCCTTGAACCTAATTGAATCTCATTCAGATCAATTGAACTAGATTAGTTCAATTGATGATCACCAGATTCAAACCCTTGTTTGTGTGACCCAGTTAGGTTCAGTTCTGTATGGTAATGGGATATGTCATGATCTCTATCATCGACATCATCGAAACTCCTTTCGATGGATCAGAACTCTTCTGATTCGAACAGCTAGAATGATCGATCATCTAAATCATTCTAATTGCTCCCAAAATCCACCAGTGACACCTAGCAGTATATGGTGGCAACCCATCAGAGCTGAATGCGAACCTCTTGGTGCAGCTACCTGTGTGATTCAGTTCTTCTATCTTGAGCCCCGATCAGATTAGGGTTAAGGTGAACTCGTCAAACCCTAGTCTCTGTCATATGATGTAATCATTCGATTCGAGTCCAATGTGAAAATCTAAATAGAAACTCTTTCTATTATTTCACTCTGCCATGGCCATGGGCTTCAGGACTTGATTCTCATGATCATCATAGGGCTACTCCTCTACCACCGAGGTAGATAGATCCCATCTTGATGCAATCCAGTTCCTACAATGAACATGTCACAGCCAACATACACCTCAGGGTTCCATATGGCTAGGAGACCGAGTAATGGTGTAGTCAAACTATAACACCCTCAAGGTGAACTGCCGATGCATCTCAGGTCAAAGAACCAGACACACTACTGCAGCATCGAGTCAGTCATTGACGAGAAGGTAGACTCCCTAATGACTACTCGAGGTGGTCACGCTCAGTGCCCTCGTTCTCTAACGAGTACCTGTACTCTCGCTCCGGTGTCTCCACACCGTAGACTCAAGACTCATCTACTAAAGAGAAGCGATCGTACACCAACCTTCCGGATCAATCACCATCCTCGTGATGATCCTATGGTCGGGAGCTATTTATGAGTTAATAATGATTATTCATGTCTTAAATTTTCAACTCTTGAAAATATGAATTATCATTACCATTAACTCAAAGGATGTATCACAGACACTAAATACACATGTGTGATAGAAAATAACCCATTTATTAATTATAGTCAAAATTACAATTTTGCCCCTAGAAGTGTATTACAAGTGTCAGCCAATTCTGGCTTCTAGGGCACATATATCTAACAATCTCCCACTTGTCCTAAAGCCAATTGGCTACAAGTCTAAGTCCCATCTTCTCAAGGTGGGCTTCGATCTTCTGCTGGCCCAACGGCTTTGTAAGTGGGTCTGCCACATTATCTGTGGAGTTGACTCTCTTGACCTCAACGTAACCTTTCTCAAGGTAATCGCGGATGAGATGATATCGCCGCTCAATGTGCTTGGACTTCTGGTGAGACCTCGGCTCCTTAGCAAGGGCTATGGCGCCATTGTTGTCGCAGTAAAGAGGAATGGCATCTGATGGCATTACTCCAATTTCTGCAGCAAACTTCTTGTACCAGAACGCTTCCTTTGCAGCCTCTGATGCAGCTATATATTCTGCTTCCATGGTGGAATCTGCTATCACAGTTTGCTTGGAACTCTTCCAGCTGACAGCTCCACCATTGCACACAAACAGACTTCCAGATGTCGACTTTCGATCATCTATATCGGACATGAAGTCCGAGTCTGTGTATCCCTGGACCAGGAGTTCTCCATTACCAAAGACCAACATCATATCCTTAGTTCTTCTCAAGTACTTAAGGATACATTTCACAGAAGTCCAGTGTTCTTCACCTGGATTTGACTGATATCTGCTTGTGACACTCACAGCATGGGCTATATCAGGTCGTGTACATAGCATGGCATACATGAGGCTCCCTATTGCAGAAGCATAAGGGATCTTGCTCATGCGTTCTATTTCCTCAGGTGTGCTGGGGCACATCTTCTTGGAAAGATGAATACCATGTCTGAAGGGTATTAATCCCCTCTTAGAGTTTTCCATACTAAACCTCTTTAGTACTTCCTCTATGTACATCTTCTGTGAAAGTCCTAGCATCCTATTCGGTCTATCCCTATAGACCTTAATTCCTAGAATAAAGGATGCTTCACCTAGGTCTTTCATGGAGAATTCCTTAGACAACCACATCTTGACTGATGTCAACATGGGAATATCATTCCCAATAAGGAGGATGTCATCCACGTACAATACGAGGAAGACAACAGCGCTCCCACTGACCCTTTTGAAAACACATGGTTCCTCTTCGTTTTTGATGAAACCAAACTTTTTGATCACATCATTAAAACGAGTGTTCCAGCTCCGAGATGCTTGCTTAAGTCCATATATGGACCTTTGCAGCTTGCAAACCTTGTGATCAGTATCACTGGATGTGAAACCTAGTGGCTGTTCCATATAGATATCTTCCTCAAGATATCCATTTAGGAATGCCGTTTTCACGTCCATTTGCCATATTTCATAATCGAAATAGGCTGCAACAGCAAGCAATGTGCGGATGGATTTTAGCATAGCCACTGGGGAAAAGGTATCCTGATAGTCAATGCCTTCACGTTGACTATAACCTTTTGCCACTAGTCTAGCCTTGAATGTCTCCACATTCCCATCTGCACCAATCTTTCTCTTGAAGATCCATTTACATCCAATAGGTACTATACCTTCTGGTGGATCTACCAAGGTCCAGACTTGGTTTGAGTGCATCGAGTCGATCTCTGACTTCATTGCCTCAAGCCATTTCTCGGAGTCGATATCTGATATCGCCTCGTTGTAGGTTTTGGGATCATCACCATGAGCACCATTACCTATGAGGAACATTTCCTCTACATCCTCTGAAATAATACCTAAGTATCTTTCAGGGGGACGGGAAACTCTTTCCGATCTACGAGGTGGAGGAGGTAGTGTTCTTATTGGCTCAACCTGATTTGGTTCCACTTGGTCCTTAGCTCTTTCTGCTTGTGAGACTTTCTCATCAAGCTTAATCTGCTTTCCAATGCCACTATCTTGAATAAACTGTTTTTCAAGAAATATGGCATGTCGACTCACAATCACATTGTGGTCTTCAGGAATGTAGAAATAGTATCCTAATGACTCTTTAGGATATCCTATGAATCGAGCTCTAAAGGACCTAAACTCTAACTTGTCCGCTTGTTGTCTTTTGACATGAGCCGGACAACCCCAAATTCTGAGATGACTCAGACTTGGTTTCTTACCGTGCCATATCTCATACGGTGTGGTAGGAACGGTTTTAGAGGGAACCCTATTCAGTAAATAAATTGAAGTTAATAATGAATGTCCCCAAAGAAAATCTGGGAGGTCTGTGAAGCTCATCATGGATCGAACCATATCCAATAGAGTCCGATTTCTCCGTTCTGAAACCCCGTTGAGTTGAGGTGTTCCTGGTGGAGTCCATTGAGAGACTATGCCATTTTCCTTAAGATAGTCTAGGAATTCCCGACTAAGATATTCACCTCCTCGATCTGATCGAAGAACCTTAATGGGTTTTCCAGTTTGTTTTTCTACTTCATGTCTAAATTCTTTGAACTTTTCAAAAGCTTCAGACTTGTGTCTCATAAGATACACATATCCATACCTAGACAGATCATCGGTAAAGGTAATGAAGTAGATAAAGTTGCCTCTAGCCGGCACATCAAATGGGCCGCACACATCTGTATGTACTAGGGCAAGGAGATCTGTGGCCCTCTCCCCATGTCCAACAAAAGGGAGTTTAGTCATTTTGCCTTGAAGACAAGATTCACAAGTTGGATATGACTCGGAAGTCAATGGACTCAATAGCCCATTTTTCTCCAATTTGTTGATCCTATCTTCTGCTATATGACCTAATCTCAGGTGCCATAGATATCTGTCGTTTGGACTATCCCTAGGTCGTTTGGCATTCACGTTTTGCTCGATAGTTAGAACAGGTACATCAATATGTAGCTGATAAAGACCATTAATAAGGAAACCATTTGCAATTTTATTTCTTTCAAAAAGAATGTTACAATGGTCCTTAAAGAAGGTGATCACATAACCTTCTTGTGCTAAGCATGAAACAGAAATCAAATTCCTGCTGGCTGCAGGCACAAAATAACAGTCTTTCAAAACTAAGTCTAAACCAGATGGTAATCGAAGAGGGTATGTTCCCACGGCTACTGCAGCAACTCTTGCTCCATTACCGACGCGTAGGATCATGTCTCCATCCCTCAGCCTCCTGCTATCCTCAAGACCCTGCATAGAAGTGCATAGGTGAGCACTAGATCCAGAGTCAAGCACCCAACTGGATGCAGAAGAAACCGTAAGGTTAGACTCAATAACGAGCATACCTCCAGAAGGACCTTCCTTCTTGTTCTTTCAGGGTGGCCAGGTAAGTAGGGCAGTTCCGCTTCCAATGGCCGTCGCTGTTGCAATGGAAACACTTTCCTTTGCCAATCGACCTTCTTCTTCGGTTCTGCCTTCTTCTTCTTTGATCCTTCTACCTTTTGCTTTTTCACAGACTTCTTTTTCTTTCCATAAGACTTTCTTTTGGAAGAAGTCCGTTCCATAGCAAGAACTGAGCCTTTAGAACCTTTCATAGAAAGCTCAGCGGTAACCAGCATATTCATCAACTCGGCCAAGGAATTTTGAAGTTTATGCATGTGGTAATTCATGATGAATTGCCCATATGCATCAGTCAAGGATTGCAGAATAATATCATTCTGCAAGTCCAAGTCCAACTTCACACCGAGCTTCTCAAGCTCTTCCATGTCCTTGATCATTGTCAGACAGTGATCTTGGACTGACTGCCCATCACGCATCTTAGCCTTAAAAAGTCGTTTCGTGACTTGATATTTGGCTGCGCGACTCTGTTCACCAAACATCTCCTGCAGGTGAGCCAACATTTGGCGAGCAGTCCCGATATCTTCATGTTGGCGCTGGAGCTCATCAGACATCGAGCCCAACATGTAGTATCTGGCCTTATTGTCTTCGTCAATCCATTTTTCCAGAGACGCTCTCTGTTCAGTGGATGGACGAGCTGGTAAGGTGGGAGGGTCCTGGTCCAAAACATGTGTTAACTTCTCGGAACCCAAAACAATTTTGTAATTCCTGAGCCAATCTTTATAATTGGGTCCAGTCAGTCTATGTGTGTCTAGGATACGTGCCAGTGGGTTGGACGCAGACATTTTCCTGTAGAGAGTCAAAGATTCTAGTTAGATACTGTAATTTTGACTTGACCAATTTGTTTAGGGATTTTATTTTTAAACAAATTAGCTCCCACTATTTTCTCGGATCCCTACACTCCCTCTGTAGAGATGCGAAAATCTCCGCGATTGATGATTTCTAGTGGGTGGTGCGGTCTCACCAACTGACTCATCACCTCACCTAACAGTTATTGGTGATGGGTTAGCCAATGAGTGAACAACTCTTGTTCAATGATTCTCTAATCATGGTGCACCCAAACTTGGTCTCTAATTCATGAATCTCACCGTATCCGGAATATTGATCCACTCCTTAGTTAAGTCAGACCCACCATTTGCATAGACTGGGTTCCTAATTGGGTCTCTCACCGTATCCGGAATATTGAGCCCAACTCATCCTCCAGCCCATAGCATCCAATGCCTAATAGACATGGTTGCGTCTTCCCGGTGCAACTGAGCCACTGTATCCAGCCGAGAACAATCAACCCCGGGAAGGGCCCGCACATCTACAATGGTGGAAGACCTCAGACTTAATCTTTTCTTAGGGAGAATTGATTCAGGTCTCATTAAACTAGACTTGGCTTAGTCATAACAATTATGACTAACCTAGTGGCATGGGTCAGCTCGGATTATTGACCACCTCAGATCAGAACTGTGTCAACAGATATGGCCAGGTAAGTGAGACCGGTGGAAGGAATATGCCATTAACTCGTACAAGAACGCATTCAGGTCGAGTAGCTTCCAATTAAAAACCAGTCGGTCGTCTGTGCCAAACTTACCTTAGACACCAAATTGTTGAGTCAGAACCAATTGGGTTAGCCTACAATCCAGACTCTAACCTCTGAGCCTAATTAGGTCTTGCTTGATCGTGACTCGATCTTGACCCAGACTTAATCCTATTAGGCTGGTCAATTTAAGCATTGTTGATCCCATCTAACCAACTCTTGATTCGGTTTGATCAACCGCTTAGACCTAATTGAGCTACCCAAGCCCGAACCCAGTATTATGAATATGTCTTAGATCTGAAATTCTCAATTTTAGACCTAATTAATATTCCATAAACTTAATTCTTAATTAAGTTGGGTTCATAAACAAAATATGCACAATAAATCCTAGGGTTTCAGGATCTAGGGTTTTGCAGAAAGTAAGTTTTGGGTTTCTGATTAAGGACGAACGCGCAGCACCCCTACACATCATAAGAACACCCCATCGAATGGGAAGAGAGGGCCTTTAAACCCTTCTTCGTTCTTATGACCGGACGGCCAAGGGGAACGCCTTAATCAGGAACATTCAATAAACATTCAATACTACAAAACAGTTATAGATCTATATCATATATCTCATATACAAATTTAGATCTAACCATGGCATATTTTGCATACATCTCATGTATCATAATCATGCATGTTTTCAGATCTAAATTATCACATAATAATCTGAAAAATTAGATTTAAATTGATCTAATCAAAATAAATTCTAATCTAGACAATTATGTAGAACTATTCTACAACTAGTCTAGTCATGCATCTATCATATCTCATATGATATTTAAAATTAAATAATTTTTATTTGCTGTTTATCAGATGTTATTATAACACTTATAATATCAGAAAACAGTAAATAAGAAGATCTAAAATATGATTTAATCATATTAAATCAAAGACATGCAAAACTATTCTATAGAACTATTCTATTACTAGAACTAGTCATGCATATCTTCATGTTCTTAGATCCAAATCATTTAATTTTAATTTTCCTGATTTCAGATCTGATCACATCTCATGTGACATCTGAAATCACGTTATTTTTAATTAAAATAAAATTAAAAATCAGATCTAAACTATTTTTAGAACCATGGCTCTGATACCACTTGAAGGGAAATCCTGATTTCCCTGACCAGGTTCGTTCAGATCTGATCAGATCAAGAGATATATTTCAAAAATTTTTCTCTTAGATCTGTATCAGATCAGGGATGCTTCAGATCTGATTCTTATTTATTTAATAAAAATTAAATGAAAAGGATAAATTAAATCACATTCAATTTACCTGAATAGGGTAATCCTATTACCCTGTTGATGATCCTGTTTGCAGCGGAAGGTTCTGGATCAAGCCACGCAAGCGCCTGGCCTCTACCGGTATCCACTCGGGCTGGATCTGGAGATCCTCTTCTTCTCTATCACGCCTCCAAAAATCAGATCTGGATCTGATCTGGAGGATCTTCAAAACTCCTTTTGAAGATCTGCAGTCGTTCTTCGCAGCAGCGCAGCCTTCTTGCTTTTGATCTCCTTTTCTTGATCTAAATCGCACCAATCCAAATCCAAAACACTTTTGGACGTGGAGAGCAAGGGGAGATGAGAGTATGGCGTGGAGAAAGGGGAGAGAGGCAGCCTTGGGGCGTGGGAAGATTGCTTCTTGATTATTATTGATTTTTTTTCACTTGGGCGCTGGGTCTCTTATATAGACTAAGCGTGATCCAAGTCATCTTCCTCCCAACCAATCACAACCCTTTGTGAAATCAGATCTAAATCTGATTGGTGGGATTAGAGTCCCCTGGATTCCTACTTGGAGAGTGCCTTGGACCAGTCAAACTGGATTCTTAGAAGAACTCTCATTGGAATCCTAAAGGGAGATGGAGTCCTTGTCCCACAAGGACTCCATGCCGCCTCTTACTGGGCTCACGCCTCCCTTGGCGTGCGCCCATCTCCTTGCCAGGTTCTGGCAGGGGGACAAGCCCCCACCAGCTCTCCAATAGGTGCATGACATGTGGTCAAAAGTCAAAGGGTCAATTGGTCAACGTTTGACCAGTCAAAAGTAGAGTTCTGACCAAAGTCAAAGAACCAAGAAATGGCAGGTGACCAAAATTGGCAGGTAATGTCTTACAAATAAGACAACCTATTCTGACTTGGACAACCTCCAGTCAGACCATAAGAAGACTTCTGTTTGAGCACAAACTCCTTTGGCTCAGACAGGACGACTTATTTATGATAGCAAAAGAAGAACGTTAGGTTCAATCGAGTGCTAGCACGATTTCCTTGAACCTAATTGAATCTCATTCAGATCAATTGAACTATATTAGTTCAATTGATGATCACCAGATTCAAACCCTTGTTTGTGTGACCCAGTTAGGTTCAGTTCTGTATGGTAATGGGATATGTCATGATCTCTATCATCGACATCATCGAAACTCCTTTCGATGGATCAGAACTCTTCTGATTCGAACAGCTAGAATGATCGATCATCTAAATCATTCTAATTGCTCCCAAAATCCACCAGTGACACCTAGCAGTATATGGTGGCAACCCATCAGAGCTGAATGCGAACCTCTTGGTGCAGCTACCTGTGTGATTCAGTTCTTCTATCTTGAGCCCCGATCAGATTAGGGTTAAGGTGAACTCGTCAAACCCTAGTCTCTGTCATATGATGTAATCATTCGATTCGAGTCCAATGTGAAAATCTAAATAGAAACTCTTTCTATTATTTCACTCTGCCATGGCCATGGGCTTCAGGACTTGATTCTCATGATCATCATAGGGCTACTCCTCTACCACCGAGGTAGATAGATCCCATCTTGATGCAATCCAGTTCCTACAATGAACATGTCACAGCCAACATACACCTCAGGGTTCCATATGGCTAGGAGACCGAGTAATGGTGTAGTCAAACTATAACACCCTCAAGGTGAACTGCCGATGCATCTCAGGTCAAAGAACCAGACACACTACTGCAGCATCGAGTCAGTCATTGACGAGAAGGTAGACTCCCTAATGACTACTCGAGGTGGTCACGCTCAGTGCCCTCGTTCTCTAACGAGTACCTGTACTCTCGCTCCGGTGTCTCCACACCGTAGACTCAAGACTCATCTACTAAAGAGAAGCGATCGTACACCAACCTTCCGGATCAATCACCATCCTCGTGATGATCCTATGGTCGGGAGCTTTTATGAGTTAATAATGATTATTCATGTCTAAAATTTTCAACTCTTGAAAATATGAATTATCATTACCATTAACTCAAAGGATGTATCACAGACACTAAATACACATGTGTGATAGAAAATAACCCATTTATTAATTATAGTCAAAATTACAATTTTGCCCCTAGAAGTGTATTACAAGTGTCAGCCAATTCTGGCTTCTAGGGCACATATATCTAACATTTCTTTTCTTTCCTAAGATTTCTTAAGACTTTTTAATTTCTTACTTATTTTATTAAAAGACTGATTTCATCTTTATGGTTCCATAAAAGATAGATATGATATATTATTGTATTTGAAAATCATACATAATCTTTTACTTTTTTTTATTGGGAGGGTTGATTTTTTTCTTGTAAAGAAAATAGGATTCCTAAAGAAATAGGAATCCTAGGATCCTATATAAACCCACGTATCATTCATGAATGAGACAATGAATGAATGAATAAATCACTTTATAATTCCCACAAACACTTGTGTTGGGACAAAATTGGTTCCCTTAGGAACGGTACGCGCACCTTTGGATGCATACGGTTCAAAAATAAAATTGCGAAAAAAAGAATTGATGTGTCGATTCCAGTTCTATTTCTTTTTTTTTTGTCACTCCTAGAGGGAGAGGGTGTGAGACCCAAAATTGCCCCACGAGGGGAGGGTGTGAGGCCCACCTTTTTCTATCTCTTTAACCTTCATTTTCTTGAGATTCAGTGTTCCTACGATCCCGATTCATCTTCACCATTTATCTATATAAGCCTATTCCCCCAAAAGAAAATCTATCTCCTCCAAGATTTTCATCTATCATGTAGAGAGAGAAAGAGTGGTCTATTATTCTACAGATCAAACATTGAGAAAGATCTTCGATCCTTCTCAACTGATCTTTGATTTTTACTTATTTTTTCGAATCCGATGTTGGTAAAGACCCAATTCTTTATCGATAGATCTGCTTGGTTAAAAGATTAAGAGCCCTAATTTGGATAGTTTCTTTATCGATAGATCTATATGCCATAACAATATCTTCATACTTCTTGGTTAAGAGGACAACCAATACTTATGGCACACAATGATCTACACTCAATACGTTATCATCCAGGGCAATAATGAATCATTTGGTTATGAACTGATTTTAAGGACTAAATGATAAATCCTCCTTTGTCGAATCTAAATAGTTCTAAGGACTTCATCACATGAGAGTTCATTACAAGAAGATGCACAAGAGTGATGAAATGCCAAAATAATAATTTTATTTATTAATAATTCAAGTATAATTACATTTAGCTCAACCATTTATAACCTAGATGATTGGCTTTAGGATACATTTTTCAACATGGACTTCTTGGATGAACCCGACTTTGAGGAGCTTATCCACCTCCTCTGCTATTGTCTTCTATCTTTCTGGTGCATTTCCCTAAATTTTCTCTTTCATTGGCCTGTACTTAGAATCGATAGCCAACCGATGTTCCATGATTTCAGCATCAGTTCTGGATATGTCTGCTGGGACCTAGATGAAGACGTCAACATTATTCCACAAGAAGGCAATGAGCTGCTCTCGAACTTCATCTCCCAAGTTGGAGCCAATCTACACCGTATGCTCCATGCTTCTGTCATGTAGAGGGATGGTTACAAGATCTTCCATGGGCTCACCCCACTCCTCAGTAAGGTCATCGTGGACATCCAGTCCATCAACTGGGCTAAGGTCAGGATGGCTACCCTTTTGTAAGGCAATGGAGTAATAGTGCCTTGCCAAGGTCTGATCTCTCTGATTCCATAGTTTGTCGAAAACTTTACTTTCAAGTAGTAGGTTGACACCATAGCCCGGAGTGCATTTTGATCTGGTCGGTCGAGAATTGTGTTGTAGGTTGATAGGGCCTTCACTACCAAAAAGTCGACCTATGCCTTGGCTCGCTTTGGGTATTGCCCTGCAGCCACAGTTAGTGTTATTATTCCTTCAACTGACACAGCATCGCTAGTGAAGCCCATCAATGGGGAGTTTATAGGTCTTAGGTGGTTATTGGATATAGACATTTTAGAAAAAGTATCATAAAATAAGATATCGATAGAGCTTTCACTATCTACTAAAATGCGGTGTACATCATAGTCAGCAATATTTAAAGAGATTACAACCACATCGTTGTGTGGGAATTGAACTCCTTGTACATCTTCATCAGTGAAAGCTATGGGCTCCTTAGTTCTCCACCTCTTCATAGGCTCTGCTGATCCATTGGCCTCCCCTCATCAAAGTCCCCTAGAGATGGTGTTGATGATGTCAAGTAGGGGTCGATCTCCTTACTGCTCCTCCCTCCTTGGTGGTTCTAGTAGTGGAGGGATGCTCGATCGATCCTCCCATCCTTCAGGCCGACATCGTAGGAACAGACCGAGCTTGGCCCGCCTGATGAGCTCCTCGATCTCGTTTTGAAGTTGAATGCATTCTTCAGTATTATGACCATGGTCATGATGGTAGAGACAGTACTTGTTGGGATTGCACTTGCTGGGGTAAGTGTGCATCCTCTCCGACCTTGGCAGCTGCTCTTTGATCTCCATCAGAATCCAGATTTTTGGAGCATTGAGGGAGATGTAGTTATGGAACCTTCTGAGGGGGGAGTCTTGTCATGCCCTTCTGTCAGGACTTCTTTGCCTCCAAGCCCAAGGAGATGTTCGAGCTCGCTTGCGCTCAGGAAGAGTTTGGAAGCATGGTTGAGTTTCATTCGACTTTTCTTCTACCGTGGGCATACTTGATTTGCCCACTCGTTGCTCTTTAGTGGCTTCACTATCCTTGGCCTCGAAGGCCTCTTCCACTTGGGCATATCCTTTAGCCCAAGCTAGCATATCAGCAAAATTTTTGGGATACTTCTTCTCCAGGAAAAATAATAGATCAATCTTCTAAAGGCCGCCCTTCAGTGCAGCTATGGCAACATACTGAAGGGAAATCCTGATTTTTCGGTCCAGGTTCGTCCAGATCTGATCAGATCAAGAGATATATTTTAAAAATTTTCTCTTGATCTCAATCAGATCTTGATAAGTTTCAGATCTGATTATTATTATTTTAATAAATAAAATAAAATAAGATAAATTAAATCAAATTTAATTTACCTGATTTGGGTAATCCTATTACCCTGTAGATGATCCTGATTGCAGCAGAAGGTTCTGGATCTTAGCCACGCAAGCGCCTGGCCTCTATCGGTATCCACTCGGGTTGGATCTGGAGATCCTCTTCTTCTCTATCACACCTCCAAAAATCAGATCTGGATCTGATCTGGAGGATCTTCAAAACTCTTTTGAAGATCTGCAGTCGTCCTTTTGCAGCAGCGCAGCCTTCTTGCTTTTGATCGCCTTTCCTTGATCTGAATCGCACCAACCTAAGTCCAAAACACCTTTTGGACGTGGAGAGCAAGGGGAGAAGAAGCTATGGCATGGAGAAGGAGGGGAGAGGCAGCCTTGGGGCGTGGGGTTTCTCAATTGCATTCGCTTAGGATTAGGGTTGGGCGCAGGGTCTTATTTATAGACCTCTTGTGATCCAACTCCTCTTCCTCTCAACCAATCACAACCCTTTGTGAAATCAGATCTAAATCTGATTGGTTGGGAATAGAGACCCCTGGATTCCTCCTTAGAGGGCGCCTAAGACCAGTCAAACTGGATTCTTAGTAGAACTCTGATTGGAATCCAAAAGGGAGGTGGAGTCCTTGTCCAACAAGGACTCCTAGGCGCCTCCTACTTGGGCTCACGCCACCCTTGGCGTGCGCCCTTCTCCTTGCCAGGTTCTGGCAGGGGGACAGGCCCCCACCAGCTCTCCAATAGGTGCATGACATGTGGTCAAAAGTCAAAGGGTCAATGGTCAACGTTTGACCAGTCAAAGGTAGACTTTTGACCAAAGTCAAAGAACAAGAAATGGCAGGTGACCAAAAATGGCAGGTAATGTCTTACAAATAAGACAACCTATTCTGACTTGGACAACCTCCAGTCAGACCATATGAAGGCCTCTGATTGAGCACAAACTCCTTTGGCTCAGTCAGGACAACTTATTTATGATAGTAAAAGAAGAACGTTAGGTTCAATCGAGTGCTAGCACGATTTTCCTTGAACCTAATTGAATCTCATTCAGATCAATTGAACTAGATCAGTTCAATTGATGATCACCAGATTCAAACCCTTGTTTGTGTGACCCAGTTAGGTTCAGTTCTGTATGGTAATGGGATATGTCATGATCTCTATCATCGACATCATCGAAACTCCTTTCGATGGATCAGAACTCTTCTGATTCGAACAGCTAGAATGATCGATCATCTAAATCATTCTAATTGCTCCCAAAATCCACCAGTGACACCTAGCAGTATATGGTGGCAACCCATCAGAGCTGAATGCGAACCTCTTGGTGCAGCTACCTGTGTGATTAAGTTCTTCTATCTTGAGCCCCGATCAGATTAGGGTTAAGGTGAACTCGTCAAACCCTAGTCTCTGTCATATGATGTAATCATTCGATTCGAGTCCAATGTGAAAATCTAAATAGAAACTCTTTCTATTATTTCACTCTACCATGGCCATGGGCTTCTGGACTTGATTCTCATGATCATCATAGGGCTGCTCCTCTACCACCGAGGTAGATAGATTCCCATCTTGATGCAATCCAGTTCCTACAATGAACATGCTATAGCCAACATACACCTCAGGGTTCCATATGGCTAGGAGACCGAGTAATGGTGTAGTCAAACTATAACACCCTCAAGGTGAACTGCCGATGCATCTCAGGTCAAAGAACCAGACACACTACTGCAGCATCGAGTCAGTCATTGACGAGAAGGTAGACTCCCTAATGACTACTCGAGGTGGTCACGCTCAGTGCCCTCGTTCTCTAACGAGTACCTGTACTCTCGCTCCGGTGTCTCCACACCGTAGACTCAAGACTCATCTACTAAAGAGAAGCGATCGTACACCAACCTTTCCGGATCAATCACCATCCTCGTGATGATCCTATGGTCGGGAGCTGTTTATGAGTTAATAATGATTATTCATGTCTTAAATTTTCAACTCTTGAAAATATGAATTATCATTACCATTAACTCAAAGGATGTATCACAGACACTAAATACACATATGTGATAGAAAATAACCCATTTTATTAATTATAGTCAAAATTATAATTTTGCCCCTAGAAGTGTATTACAAGTGTCAGCCAATTCTGGCTTCTAGGGCACATATATCTAACAATCTCCCACTTGTCCTAAAGCCAATTGGCTACAAGTCTAAGTCCCATCTTCTCAAGGTGGGCTTCGATCTTCTGCTGGCCCAACGGCTTTGTAAGTGGGTCTGCCACATTATCTGCGGAGTTGACTCTCTTGACCTCGACGTAACCTTTCTCAAGGTAATCGCGGATGAGATGGATATCGCCGCTCAATGTGCTTGGATTTCTGGTGAGACCTCGGCTCCTTAGCAAGGGCTATGGCGCCATTGTTGTCGCAGTAAAGAGGAATGGCATCTGATGGCATTACTCCAATTTCTGCAGCAAACTTCTTGTACCAGAATGCTTCCTTTGCAGCCTCTGATGCAGCGATATATTCTGCTTCCATGGTGGAATCTGCTATCACAGTTTGCTTGGAACTCTTCCAGCTGACAGCTCCACCATTGCACACAAACAGACTTCCAGATGTCGACTTTCGATCATCTATATCGGACATGAAAGTCCGAGTCTGTGTATCCCTGGAACTTGGAGTTCTCCATTACCAAAGACCAACATCATATCCTTAGTTCTTCTCAAGTACTTAAGGATACATTTCACAGAAGTCCAGTGTTCTTCACCTGGATTTGACTGATATCTGCTTGTGACACTCACAGCATGGGCTATATCAGGTCGTGTACATAGCATGGCATACATGAGGCTCCCTATTGCAGAAGCATAAGGGATCTTGCTCATGCGTTCTATTTCCTCAGGTGTGCTGGGGCACATCTTCTTGGAAAGATGAATACCATGTCTGAAGGGTATTAATCCCCTCTTAGAGTTTTCCATACTAAACCTCTTTAGTACTTCCTCTATGTACATCTTCTGTGAAAGTCCTAGCATCCTATTCGGTCTATCCCTATAGACCTTAATTCCTAGAATAAAGGATGCTTCACCTAGGTCTTTCATGGAGAATTCCTTGGACAACCACATCTTGACTGATGTCAACATGGGAATATCATTCCCAATAAGGAGGATGTCATCCACGTACAATACGAGGAAGACAACAGCGCTCCCACTGACCCTTTTGAAAACACATGGTTCCTCTTCATTTTTGATGAAACCAAACTTTTTGATCACATCATTGAAACGAGTGTTCCAGCTCCGAGATGCTTGCTTAAGTCCATATATGGACCTTTGCAGCTTGCAAACCTTGTGATCAGTATCACTGGATGTGAAACCTAGCGGTTGTTCCATATAGATATCTTCCTCAAGATATCCATTTAGGAATGCCGTTTTCACGTCCATTTGCCATATTTCATAATCGAAATAGGCTGCAACGGCAAGCAATGTGCGGATGGATTTTAGCATAGCCTACTGGGAAAAGGTATCCTGATAGTCAATGCCTTCACGTTGACTATAACCTTTTGCCACTAGTCTAGCCTTGAATGTCTCCACATTCCCATCTGCACCAATCTTTCTCTTGAAGATCCATTTACACCCAATAGGTACTATACCTTCTGGTGGATCTACCAAGGTCCAGACTTGGTTTGAGTGCATCGAGTCAATTTCTGACTGCATTGCCTCTAGCCATTTCTCGGAGTCGATATCTGATATCGCCTCGTTGTAGGTTTTGGGATCATCACCATGAGCACCATTACCTATGAGGAACATTTTCTCTACTTCCTCTGAAATAATACCTAAGTATCTTTCAGGGGGACGGAAAACTCTTTCCGATCTACGAGGTGGAGGAGGTAGTGTTCTTATTGGCTCAACCTGATTTGGTTCCAATTGGTCCTTAGCTCGTTGTACTTGTGAGACTTTCTCATCAAGCTTAATCTGCTTTCCAATGCCGCTATCTTGAATAAACTATTTTTCAAGAAAGATGGCATGTCGACTCACAATCACATTGTGGTCTTCTGGAATGTAGAAATAGTATCCTAATGACTCTTTAGGATATCCTATGAATCGAGCTCTAAAGGACCTAAACTCTAACTTGTCCGCTTGTTGTCTTTTGACATGAGCCGGACAACCCCAAATTCTGAGATGACTCAGACTTGGTTTCTTACCGTGCCATATCTCATACGGTGTGGTAGGAACGGTTTTAGAGGGAACCCTATTCAGTAGATAAATTGAAGTTAACAATGAATGTCCCCAAAGAAAATCAGGGAGGTCTGTGAAGCTCATCATGGATCGAACCATATCCAATAGAGTCCGATTTCTCCATTCTGAAACCCCGTTGAGTTGAGGTGTTCCTGGTGGAGTCCATTGAGAGACTATGCCATTTTCCTTAAGATAGTCTAGGAATTCCCGGCTAAGGTATTCACCTCCTCGATCTGATCGAAGAACCTTAATGGGTTTTCCAGTTTGTTTTTCTACTTCATGTCTGAATTCTTTGAACTTTTCAAAAGCTTCAGACTTGTGTCTCATAAGATACACATACCCATACCTAGACAGATCATCGGTAAAGGTAATGAAGTAGACAAAATTGCCTCTAGCCGGCACATCAAATGGGCCGCACACATCAGTATGTACTAGGGCAAGGAGATCTGTGGCCCTCTCCCCATGTCCAACAAAAGGGAGTTTAGTCATTTTGCCTTGAAGACAAGATTCACAAGTTGGATATGACTCAAAAGTCAATGGACTCAATAGCCCATTTTTCTCCAATTTGTTGATCCTATCTTCTGCTATATGACCTAATCTCAGGTGCCATAGATATCTGTCGTTTGGACTATCCCTAGGTCGTTTGGCATTCACGTTTTGCTCGATAGTTAGAATAGGTACATCAATATGTAGCTGATAAAGACCATTAATAAGGAAACCATTTGCAATTTTATTTCTTTCATAAAGAATGTTACAATGGTCCTTAAAGAAGGTGATCACATAACCTTCTTGTGCTAAGCATGAAACAGAAATCAAATTCCTGCTAGCTGCAGGCACATAATAACAGTCTTTTCAAAACTAAGTCTAAACCAGATGGTAATCGAAGAGGGTATGTTCCCACGGCTACTGCAGCAACTCTTGCTCCATTACCGATGCGTAGGATCATGTCTCCATCCCTCAGCCTCCTGCTATCCTCAAGACCCTGCATAGAAGTGCACAGATGAGCACTAGAACCAGAGTCAAGCACCCAACTGGATGCAGAAGAAACCGTAAGGTTAGACTCAATAACGAGCATACCTCCAGAAGGACCTTCCTTCTTGTTCTTTCAGGGTGGCCAGGTAAGTAGGGCAGTTCCGCTTCCAATGGCCGTCGCTGTTGCAATGGAAACACTTTCCTTTGCCATCGGACCTTCTTCTTCGGTTCTGCCTTCTTCTTCTTTGATCCTTCCACCTTTTGCTTTTTCACAGACTTCTTTTTCTTTCCATAAGACTTTCTTTTGGAAGAAGTCCGTTCCATAGCAAGAACTGAGCCTTTAGAACCTTTCATAGAAAGCTCAGCGGTAACCAGCATATTCATTCAACTCGGCCAAGGAATTTTGAAGTTTATGCATGTGGTAATTCATGATGAATTGCCCATATGCATCAGTCAAGGATTGCAGAATAATATCATTCTGCAAGTCCAAGTCCAACTTCACACCGAGCTTCTCAAGCTCTTCCATGTCCTTGATCATTGTCAGACAGTGATCTTGGACTGACTGCCCATCACGCATCTTAGCCTTAAAAAGTCATTTCGTGACTTGATATTTGGCTGCGCGACTCTGTTCACCAAACATCTCCTGCAGGTGAGCCAACATTTGGCGAGCAGTCCCGATATCTTCATGTTGGCGCTGGAGCTCATCAGACATCGAGCCCAACATGTAGTATCTGGCCTTATTGTCTTCGTCAATCCATTTTTCCAGAGACGCTCTCTGTTCAGTGGATGGACGAGCTGGTAAGGTGGGAGGGTCCTGGTCCAAAACATGTGTTAACTTCTCTGAACCCAAAACAATTTTGTAGTTCCTGAGCCAATCTTTATAATTGGGTCCAGTCAGTCTATGTGTGTCTAGGATACGTGCCAGTGGGTTGGACGCAGACATTTTTCCTGTAGAGAGTCAAAGATTCTAGTTAGATACTGTAATTTTGACTTGACCAATTTGTTTAGGGATTTTATTTTTAAACAAATTAGCTCCCACTATTTTCTCGGATCCCTACACTCCCTCTGTAGAGATGCGAAAATCTCCGCGATTGATGATTTCTAGTGGGTGGTGCGGTCTCACCAACTGACTCATCACCTCACCTAACAGTTATTGGTGATGGGTTAGCCAATGAGTGAACAACTCTTGTTCAATGATTCTCTAATCATGGTGCACCCAAACTTGGTCTCTAATTCATGAATCTCACCGTATCCGGAATATTGATCCACTCCTTAGTTAAGTCAGACCCACCATTTGCATAGACTGGGTTCCTAATTGGGTCTCTCACCGTATCCGGAATATTGAGCCCAACTCATCCTCCAGCCCATAGCATCCAATGCCTAATAGACATGGTTGCGTCTTCCCGGTGCAACTGAGCCACTGTATCCAGCCGAGAACAATCAACCCCGGGAAGGGCCCGCACATCTACAATGGTGGAAGACCTCAGACTTAATCTTTTCTTAGGGAGAATTGATTCAGGTCTCATTAAACTAGACTTGGCTTAGTCATAACAATTATGACTAACCTAGTGGCATGGGTTCAGCTCGGATTATTGACCACCTCAGATCAGAACTGTGTCAACAGATATGGCCAGGTAAGTGAGACCGGTGGAAGGAATATGCCATTAACTCGTACAAGAACGCATTCAGGTCGAGTAGCTTCCAATTAAAAACCAGTCGGTCGTCTGTGCCAAACTTACCTTAGACACCAAATTGTTGAGTCAGAACCAATTGGGTTAGCCTACAATCCAGACTCTAACCTCTGAGCCTAATTAGGTCTTGCTTGATCGTGACTCGATCTTGACCCAGACTTAATCCTATTAGGCTGGTCAATTTAAGCATTGTTGATCCCATCTAACCAACTCTTGATTCGGTTTGATCAACCGCTTAGACCTAATTGAGCTACCCAAGCCCGAACCCAGTATTATGAATATGTCTTAGATCTGAAATTCTCAATTTTAGACCTAATTAATATTCCATAAACTTAATTCTTAATTAAGTAGGGTTCATAAACAAAATATGCACAATAAATCCTAGGGTTTCAGGATCTAGGGTTTTGCAGAAAGTAAGTTTTGGGTTTCTGATTAAGGACGAACACGCAGCACCCCTACACATCATAAGAACACCCCATCGAATGGGAAGAGAGGGCCTTTAAACCCTTCTTCGTTCTTATGACCGGACGGCCAAGAGGAACGCCTTAATCAGGAACATTCAATAAACATTCAATACTACAAAACAGTTATAGATCTATATCATATATCTCATATACAAATTTAGATCTAATCATGGCATATTTTGCATACATCTCATGTATCATAATCATGCATGTTTTCAGATCTAAATTATCACATAATAATCTAAAAAATTAGATTTAAATTGATCTAATCAAAATAAATTCTAATCTAGACAATTATGTAGAACTATTCTACAACTAGTCTAGTCATGCATCTATCATATCTCATATGATATTTAAAATTAAATAATTTTTATTTGCTGTTTATCAGATGTTATTATAACACTTATAATATCAGAAAATAGTAAATAAGAAGATCTAAAATATGATTTAATCATATTAAATCAAAGACATGCAAAACTATTCTATAGAACTATTCTATTCTAGAACTAGTCATGCATATCTTCATGTTCTTAGATCCAAATCATTTAATTTTAATTTTTCTGATTTCAGATCTGATCACATCTCATGTGACATCTGAAATCACGTTATTTTTAATTAAAATAAAATTAAAAATCAGATCTAAACTATTTTTAGAACCATGGCTCTGATACCACTTGAAGGGAAATCCTGATTTCCCTGACCAGGTTCGTTCAGATCTGATCAGATCAAGAGATATATTTCAAAAATTTTTCTCTTAGATCTGTATCAGATCAGGGATGCTTCAGATCTGATTCTTATTTATTTAATAAAAATTAAATGAAAAGGATAAATTAAATCACATTCAATTTACCTGAATAGGGTAATCCTATTACCCTGTTGATGATCCTGTTTGCAGCGGAAGGTTCTGGATCAAGCCACGCAAGCGCCTGGCCTCTACCGGTATCCACTCGGGCTGGATCTGGAGATCCTCTTCTTCTCTATCACGCCTCCAAAAATCAGATCTGGATCTGATCTGGAGGATCTTCAAAACTCCTTTTGAAGATCTGCAGTCGTTCTTCGCAGCAGCGCAGCCTTCTTGCTTTTGATCTCCTTTTCTTGATCTAAATCGCACCAATCCAAATCCAAAACACTTTTGGACGTGGAGAGCAAGGGGAGATGAGAGTATGGCGTGGAGAAAGGGGAGAGAGGCAGCCTTGGGGCGTGGGAAGATTGCTTCTTGATTCTTCTTATTTTTTCACTTGGGCGCTGGGTCTCTTATATAGACTAAGCGTGATCCAAGTCATCTTCCTCCCAACCAATCACAACCCTTTGTGAAATCAGATCTAAATCTGATTGGTGGGATTAGAGTCCCCTGGATTCCTACTTGGAGAGTGCCTTGGACCAGTCAAACTGGATTCTTAGAAGAACTCTCATTGGAATCCTAAAGGGAGATGGAGTCCTTGTCCAACAAGGACTCCTAGGCGCCTCCTACTTGGGCTCACGCCACCCTTGGCGTGCGCCCTTCTCCTTGCCAGGTTCTGGCAGGGGGACAAGCCCCCACCAGCTCTCCAATAGGTGCATGACATGTGGTCAAAAGTCAAAGGGTCAATGGTCAACGTTTGACCAGTCAAAGGTAGACTTTTGACCAAAGTCAAAGAACAAGAAATGGCAGGTGACCAAAAATGGCAGGTAATGTCTTACAAATAAGACAACCTATTCTGACTTGGACAACCTCCAGTCAGACCATATGAAGGCCTCTGATTGAGCACAAACTCCTTTGGCTCAGACAGGACAACTTATTTATGATAGCAAAAGAAGAACGTTAGGTTCAATCGAGTGCTAGCACGATTTCCTTGAACCTAATTGAATCTCATTCAGATCAATTGAACTAGATCAGTTCAATTGATGATCACCAGATTCAAACCCTTGTTTGTGTGACCCAGTTAGGTTCAGTTCTGTATGGTAATGGGATATGTCATGATCTCTATCATCGACATCATCGAAACTCCTTTCGATGGATCAGAACTCTTCTGATTCGAACAGCTAGAATGATCGATCATCTAAATCATTCTAATTGCTCCCAAAATCCACCAGTGACACCTAGCAGTATATGGTGGCAACCCATCAGAGCTGAATGCGAACCTCTTGGTGCAGCTACCTGTGTGATTCAGTTCTTCTATCTTGAGCCCCGATCAGATTAGGGTTAAGGTGAACTCGTCAAACCCTAGTCTCTGTCATATGATGTAATCATTCGATTCGAGTCCAATGTGAAAATCTAAATAGAAACTCTTTCTATTATTTCACTCTGCCATGGCCATGGGCTTCAGGACTTGATTCTCATGATCATCATAGGGCTACTCCTCTACCACCGAGGTAGATAGATCCCATCTTGATGCAATCCAGTTCCTACAATGAACATGCTATAGCCAACATACACCTCAGGGTTCCATATGGCTAGGAGACCGAGTAATGGTGTAGTCAAACTATAACACCCTCAAGGTGAACTGCCGATGCATCTCAGGTCAAAGAACCAGACACACTACTGCAGCATCGAGTCAGTCATTGACGAGAAGGTAGACTCCCTAATGACTACTCGAGGTGGTCACGCTCAGTGCCCTCGTTCTCTAACGAGTACCTGTACTCTCGCTCCGGTGTCTCCACACCGTAGACTCAAGACTCATCTACTAAAGAGAAGCGATCGTACACCAACCTTCCGGATCAATCACCATCCTCGTGATGATCCTATGGTCGAGAGCTGTTTATGAGTTAATAATGATTATTCATGTCTTAAATTTTCAACTCTTGAAAATATGAATTATCATTACCATTAACTCAAAGGATGTATCACAGACACTAAATACACATGTGTGATAGAAAATAACCCATTTCATTAAATTATAGTCAAAATTACAATTTTGCCCCTAGAAGTGTATTACAAGTGTCAGCCAATTCTGGCTTTTAGGGCACATATATCTAACACATACTGGTCCAGGTTTCGGACCTCGAGAGTAGTGGTATTGAATCGAATGATGTAGGCCCGGATGGACTTCCCTTCGTTTTACTTGATGTTGATAAGGGAGTCAGAGCCTCATCGGGGATGCCAACTGTTAACAAAATGAGCCACAAATAGGTGGCTCATCTAATCAAAAGAAAAGATAGTATCCGATTTGAGGGTTGAGTACCAGTTCCTCACTGCTTCCTTCAGGATGGATGAGAAAGCTCAGCATAGAATGGCATCTGACATACCATGGAGAAACATCATGATCCGAAAGATCTCCAGATGATCGACCAGATCAGCAGTTCCATTATAGCTCTTGAGCTGGGGGAGCTTGAAGTTCAGTGGGATGGATTCCTGCATGATTAGTTGAGAGAAAGGAGGGTTGGTGCAGATATCATTACTATGAGAGGAGGGAGCATGGCGGAGTTTCTCGATCCATTGGTTCATTTCTTGTAGCTTTCAGTCTAAGAGATCCTCACGGTCGTGGATCTCTAAAGTCTTCTAACTGAATGGGGGCAAAGTCTCCCTAGGGATTAAATCATGATTAGAGCAGGGGCTCTCTGCCCTCTACTTCCCCTTTTTGAAGTCATAGGCTGACTCGCCCAAGTCGGCTGCCCCTAGATTAGGTCCTGGGGTTCCAACGAGGCTCACTCTGACTGGATAGTTACCGGAGGCTATTGCTATTGCATGGCCTGCACTGCTTCAGTGAGGCCTCTAACTTGTTGGATCAGTAGGTTAAACTACTCTGCATCCACCATTGCAGCTGGTGGAGCTTGAGATACTGGAGATGAAATAGGGGCAGGCAGATCTAGATAAGATCTGGCCATGGAGGTGGTTGACCACTGGATGGGAGCCTTCTTGGAAGGCATCCTCAAAAGACTAGCTAAAGAAGAAGAACCTTGAGGAGAAGAAGAAGAAAAAGAAGCTTTCGCTAAGTACTCCTTTAAGAATAAGGAAACCTTTATAAAAGGGCCCTCCTTCTAGCACCAATTCTGTTGGTGTGAAATCTAATTGACATCAAAATTGGTGCTAAAGTTGGAGAGGATGAGGTCATCGCTAGTGACCTACAAAATAAGTCTTACCCAGAGTCGGAGGTGGTGGCTCTGGCAAGACCCTTCGACGATCAAGTCAGCTCTTTCAGCCAATAAAAATGGAGTACTCAGAAAAATTTTGGTAAAGTTTTGGGAAGGAGAATAAGAGCTCAGAGAATAAAGTATATCTAGAGGATCTCTTAAATAGGCAGAGCCTGTAACAAACTGATAGTGACAACCGTAATCATCTGGTAGTGGGCCGTTTGGAGCCATGTGAAGTTTGTTATGGAGGATAGTATCTATTGTCGCGACGTGCCAGCCTATTGGAACCTGACAGCTAAAGTTTGGATAGGATAGCTACAAGCGATAAAGAGTTCCTAATTATTGTTATTCTAGAGGAGCTCGGAGGTTATCGAGGTTGACTGTGCGTAGGCTGTTGCTTGCTATATTGAGGGCATGCATCGAGATCCTTTCGAGCTACTGGAAGGGGTCCGAATGGAATCTCGCTAGGAGTATCTAAGAGAAGCTCGACCGAGTGAAGCCCTTCAGATAATTGAAAGGAGAAGTCCGAGAGAAGATCGACTATAGGAGGAGTTCGATTGTCGGAAAGGTCTGATTGAAGGAGAAGTTTGGGAGGAGTTCGGCTGTAGAAGAAGTTCAGAAGGAGTTTGACTGGCAGAAAAGTCTGATTGAAGGAGAAGTCCGAGAGGAGTTTGACTGGCAGAGAGGTCAGACTGAAGAAGAAGTCTAGGAGGAGTTCAACTATAGGAGAAGTCTGGAAGGAGTTCGACTGATGGAGATGTCAGGGAGGAGTTCGACTATAGGAGAAGTTCAGAAAGAGTTCGATTGGTAGAGAAGTCCGATTGAAGAAAAAGTTCGGAAGGAGTTTGATCGGCCTCCAAGCTGGCCAAGCTAGACTGCCCAAGGGGCCGCTCTCACTATTCAAGTTCATCCAAAGGAGATCCAATGATAGGAGGGTGATCGAGATTGCTCTGAGACTAGACATTTAGTCAAACTTTGATGGAAGTGGATTTATCCCCAACAATGCATAATATACTCAAAGTTTGGTAATCATCAAAATCAATCATGGGGTCAATAATCTTTTCCTTTCCGGCAAAACTTTGAGTATATGCCAAAAAAAATAATATGAATTAAGATAAGAACAATGATTTAAACTTCATGAAAAAATTCTTAATGAGCCTTTAATTTATTGCACATTATTATAACATACATATTTCATATACTTAACATACTTCTCCTTTTTGACAACATAAAAAAAAACTCATGGAAAGAAACAAGAAACCATCAAAATTAACATTAAAGCATTAAATTAAGAGATGTATTAAATTCATAAAATTAATGAATCATCTTTCTTTTGAAAAATTATCCTTTGACTCAAAATAAGTTTTAAATATTTATTTTAATTTCAAAAGATTCTCCCCCTTTTTGAATGAATATGATCTTTAATCAGATTTTCAAATATGCATTTTTAAGCTTTAAGAAAAATAGAGCTCTTCAAAATATTTGAATATAAAATTAAGCAAAATATATACTTTAATATTTAATTTTTTTTCTTAAGAAATTTTATTTAATTAAGTTCGAAAAAGATATGTATCAAAAATGTATTGAGCAAAGAAAAATGAATAGTATTAAAGTAAATGATAGTCACATTTTTAAATTTATTGCTTTGAGTAAAAATTATTTTAATACAAATAATTCATAAAAATTTTGCAATACACATTAGAAATTTAGTATCATATTCAAATTTTCAAATGGGTTTCAAGATTAAGTTAGAAATTCTTTTTTTTTAGAGTAAGAATATGTTCTCAAATTTAATTTAACTTCAATTAATTATTTAAAAATAAGATAGAGCAATCAAATCATGTAAATTAAATTAGATAATCACAAGGAAGCTCCATTTAAGAAGATCATAAAGTAATTGATTGAGAATTTAAGATTAAAATTTATTTGTCTAAATGCAAATTAGTCAAAATTTTTAATTAAATCAAGATTAAAAAGCATTTCTTCCCTTATTTTTGGAGATACCAAGAATTAATTTTTCTTTTAATATTTCAATAACATTATCTTTCCCTATTTTTCATAATTATAGCTCTATTATTTTATTTTTCAACTTTTCTCTTTCTTTTTTCTTTCAAATCAAGCACATTTAACATGAATTTAACCACTAAATTCAGATCATCTAAATTTAAAAATACTAAGAATTTATTTTTTTAAATATTTTAATAACATTATCTTCTCCTATTTTTCATAATTATAGCTCTATTATTTTATCTTTCAATTTTTCTTCCCCTTTTTCTTTCAAATCAAACACATTTAACATGAATTTTACTACTAAATTTAGATTATCTAAATTTAAAAGATATTTTTAATTTTAAATATCTTTTCAATTAAATGATCATTTCTTCTTTAATATTTTCTCTTCCTTACTTTTGCAAATAAAGCCATGTTAAAAATTAAATAAAATTCAAAAGTATAAATTTTAATGATACCAATTTTTGAAAATCAAATCAGATAGTCATTTCTTGAAAGATTTTCTTGATACCAATTAAACTAAAATTTAGACCAAATCATGATTTTATTGATAGTACAATATTACTTAAAAATTATTTTATAAATTCAGCTTAATACCAATGATTTTAGTTTTCAATTGATAAAGATGAATTGATTTAAATCAAATAATTTTGAAGACTTAGAATGATAAATAAATTTGAATTGGTATTAGCAAATCTGTCAAGATATATCATAAATAAATTTTTAATTATTCTTCAAAAAGATCATCTCTTCCTTTTCTTAAGAAATATCAAGCAATTAGGTTCAGAAATATCATGCAAAAAGTTAAAAAATAATTTAATTTGTAAGTTTTGTAATAAAAAAGATCCTTATACAATCATGCTAATTTTATTTTAAGTCTTTTAAGAAATGATAACATGATACAAGGGATTGAACAAGCATGCTGAATTTAGGATAAAAATATAAGTTTAAAAATAAATAATCAAAATGATACACTAGTTTTAAGCAATACATCAAAACATTTAAGTCATGGAGTATGATCATTATAAGCAATGATAAATCATCAAAATCAATCAAACATACTCAATAATTATGCTAATTAATAATCAAAATATATTTAGTAAATAATGATGGCATGATGTAAGAAAAGTTTAGACTTTACCAAACATCATCATCCATCCAAGTTTATTTCCAAGACATCCATCCAAAGAATTTTTCAACTTCTATTTCATTGGATCTTTAGTATACCTGTTAGTTTATAATTTTTGGTACCCAAGCTTTCTTGGATCCATTAGAGTTAGTGTTTAAGATTTTTTTTGGAATCCAAATTTGCATGACCAAAGTATAGCCAATTCTTTTAAAATTACATTCAAAAATTTTATGGCCTACCTTGTTATATTTGAAATACACAATTGAATCATTTTTTAGTGAAGCTCTAGTAATTAGATTTTTAGTATATTGCTATTTTCTTAAAGAATTAAAACTAGTTTCTATTTTATTGAAAACAACCTTATTATTATTATTTACCATAGAATGAAGATTTTGAAAGCTAAGGGTTTCAAAATCTTAATCTTTCTTTTTAATTTTTTACTTTCTCCTAAAAGTCCTTTCTTTTTTTTAGAAGATTTTTATTTTTTTCTAGGGAGAATTTCAAATTTTCATATTCCTTTTGTAGCTTAATAATTTTTTTAATTAAAAATTTTTTAGATTTAATCTATTCTTCTTTTTTTTTAGGCAAAGTATTCTTTTCTTTCAAGATATCTTCTTTTTCATTCAATAATTTATTCTTTTCATCAGCTAATAGAAGACTAGACTTTTCGAGCTCTTTGTTTTTCATCTTTAATTTTTTGAATTCATTCGTCAAGTCATTAAAGGCTTCAAATCAAATATAAACTCGGAGGAGTTTTCAGATTTTACCTCATCCTCAATGGCTATGAGGTAAAGATTTTTCACTTTCTTTTCCTCATCCGAGCTTGAAGTATCACTATCTTTTCAAATTTCTAGCATAGCTCTTTTCTTTATCTTTTTGGAGTACTTTTTGAGTAGGGGGCAATTCGGCTTGTAGTGTTTTCTTTTGTTGCAATTATAGCAAGTGATACTCTTTCTTTCTTTTTTTCTTTTCTTTCTTTTTCATGCTTTTCTTTATGAGAAACTTTTTGAATTTTCTTGAGAGAAATCTCATGTCCTCATTATCATTTTCACTCTCTTCTTCTTCATCTTCCTCTGACTCATCGCTTTCCTCAAATTTGGCTGTGGACTTGAAAGCAATGGTCTTTATCTTATGCTCATCTTCTTCCTCTTTTTGAGCCATGTTCAACTCATGGGTCATGAGTAAACCAATTAACTCTTCTATGGATAGCTTGGTGAGATCCTTAGCTTCTTGAATTGTCATCACATTTGCTTCCTATTCTTTTGGCAAAGACCTCAACACCTTTCAAACAAGATCATAGTTAGAGTAGGTTTTGCCAAGACTATTTAGAACATTAATAATATCAGTGTATTTAAAAAATATTTTAGAAATTGACTCATATTCTTTTATTTAAATATTTCATATTTATGAACAAGCAAGTTGATTTTGAACTCTTTTACTTGGCTTTTTCACTTATAAGTCACTTCCAATCTTTCTCAAATTTTTTTTGTTGATGTACAAGTGTATATTCTATTAAATTCTTGTACATCAGGAGAATAGTAAATAACATTGATGATTTTTGCATTTAATTAAGCCATCTTTTTATCATATTCATTCCAATCCTTTTCGGGCTTCGGAAGAACAACACTATTTATATTAATTATGGGTGTGTATGATCCTCTAGTCATAATACCCCATAAATTATAATCTAGAGCTTGTATAAATATTTTTTTAATTTTTTTTAAAAATAATTTATTTCATTAAAAAATGGTGGTCTAGAAGTGGATTGGCCCTCAATAAATAAAACACCACTTGGGGTTGCCACCGATCTTTCGTCCTTTGACTACTTGGTAAAAAAAAATTAAAGCACCTTCTCTGATACCAATTATTGTCCAGGGACTGCAACCCAAGAGGAGGGGAGGGTGAATTGGGTTCTTATAAAAAATTTAACCAAATTTGCTTTCTAAATAAATATGTACCTTAATTTAATCAAAATAGAGAGTTTGTGAGGTGAAGGCTTTAAGCTACAGCGGAAGTATGATAGTGTGTCCAAACTAAGAATATAAACAATGCAAATAAGAAATAATAGTAAAGTAAAGAAAGCAAGAAAAGTAAGAAGTAAAGCAACAAGACAAACATACAAAGTTTTATAGTGGTTCGGTGCAATCCACACCTACGTCCACTTTCCAAGCTTCTCTTGAAATTTTTACTATAATCCATCCTTGATTACAGTGTGTTTACTTTTTTAGGATCACAAATAAATCTAGTTGATTTTTACAGGAGCACCAACCAAAATCTTACACTATTAGTTTTTTGGGTTCACTAACAATTCAGTTGATTGTTTGGGCCAACCAACCAAAACCTAACAAGTCTAGACTTGGACAGGCCTAATCTCCAAATTATTTTCTCCAAAAAAGCTTATAAAAAAACAAAAATATAATTATAAAATTTTAGCATAAAAATAAAAATAGAATTGAAACTCTTCAAATTTCAAAGCAAAAGCTGATGATGTGCTCGATTGAGGCTTGGCTTTTCTTCAATTTGTACTTGAGAGGATGTGAAAGATGTTGGAGAAGATTACTTTGAAGGCTTGGTGAAATCTATGCATAACTTTTTTCACTTTTTTCTTTTCCTTGGATTTTCAATGTTCCACACCAAAATTAAAAGATTCTCTCTTTGAATCCCTTGATCTTACTTTTCAATTGATTCTCCACCTTTAAAAATTCTTGGAGATGGTTGGAGAGTGAGTTCTAGGCATTGAAAGCTCTGAAATAGTCGTTGGAACCAAAAAAGAGCTGTTGAAAAGGTTGCAGAAAATTTTTGTTGAAGGTTGTTGCACATTTGGAGAAGTCTCGATTTTTCTTAGAGAAATCTTGATTTCACTTTGAGAAGTCTCAAAAATTTTTGAGATGTCTCAGTCTCAAAATACAGAAATAAGGTTTCTATTTCCTGAAATGGAGAAGTCTCGAACTATTTTCGAGATCTCTCGAACCTGTGCCAGGATAATGTGTAGGCATGCCAAATAGTTTGGAGAAGTCTCAAAATTTACTGAAGAAGTCTATAAATTTTCTAGAAAGATCTTCAAAATTTTTGGCTTCATTCTTTTTTATTGTTTGACCTTTCAAACTTGAATTTATTGGCCCCAATATCTTCTAAATATAATTATTTCTTTTAATTTTATTTTTTCTTTTTTCAATCTTACTTTCTTCATACCAAGTCATCCAAACATGTGTGAATTTATTCTTTTAAGTATTTTGGCGTTGTATCTTGAGAGGATTTATCCTTAAGATAAATTTTTCATTTTGGATACTTGAAAAATTCTACACACATTCTTGAAACACATGATTAGATACATAATATACTCAAAATTTGGTGATCATAAAAATCAATCATGAGGTCAACATCTATCAAGGTTTGAATATATATATTTAATGAAATACAAATCCAAAGTCTTTGATAAGTTTTAGGAGTATTAGAGTATGGTCAAAAAGCAAACTGAAAAAAAACATCATGATTCTTTGATTTGATCGAGGAGGAGAATACTTATCTAGTAAATTTCTTGTACACCATAGTTAAATAGTGTAGCAGAAAGAAGGAATCATACTTTAATGGATATGGTGCAGTCCATGATGTGCTTCATCGATCTTCCAATATCATTCTAGAGATATGCTCTAGAAACTGTTACATATGTTTTAGATAGAGTATATTCTAAGTCTATTGCTAATCCCATATCAGATATGGAATGGAAGGAAGCTTAACCTTAAATATTTTAAAATTTGGGGCTGTCCTACTTATGTCAGAAATATTTTTGAGCATAAATTAGGTACTAGATCAGATGAATGTAGGTTTATAAGATATCCTAAAGAAACAAAAAGAAATTATTTCTACCATCCTATTGAATAAAATTTTTTTGTCAATAAGCGTGCCATGTTCTTGGAAAAGAAATTTATCCATGAAGGAGGCCATGGAAGGAATGTTAAACTCAGAGAAGTTCAAAATCTATCAACAATTCATGAATTACTTGTAGATGATTCGCAAAATGAACCTCAGCCAGAAGTACCTAAGGATGAGGTACGTCCAAAATACACACCTCCTCTCCAAAGGTTAGATTGAATGCAATAGGAACCTCTATAATATAGTTTTGTCATTGGAAATGATAAAGAGATCAACCTCATTGAGAATGATGAACCATTGACTTATTCAGAAGCTATCATGAGTAAAGACTCTGACAAGTGGCTAGATGCCATAAAATTTGAAATGGATTTTATATATGCCTACCAAGTATAGACTTTGGTTGATGCACTCGAGGGTATAACCCCAATAGGATATAAGTGGATCTTCAAGAAGAAGATTGGAGTAAATGGCCAAGTTGAAACCTACAAAACTAGGATGGCGGTAAAAGGTTTCAAGCAAAAATAAGAAATTGATTATGATGAAACATTCTCACTAGTGGCTATGCTCAAGTTCATTCAGATTTTGCCTACTATAGCTATATACTAGAGTTATGAAATCTAGCAGATAGATGTTAAAACCATTTTTTTTAATGGTAATCTTGAGAAAGAGGTCTATATGAGTCAGCCAGAGGGATTTATCTCAAGTGGGAGAGCAAATCAAGTATATAAGTTAAAGAAATCCATCTATAGATTAAAGCAAGCATCAAGGAGTTGGTGTTGAAAATTATGTCTTAAAGTCAATTGTCTATCTATAGACGATTGTGCTCTTTGTATATAAATTATATATAAATTATAGATTAATAAAAGTTATTTGACAGTTCATCATAATCTATGTATTTTTTTTTAAGAACTCTTATATTATGATGAATTTCTTAGAAATATTTTTAATCGATGAAGAAGGATTTATCAAATAGCTCTTAAGTATGTTCGCAATCAAATAATATGTTATTAATGAGGAAGATAATATTTATCAAGTATAGATCATTGTATGCCATATGATTTGGTTATCCTTTTAACCAAGGAGTGTAGAGATACTGATATGGCATAGAGGTAAAATGTACGAGTATAATTCACTGAACATGAGTCAGCTATGGAGCACTCTGCTGTTAAGAGTAGCTCGTGAAGGATATGGATATAAGTATCCCTCTGATCTAAGATCACCATAGTGACTTGCAAGAAACTCACTATATTTTGATACCGGACTATCTATATTTCTAATATAGTGACGAAAGATTTATGGATATAGCTAAGTACTTGCAAAATCTGTGTGTGAGTTAAGATGAGATTGACCACTCTAAATTTCAGAAGATAATGCTATACTACATTTCAATTTAGTAAACCCTTGATTAGAATAATCCTTGTGATCAGTCATAGAATTTATAAGGTTGAGATATAATATGGATGATTGATTAAGAGTTGATAGTTTAACTCTATAGTTATCTTAAGCAAGAGTCAAAGAGATGAATTATATGGTAACCATATGCTAAGATTCTTGAATATTGCTTTGTAATAATTCAACCTATCCGAACATCGAATATCATTGCAAGATAGTCACTTTGATTAGTATAAGAATTAGTTCCTGTTCTGCAGGCTTAGTATTTGAATCCATGGGGACACATACAATAGACGTTTCTATTTGATCAAGATGGCTGATTAATGATTATGAATCATTCAAGGATATAATCATCAATATGATTGATGATTAATCTTATGCAAAAATTATGATAAAATAAGTTACTAATAGTTAGTGAATTATAGGAGGATTAATTAGTAATTAAATTACTGATTAGGTTAATTTGATCAAGCATTGAGATTTAGATCAAGTCTATTTGAATTGGATTCGATTTGGTTTGATCTGATTAGGTTATAAGATAATCTAATCGCTAAGAAAAAATAATTTCTAATTGGATCAGGATCTAAATTTGATTAATTATTGATTTGATTAGAACTTAATTAAGTAGATTATGCACATAATTAGATTAGGTTCACTGGTCTTGTTGGTCTGGCCAAATAGGATTTGGGTTAAGACCAAATTGCAATAATTCAAGAGTCCAAATGGATTGGACTTTCTCCCCTTGCACCATACCTTATCCATGCCCATTTTTCTTTCACAGTAAATCAGATTTTTGTGTGAAAAAATTTTCACACCTGTTAGATATGTGCCCTAGAAGCCAGATTGGCTGTCATTTGTAATACACTTCTAAGGGCAATTTTATAATTTTGACTATAAATTAATAAATAGATTATTTTCTATCATAGTACGTATTTAAAAATGTCTGTAATACATCATTTGAGTTAATGATAATGATAATTCATATTTTCAAGAGTTAAAAATTTAAGATATGAATTTTCATAATTAACTCATAAAATGCTCCTGACTGTAGGATCATCACGAGGATGGTGATCGATCCAAAAGATTGGTGTATGATCGCTTTCTTAGGATAGACGTATCTTGAGTCTACGATGTGGAGACACCGATGCTAGAGGACATATACTTGGAATGAGGGCACTAAGTGTGACCACCTTGAGTAGTCATAAGGAAATTTACCTTCTCGTCGATGACTGACTCGATGCTGCAGTGGTGTATATGGTTCTTTGACCTGAGGTGTATCGATAGTTCACCTTGAGGGTGTTATAGTTTGACTACACCATAACTCGATCTCCTAGTTATTTAAAATCCTGAGGTGTATGTTGGCTATAGCATGTTCATTATAGAAATTAGATTACACCAATAAGGGGATCTATCTACCTCAATAGATGAGGAGTAGTCTTATGATCATCATGAGATTGAGTCCTTAAGCCCATGGCTATAGCAGAGTAAAGATGAATCAAATGATTAATTCATATGATGAACATTGAGTTTGACGAGTTCACCTTAACCCTAATCCTATCGGAGCTCAAGATAGAAGAATCCAATTACATAGATAACTACATCGAGAGGTTCACTTTTAGTTTTGATGGATTGCCACATATACTACTAGGTATCACTGATGGATTTTGGGAGCAATTAGAATGATTTTGATGATCAATCATTCTAATTATATGAATAAAAAAAGTTCTGATCCATCGAAAGGTGTTTTGGTGATGTCGATGATGAAGATCGTGACATATCTAATTACCATACATAATTGAATCTAATTGGGTCATGCAAATAAAGGTTTGGATCTGAATGTCATCAATTAAGCTAACCTAGTTTGATTGATTTGGATTAGATCCAATCAGGTTCAAGGTAATTATGCTAGCACACGATTGAGCCTGACTTTCTTCTTCTGAAATCTTTTTGATTCATCGCAATCAAGTCAAATTTGATTTGAATTATTCTTGTATTTTGAATGAATTTATTTTCATCTGACTAGAATAAGTTCAGATTAGATTAATTATAAAAATTAAATCCATTCATAGTCAAATTGGACTAGGGTCAAAAGTTAACCTATTTGGGAGAATTGAGGGTTACCTGATCAGATGCTTCTAAAATTTTTTTAAAAAATTATTTTAATCTAATTTTTGGGTATGTGATAGAGAATAAATTATATATTGGCTATCCTAAATTTTGTAATTTTTGGAGGTGTCTAGACTAAGTTATTATAGTGTTTGATTTAGATCAAACTCTTAAGGAAAGAGTCCTAGGCGCAGTGGACTCTTTCTTATCTACTCATGCCGCCACCTTCTAGATTGATTTTTGGCATCAAAATCAAATAGATTCTAGAGATTTTCATGGAGGTCAAGTCCAAAAGTCCCAATAGTTGAAAAAATAAGGATTTTGGTCAAAGAGGGACTCTAACTTGGTGTTATACTTTTGTATAAGAACCCTTACGCCAAGGCTCTTCACGTAGAAATATTTTTCATACCTAAAAACTACCATTCTAGATATCCCACACCTCCTCTATCCTCTCTCTCTCTCTCTCTCTCTCTCGTTTCTGCATGCCTAAAAAGTTAGATACAAATCTGAGGAGAAATCCAATCAAATTTATGAAGAGTTCAACATCTATGCAATGGTGTTCGTGAGACGGACACACTACCTTCAGAAATTTTTTAAAGGACTTCTTGATCAGATTCAGATATGATATTTGAAGAAAAGATTTATGAGGAGAGGACATCCTGATTCTTCTTGAGTGGATACCGATAGGGGCCAGGCATGTGCGTGGCTCCTTCTAGAACCTCAAAAAATATCAGGATCATCGCAGGATAATCAGATTACCCAAACAAGGTATGATATTAAATCTGATTTAATTTTTATTTTAATTTTTAATATTATATTACCATGATCAAATCTAAGAACTCTTAGATTAGGTTAGATTATTTAAAAATTTTTAGTAAAATCCATCTCAGATCTGATCAGATCTGCACGATCCCGCGATAAAAAATTAGGATTTTTCCTTCAACTGATATCAAAATCAGGTTAACAGTTCTTCAGATCTATCTTAGATCTAATTTTATTTTTATTTATAATCTAATATTAAAAAAATTTAGATATACATCAAATGTGATTAGATCTAAAATCAAAAAATTAAAAAATTAAATATTTTAGATCTAATATGTATGAGATGCATGACTAGATTAGGTATAGAATAGTTCTATATGTAGTCTAGTATAATCATGTATTTATTTTGATTAAATATAATTTTAAATTTATTTAGTTTTTATTTTTTTGATGTTATAATTATTATAATCAGATCTAAAAATAAAAAATAATTTTTTTAATTTTTAATTTATTCATATGAGATATGAAAGATGCATGCTTAGACTGGTCATAGAATAATTCTATAAGATATCTAGAATAGTTTTTTATTTGATCTGATCAAATTTAAAATTTTATTTTTTAGATTTAATATATGATATTTTAGATCTGAAAGTATGCATATTAATGATACATGAGATGTATGCAAGACATGTTTTAGTTAGATCTTTTTATATGTGATATATGATCTAACTAATTTTATAGTAAAAAATTATATTTCTGATTAAGGAGTTTTTCATGGTTGTTTGGTCATAAGAATAAAGTAAGATTTAAAGATCCTCTCTTTCCATTTGATGGGGTGTTCTTATGGCATGTAGGGGTGCTACGCATTCCTTCTTAATCAAAAATCAGAACTTATTTTTTTGTAAAATCTAGATCCTAAAATCCTAGAATTTTTATTACATATTTTATTCATGAACCCAAAACTTAATTAAGAATTAAGATTATAAAATTAATTAAATCTAAAAATTATAAATTTTTAGATCTAAGATATATTCATAAAATTAGATTCGGACTTGGGTAGCTCAATTAGGATTAGCGGTTGATCAAACTGAATCAAGAGTTGGTTAGGTAGGATCAAAGAAAGCTTAGATTTGACCAGCCTAATAGGATTAAGTCTGGGTCAAGATCGAATCATATTGAGATATGACTCGATCAAGTCAAGATTTAATTTGGCTTCGTGATTCGAGCCTGGATTGTAGGCTAACCCAATTAGTTCTGATTCGATAATTTTGTGTCTAAGGTAAGTCTGGTAGATACGATCGACTGATTTTTAATTGAAAGCTACTCGACCTGAATGTATTCTTATCGAGTTAATGGTATATCCCTTCCACAAGTCTTACTTATCTGATCATTTGTGTTGATCCAGTTTTGATTTAAGGTGGCTAACAATTCGAGCCAACCCATGCTACTAGGTTAGTCATAATTGTTATAACTAAGCCAAGTCAAGTTTAAAGAGACCTAAATTAAATCTTCTTAAGAAAATATTAAGTCTAAGATCTTCCACCATTGTAGATATACGGGCCCTTCTCAGGGTAGATTGTTCTTGGCTGGATACAGTGGTTCAGTTGCACTGAAAAGATGCAACCATGTCTATTAGGCATTGGATGCTATGGGTTGGAGGATGGATTGGGCTCAATATTCTGGATACGGTGAGAAATCCAATCAAAAATTCAATCTATGCAAATGGTGGGTCTGACTTAACTAAGGAGTGGATCAATATTTCGAACATGATGAAATTCATGAATTTAAGATTAGGTTAGGGTGCACCATGATTAGAGAATCATTTGACAAGAGTTGTTCACTCATCGATTGACCCATTACCAATAACTGTTAAGTGAGGTGGTGAGTCAGTTGGTGGGATCGCACCACTCACTAGAAATTAATAATCATAAAAATTTTTACATCTCTACCAAGAGAGTGTAGGGATTCGAGTAAAAAGTGAAAGTCTAATTTATTTAAAAATAAAATTTTTAAATAAATTGGTTAAGTCTAATTACAAAATCTAACTAGAAACTTTAACTCTCTATAGAAAAATGTTTGCATCCAATCCACTAGCCCATATCCTAGACACCCATAGACTGACTGGATCCAACTACAAGGATTGGCTCTAAAACTTCAAAATTATTTTGGATTTCAAAAAGTTGACTCATGTGTTGGAATAGGATCCTTCCACCTTACCAGTCTGTCCATCCATCGATGAGAGAGCATCCCTCTAGAAGTGGATGGATGAAGATAACAAAGCTAGGTATTACATGTTGGGCTCAATGTCTGATGAGCTCCAGTGTTAACATGAAGATATTAAGACTAGCTACCAAATGTTGGCTCACCTGCAAGAGTTGTTTGGTGAACAGAGTCATGCAGTCAAATATCAAATCACTAAAAGACTGTTTAGGGCTCAAATGCATGATGGGCAGTCGGTCCAAGATCATTATCTGATGATGATCAAGGACTTAGAAGAGCTTGAAAAGCTTGATGTCAAGTTAGATCAGGATCTGCAGACTGACATAATTCTACAGTCCTTGACTGATGCGTATGGGCAGTTCATCATGAACTATCATATTCAAAAACTTTAGAATATCTTGGCTGAGTTTATGAATATGCTGGTTACTACTGAGCTTTCTATGAAAGATTCTAAAGACCCAGTACTTACTATGGAGCGGACTTCTTCTAAGAGAAAGTCTTTTGAAAAGAAAAAGAAGAAGTCCATGAAGAAACAAAAGGTGGATGGTGGGAAGAAGAAGAAGGCAGTGCCGACGAACAAGATCACTGACAAAGAAAAATATTTTCATTATAACACTGATGGTCATTGAAAGCAGAACTACCCTTTTTACCTGGCCAGCCTGAAGAACAAGAAAAAGGTAGGTCCTTCTGGAGGTATGCTCGTTATAGAATCTAATCTTACGATTTCTTCTGCATCTAGTTGAGTGCTTGACTTTGGTTCTAGTGCTCATTTGTACACTTTTATGCAGGATCTTAAGGATAGCAGGAGACTGAGGGATGGCAAGATAATCCTATGTGTCAGAAATGGTGCAAGAGTTGCTGCTTTGACCGTGAAAACCTACCCTCTATGATTATCGTCAGGATTAGACTTAGTACTTAGGAACTATTTTTATGTGCCTGCAGCAAGCAAGAATTTAATTTTTATCTCATGTTTAGCATAGAAAGGCTATGTAATTAGTTTTCTTAAAGACCATTATAATATTCTTTATGAAAGAAATAAAATTGCAAGTGATTTTCTTATAAATAGTCTCTATCAGTTACATATTGATGTTTCTATTTTTAATATTGAGCAAAATGTGAATGCTGTTAGATAAATGTGCCCTAAAAGCCAGAATTGGCTGACACTTGTAATACACTTCTAAGGGCAAAATTATAATTTTGACAATAATCAATAAAATCGGTTATTTCCTATCACATATGTGTATTTAGTGTCTGTGATACATCCTTTGAGTTAATGGTAATGATAATTCATATTTTCAAGAGTTGAAAATTTAAGACATAAATAATCATTATTAACTCATAAAATACTTCCGACCATAGGATCATCACGAGGATGGTGATTGATCTGGAAGGTTGGTATATAATCGCTTCTCTTTAGTAGATGAGTCTTGAGTCTATGGTGTGGAGACATTGGAGCGAGAGTACAAATACTCGTTAGAGAATGAGGGCACTGAGCGTGACCATCTTGAGTAGTCATTAGGAAGTCTACCTTCTTGTCAATGACTGACTCGATGCTGCAGTGGTGTGTCTGGTTCTTTGACCTGAGATGCATCGATAATTCACCTTGAGATGTTATAGTTTGACTATACCATAACTCGGTCTCCTAGCCATATGGAACCCTGAGGTGTATGTTGGCTATAGCATGTTCATTGTAGAAATTAGATTGCATCAAGATGGAATCTATCTACCTCGATGGTAGAGGAGCAGCCCTATGATGATCATGAGAATCAAGTCCAGAAGCCCATGGCCATGGTAGAGTGAAATAATAGAAAGAATTTCTATTTAGGTTTTCACATCGAACTTGAATCAAATGATTACATCATATGACAGAGACTAGGGTTTGATGAGTTCACCTAAACCCTAATCTGATCGGGGCTCAAGATAGAAGAACTTAATCACACAGGTAGCTGCACCAAGAGGTTCGCATTCAGCTCTGATGGGTTGCCACCATATACTGCTAGGTATCATCGGTGGATTTTGGGAGCAATTAGAATGATTTAGATGATCTATTATTCTAGCTGTTTGAATCAGAAGAGTTTTGATCCATCAAAAATAGTTTCGATGATGTCGATGACAGAGATCATGATATATCCCATTACCATACAGAACTGAACCTAACTAGGTCACACAAACAAGAGTTTGAATCTGGTGAGCATCAATTGAATTGATCCAGTTCAATTGATCTGAATGAGATTCAATTAGGTTCAAGAAAATTGTGCTAGCACTCAATTGAACCTAACGTTCTTCTTTTACTATCATAAATAGTTGTCCTGACTGAGCCAAAAGAGTTTGTGCTCGATTAGAGGCCTTCACCTGATCTGACTGGAGCTTGTTCAAGTCAAAAAAGGATAGTCTTATTTTGTAAGATAATACCTACCATTTTTTATCACCAGACATTTCTCATCCTTTGACTTTGGTCAAAAGTTGACCTTTGACTAGTCAAATGTTGGCCATTGATACTTTGACTTCTGTCCACATGTCACACACCTATTGGAGAGTTGGTGGGGGCTTGTCCCCCTACCAGAACCTGGCAAGGAGGAGGGCGCACGCCAAGGAGCTTGTCCCCCTGCCAGAACCTGGCAAGGAGGAGGGTGCACGCCAGCAAGGAGGAGGGCACACGCCAACACCCTTAGCGTGTGCCCAAGTTTGAGGCACCCAGGAGTCCCTGTTGGATAGGGACTCCATCTCCTTTTTGGATTTCGATTAGACTTCTTCTAAGAACCAAGTTTGACTGGTCTTAGGCACCATCTAAGGAGAAATCCAAGAGACTCTATTTCCACCAATCAGATTTAGATCTGATTTCACAAATGGTTGTGATTGGTTGGGAAGAAGAGGAGTTGGATCATGCATAGTCTATAAATAAGACCCTGTGCCTAACTCAAGGAGTATCTGAAATAGAATTGAAAAATCCCACGCCCCAAGGTTGGTTCTCTCCTCCTCCATGCTAAGCCCATCTTCTCCCTCTCCTCTCCACATCCAAAGTGGTTTGGGATCTTGGTTGATGCAATCCAGATGAGAGAAAGGCGATAGAAAGCTAGAAGGCTGCGTTGCTGCAAAGGACAACTGCTGATCTTTGAAAGATATTTTAAAGATCCTCTAAATTAAATTCAGATCTAATTTTTAGAGACATGATAGAGAAGAATAGGATCTCCAAATTTAGCCTGAGTGGATACCGGTAGAGGCCAGGCACTTGCGTGGCTAGATCCAGAACCTTTCGCTGCATATAGGATCATCAATGGGTAATAGGATTACCCTACATCAAGATAAACTAAATATGATTTAATTTATATATATTTTATTTTTATTATTAAAATAATAAAGATCAGATCTAAAATATCTCAGAACTGATTTGGATCAAAGAGAAAAAATTATGAAATATATCTCTTGATCCGATCAGATCTGAACGAACCTGATCCGAAAAATCAAAATTTTCCTTCAACTGGTATCAGAGCCAAGGTTCTAAAGTATTTAGATCTGATTTTAAATTTATTCTAATTAAAAAATATGTGATTTCAGATGTCACATGAGATGTGATCAGATCTAAAATTAGAAAAAATTAAAATTAAATGATTTAGATTTAAGATTAGAAAATATGCATGACTAGTTCTAAAATAGAATAGTTCTATAACATAGTCTTGCATGTTTATAATTTAATTTGATTAAATCATATTATAGATCTATTTATTTACTACTTTTTGATATTATAATTATTATAATAACATATCAAAAATAGCAAATAAAAATTATTTAATTTTAAACATCATATGACATATGATTGATGCATGTCCAGACTAGTTGTAGAATAGTTCTACATAGTTGTCTAGATTAGAGTTTATTTTGATAAGATCAATTTAAATATAATTTTTTAGATTATTATGAGATAATTTATATCTGAAAATATGCATGATTCGATACATGAGATGTATGCAAAATATGCCATGATTAGATCTAATTTGTATATGAGATATATGATATAGATCAAAAATTATTTTAAAGTATTATATGTTCCTGATTAAGGCATTCCTCTTGGCCATCCGGTCATAAGAATGAAGAAGGGTTTAAAGGCCCTCTCCTTCCATCCGATGGGGTGTTCTTATGATGTGTAGGGGTGCTGTGTGTTCGTCCTTAATCAGAAACTCAAAACTTACTTTCTGCAAAATCCTAGATCCTAAAATCCTAGGATTTATTGTGCATATTTTGTTTATGAACCCTACTTAATTAAGAATTAAGATTATAGAATATTAATTAAATCTAAAATTGAGAATTTTAGATCTAATACTTATTCATAATATTGGGTTCGGGCTTGGGTAGCTCAACTAGGTCTAAGCGGTTGATCAAACCGAATCAAAAGTTGGTTAGATGGGATCGACAATGCTTAAATTGACCAACCTAATAGGATTAAGTCTGGGTCAAGATCGAGTCACGATCGAGCAAGACCTAATTAGGCTCAAAGGTTAGAGTCTGGATTATACGCTAATCCAATTGGTTTTGACTCAATAATTTGGTGTCTAAGGTAAGTTTGGCACATACGACCGACTGATTTTTAATTGAGAGCTACTAGATCTGAGTGCATTCTTGTACGAGTTAATGGCATATCCCTTCCATCGATCTCACTTACCTGGCCATATCTATTGACATAGTTCTGATCTGAGGTGGTCAATAATCCGAGCTAACCCATGCCACTAGGTTAGTCATAATTGTTATGACTATGACAAGTCTAGTTTAATGAGACCTGAATTCAATTCTCCCTAAGAAAAGATTAAGTCTGAGGTCTTCCACCATTGTAAATGTGCGGGCCCTTCTAGGAGTTGATTGTTCTCGACTGGATATAGTGGCTCAGTTGCACCGAAAAGATGCAACCATGTCTATTAGGCATTGGATGCTATGGGCTGGAGGATGAGTTGGGCTCAATATTCTGGATACGGTGAGAGACTCAATTAAGAATCCAGTCTGTGCAAATGGTGGGTCTGACTTAACTAAGGAGTGGATCAATATTTCGATACGGTGAGATTCATGAATTAGAGATCAAGTTTGGGTGCACCATGATTAGAGAATCATTGAACAAGAGCTGTTCACTCATTGGCTAACCCATCACCAATAACTGTTAGGTGAGATGATGAGTCAGTTGGTGAGACCGCACCATCCACTAGAAATCATTAATCGTGGAGATTTTTTCATCTCTATAGAGGGAGTGTAGGGATCCAAAAAAATAGTGGAAGCTAATTTATTTAAAAATAAAATTTCTAAATAAATTGGTCAAGTCATAATTACGGTATCTAACTAGAATCTTTGACTCTCTATAGGAAAATATCTACGTCCAATCCATTGGCACGTATCCTGGACACACATAGAATAACCAGACCCAATTATAAAGATTGGCTTAGGAACTATAAAATCATTTTGAATTTCGAGAAGTTAACCCATGTATTGGATCAGGACCCTCCCATCTTACCAACCCGTCCATCCACTGAACAGAGAGCATCTCTGAAAAAATGGATAGACGAAGATAATAAGGCCAGATATTACATGTTGGGCTCGATGTATGATGAGCTCCAGCACCAACATGAAGATATCGGGACTACTCGCCAAATGTTGGCTCACCTGTAAGAGATGTTTGGTGAATAGAGTCGTGCAGCCAAATATCAAGTCATGAAATAACTTTTTAAGGTAAGATGCATGATGGACAGTCAGTCCAAGATCACTGTCTGATGATGATCAAGGACTGAAAGAGCTTGAGAAGCTCGGTGTGAAGTTAGACTTGGATCTGCAGAATGATATTATTCTGCAATCCTTGACTGATGCATATGGGCAATTCATCATGAATTACCACATGCATAAACTTCAAAATTTCTTGGCCAAATTAATGAATATGCTGGTCACCGCTGAGCTTTCTATGAAAGGTTCTAAAGGCTCAGTTCTTGCTATGGAACAGACTTCTTCCAAAAGAAAATCTTATGGAAAGAAAAAGAAGTCTGTGAAAAAGCAAAAGGTGGAAGGAGGAAAGAAGAAGAAGGCAGAGCCGAAGATGAAAGCCGCTGTCAAAGAAAAGTATTTCCATTGCAACAGCGACGGCCATTGGAAGTGAAACTGCCCTACTTACCTGGCCACCCAGAAGAACAAGAAGGAAGGTCCTTCTGGAGGTATGCTCGTTATTGAGTCTAACCTTATAGTTTCTTCTGCATCCAGTTGGGTGCTTGACTCTGGTTCTAGTGCTCATCTGTGCACTTTCATGCAGGGTCTTGAGGATAGCAGGAGGCTGAGGGATGGAGACATGATCCTACGCATCGGTAATGAAGCAAGAGTTGCTGCAGTGGCTATGAAAACATACTCTCTTCGATTACCATCTGATTTTGACTTAGTTTTGAAAGACTGTTATTATGTGCCTACAGTTAGTAGGAATTTGATTTCTGTTTCATGCTTAGCACTAGAAGGCTATGTGATTACCTTCTTTAAGGATCATTGTAACATTCTTTATAAAAAAATAAAATTGCAAATGGTTTTCTTATTAACGGTCATTATCAGCTACATATAGATGTATCTGTTCTAACTATCGAGCAAAACGTGAATGCCAAATGACCTAGGGATAGTCCAAATGATAGATATCTATGGCACCTGAGATTAGGTCATATAGCAGAAGATAGGATCAACAAATTGAAGAAAAATGGGCTATTGAGTCCAATGACTTCCGAGTCATACCCAGCTTGTGAATCTTGTCTTCAAGGCAAAATGATCAAACTCCCTTTTGTAGGACATGGGGAAAGGGCCATAGATCTCCTTGCCCTAGTACATACTGATGATCTATCTAGGTATGGGTATGTGTATCTTATGAGACATAAGTCTGAAGCTTTTGAAAAGTTCAAAGAATTCAGACATGAAGTAGAAAAATAAATTGGAAAACCCATTAAGGTTCTTCAATCAAATCGAAGAGGTGAATACCTTAGTCGAAAATTCCTAGACTATCTCAAGAAAAATGGCATAGTCTCTCAATGGACTCCACCAGAAATACCTCAACTCAATGGAATTTCAGAACGGAGAAATCGGACTCTATTGGATATGGTCCGATCCATAATGAGCTTCACAGACCTTCCTAATTTTCTTTGGGGATATTCATTGTTAACTTCAATTTATCTACTGAAAGGGTTCTCTCTAAAAGTGTTCCTACCACACCGTATGAGATATGGCACAGTAAGAAACCAAGTCTGAGTCATCTCAGAATTTGGGATTGTTCGGCTCATGTCAAAAGACAACAAGTCAACAAGTTAGAGTTTAGGTCCTACAGAGCTTGATTCATAGGATATCCTAAAGAGTCATTAGGATACTATTTCTACATTCCAGAAGACCACAATGTGATTGTAAGTCAACATGCCATCTTTCTTAAAAAATAGTTTATTCAAGATAGCGGCATTGGAAAGTAGATTAAGCTTGATGAGAAAGTCTCATAAGTACAACGAGCTAAGGATCAATTGGAACCAAATCAGATTAAGCCAATAAGAACACTACCTCCTCCACCTTATAGATCGGAAAGAGTTTTCCATCCCCCTAAAAGATACTTAGATATTATTTCAGAGAAAGTAGAGAAAATGTTCCTCATAGGTAATGGTACTCATGGTGATGATCCCAAAACCTACAATGAGGCGATATCAGATATTGATTCTAAGAAATGGCTAGAGGCAATGCAGTCAGAAATTGACTCGATGCACTCGAACCAAGTCTGGACCTTGGTAGATCCACCAGAAGTTTTAGTACTTATTGGGTGTAAATAGATCTTCAAGAGGAAGATTGGTGCAGATGGGAATGTGCAGACATTCAAAGCTAGACTAGTGGCAAAAGATTATATTTAATGTGAAGGCATTGACTATCAGGATACCTTTTCTCCAGTGGCTATGCTAAAATCCATCCGTACATTGCTTGCTATTGCAGCCTATTTCGATTTTGAAATATGGCAAATGGACGAAAAAATGGCGTTCTTGAATGGATATCTTGAGGAAGATATCTATATGAACAACCGCTAGGTTTCACATCCAGTGATACTGATCACAAGGTTTGCAAGCTGCAAAGGTCCATATATGGACTTAAGCAAGCATCTCGGAGCTGGAACACTCATTTCAATGATGTGATCAAAAAGTTTGGTTTCATCAAAAATGAAGAGGAACCATGTGTCTTCAAAAGGGTCAGTGGGAGCACTGTTGTCTTCCTCATATTGTACGTGGATGACATCCTCCTTATTGGAAATGATATTCCCATGTTGACGATAGTCAAAATATGGTTGTCCAAGAAATTCTCTATGAAGGACCTAGGTGAAGCATCCTTTATTCTAGAAATTAAGGTCTATAGGGATAGACCAAATAGGATGCTAGGACTTTCACAGAAGATGTACATAGAGGAAGTACTAAAGAGGTTTAGTATGGAAAACTCTAAGAGGGGATTAATACCCTTCAGACATGGTATTCATCTTTCCAAGAAGATGTGCCCTAGCACACCTGAGGAAATAGAACGCATGAGCAAGATCCCTTTATGCTTCTGCAATAGGGAGCCTCATGTATGCCATGCTATGTACACGACCTGATATAGCCCATGCCATGAGTGTCATAAGCAGATATCAGTTAAATCCACGTGAAGAACACTGGACTTCTGTGAAATGTATCCTTAAGTACTTGAGAAGAACTAAGGATATGATGTTAGTCTTTGGTAACGGAGAACTTCAAGTCTCGGGATACACAAACTCAGATTTCATGTCTGATGTAGATGATCGAAAGTTGACATCTGGGAGTCTGTTTGTGTGCAATGATGGTGCTGTCAGTTCGAAGAGTTCCAAGCAAACCATGATAGCAGATTCCACCATGGAAGTAGAATATATCACTGCATCAGAGGCTACGAAGGAAACATTCTGGTACAAGAAGTTTGATGTAGAAATTGGAGTAATGCCATCAGATGCCATTCCTCTATACTGCGATAACAATGACGCCATAGCCCTTGCTAAGGAGCCGAGGTCTCACCAGAAATCCAAGCACATTGTGCAGCGATACCACCTCATCCGCGATTACCTCGAGAAGGGTTATGTCGAGGTCAAGAGAGTTGACTCCACAGACAATGTGGCAGACTCGCTTACAAAGCCGTTGGGCCAGCAGAAGATCGAAGCCCACCTTGAGAAGATGGGACATAGACTTGTAGCCAATTGGCTTTAGGACAAGTGGGAGATTGTTAGATATATGTGCCCTAGAAGCCAGAATTGGCTGACACTTGTAATACACTTCTAGGGGCAAAATTATAATTTTGACTAAAATCAATAAAATGGGTTATTTTCTATCACATATGTGTATTTAGTGTCTGTGATACATCCTTTGAGTTAATGGTAATGATAATTCATATTTTCAAGAGTTGAAAATTTAAGACATGAATAATCATTATTAACTCATAAAATGCTTCCGACCATAGGATCATCACGAGGATGGTGATTGATCCAGAAGGTTGGTGTACAATCGCTTCTCTTTAGTAGATGAGTCTTGAGTCTATGGTGTGGAGACACCGGAGTGAGAGTATAGGTACTCGTTAGAGAATGAGGGCACTGAGCGTGACCACCTCGAGTAGTCATTTGGAAGTCTACCTTCTCGTCAATGACTGACTCGATGCTGTAGTGGTGTGTCTAATTCTTTGACCTGAGATGCATTGACAGTTCACCTTAAGGGTGTTATAGTTTGACTACACCATAACTCGGTCTCCTAGCCATACGGAATCCTGAGGTGTATGTTGGCTATAGCATGTTCATTGTAGGAACTGGATTGCATCAAGATGGAATCTATCTACCTCGATGGTAGAGGAGGAGCGGCCTATGGTGTATGAGAATCAAGTCTAGAAGCCCATGGCCATGGCAGAGTGAAATAATAGAAAGGTTTCTATTTAGGTTTCACATGAATTGAATCAAATTGATTACATCATATGAAGAAATTAGGGTTTGACGAGTTCACCATCTAACTCTAATCTGATCGGGCTCAAATTAGAAAACTTAATCACACAGAGCTGCACCAAGAGTTCGCATTCAGCTCTGATGGATTGCCACATATATGCTGCTAGGTGTCACTGTGGAATTTGGAAGCAATTAGAAATGATTTTAGATGATCGATCATTCTAGCTATTCGAATCAGAAGAGTTCTGATCCATCGAAGAGTTTTGATGATGTCGATGAAGAGATCATGACATATCTCATTACCAATACAGACTGAACCTAATTGAGTCAACAAACAAGGTTTGAATCTGGTGATATTAATTGACAATCACAGTTCAATTGATCTGAATGAGATTCATTAGGTTCAAGAAATCTGCTAGCACTCGATTAACCTAACTTCTTCTTTTACTATCTAAATAGTTTCCTGACTGAGCCAAAGGAGTTTGTGCTCATCAGAGGCCTTCACTTTGTCGACTGGAGCTTGTCCAAGTCAAGAAAGGTTGTCTTATTTATAAGACAATACCTACCATTTTTTTGTCACCTCCATTTCTGTCCTTTGACTTTGGTCAAAAGTTGACCTTTTGACTGTCAAATTTGACCATTGATACTTTACTTTGTCCACTTTCATGCACCTATTGGAGAGCTGTGGGGAGCCTGTCCCTGCAGAACTGGCAGAGGAGGGGGCATGCCCCCCTGGGCATGCCCAAGCAGGAGGCACTCAGGAGTCTTTGTTGCACAGGGACTCATCTCCTTTTTGATATTCAATTAGAGTTCTCCTAAGAAACAGTTTGACTGATCTTAGGCATCTAAGGAGGAATCTAGAGACTCTATTCCACAATCAGATTTAGATCTAATTTCATAAAGGATTGTGATTGGTTGGGAAGAAGAGGAGTTGGATCACAGATGGTCAATAAATAAGACCTGTGCCCAACTCAAGGAGTATTTGAAATCAAGAAGAGAATCCCCATGCCCCAAGGCTTCCTCTCCTCTCCTCCTCCTTGATAAAATATCTTCTCCCTCTCCTCTCCATGCCTAAAGTAGTTTGGGTTCTTGGTTGGTGCAATCCAGATGAGAGAAAGACGACAGAAAGCTAGAAGGCTGCGCTGCTGTAAAAGACAACTGCTGATCTTCGAAAGGTGTTTTGAAGATCCTCTAGATCAGATCCAGATCTAATTTTTGGATATATGATAGAGAAAAAGAGGATCTCTAGATCCAGCCCAAGTGGATATCGGTAGAGGCCAGGCACTTGCATGGTTAGATCTAGAACCTTCCGCTGCTTACAGGATCATCAACGGATAATAGGATTACCCTACATCAAGGTAAATTAAATTAAATTTAATTTATATAGATTTTATTTTTATTATTAGAATAATAAAGATCAGATCTAAAATATTCTAAATCTAATTAAGATCAAAGAGAAAAAATTTTAAAATATATCTCTTGATCCGATCAGATCTGAACGAACCTGGTCCGGGAAATCAGGATTTTTCTTCAACTGGTATCAGAGCCAAGGTTCTAAAGTATTTAGATCTAATTTTAAATTTATTCTATAAAAAAATGATTTTTAGATGTCACATGAATGTGATAGATCCAAAATGAAAAAAATTAAAATTAATATTGATCAAGATTAGAAAAATAGCATGACTGTTCTAAAATAGATAGTTCTATAAAATGTCTTCAGTTTTATAATTAATTATATAAATCATATATTTAGATCTATTTATTACTATTTTTTGATATTATAATTATTATAAAGATATAAAAGTGAATAAAAATTATTTAATTAAACATCATATGATATGATTGATGCATTCTAGACTATGTTGTAAATATTCTACATAGTTACTAGATAGAGTTTATTTTGATAAGATTAATTTAATCTAAATTTTTTAAATTATTATGAGAATAATTTAGATATAAAATATGCATGATTCAATACATGAGAGTATGACAAAAATGCCATGATTAATCTAATTTGTATATGAGATATATGATATAATCTAAAATTATTTTAGAGTATTACATGATTCCTGATTAAGGCATTCCTCTTGCCATCCGATCATAAGAATGAAGAAGGGTTTAAAGGCCCTCTCCTCCATCCGATGGGTGTTCTTATGACGTGTAGGGGTGCTACGCATTCATCCTTAATCAAACCCAAAACTTACTTCTGTAAAACCCTAGATCCTGAATCTTAGGATTTACTGTGCATATTTATTTATGACCCTACTTAATTAAAAATTAAGATTATGAAATATTAATTAGATCTAAATTGAGAATTTTAGATCTAAACATATTCTAAATACGGGTTCGGGCTTGGGTGCTCAATTAGGTCTAAGCGGTTGGTCAAACCGAATCAAGAGTTGGTTAGATGGGATCAACAATGCTTAAAATTGATAGCCTAATAGGATTAAGTCTAGGTCAAGATCGAGTCACGATCAAGCAAAGACCTAATTAGGCTCAGAGGTTGAGTTCTGGATTGTTGGCTAACCCAATTGTTCTGGCTCATAATTTGGTTCTAAGGTAAGTTTGGCAATATGACCGATTGATTTTTAATTGGGAGCTACTCGACTGAATGCATTCTGTACGAGTTATGGCATATCCCTTCGATCGGTCTCACTTACCTGGCCATCTCTGTATACCAATTTTTGATTTGAGTGTCAATAAGCCTAGCTAACCCATGCCACTAGGTTAGTCTAATTGTTATGACTATGACAAGTCTAGTTAATGAGACCTGAATCAATTCTCCTAAGAAAAGATTAGTCTGGGGTCTTCCACCATTGTAGATGTGCGGCTCTTTTCGGGGTTGATTGTTGACTGGATACAGTGGCTCAGTTGCACTGGAAGACGCAACCATGTCTATTAGGCATTGGATGCTATGGGCTGGAGGATGAGTTGGGCTCAATATTCTGGATATGGTGAGAGACTCAATTAGGAATCTAGTCTGTGCAAATGGTGGGTCTGACTTAACTAAGGAGTTGATCAATATTTTGGATACGGTGAGATTCATGAATTAGAGATCAAGTTTGGGTGCACCATGATTAAGAATCATTGAATAAGAGTTGTTCACTCATTGGCTACGCCATCACAATAACTGTTAGGTGAGGTGATGAGGCAGGTTGGTGGACTGCACCACCTACTAGAAAATCATTAATCATGAGATTTATTGCATCTCTACAGAGGGAGTATAGAGATCCAAGAAAATAGTGGAAGCTAATTTGTTTAAAAATAAAATCTCTAAACAAATTGGTTAAGTCATAGTTACAGTATCTAACTAGAATCTTTGACTCTCTACAGAAAAATATCTGCCTCCAACCCATTGGCACATATCCTGGACACACATAGACTGACCGGACCCAATTATAAAGATTGGCTCAGAAACTACAAAATAGTTTTGGATTTTGAGAAGCTAATCCATGTATTGGACCAGGTCCCTCCCACCTTACCAGCACGTTCGTCCACTGAACATAGAGCGTCTCTAGAAAAATGGATAGACGAAGATAATAAGGCCAGATATTATATGTTGGGCTCGATGTCTGATGAGCTCCAGCACCAACATGAAGATATCAGGACTGCTCGCCAAATGTTGGCTCACCTATAGGAGATGTTTGGTGAACAGATTCGCGCAGCCAAGTATCAAGTCACGAAACGACTTTTTAAGACTAAGATGCGTGAGGCAGTCAGTCAAGATCAGTCTGATGATATCAACACATGGAAGAGCTAAGAAGCTCGATGTGTGAAGTTAGACTTGGATCTGCAGAATGATGTTATTCTGTCCTTGACTGATGTATATGGGCATTCATCATGAATTACCCTTTAAATAACTTCAAAATTTCTTGCCGAATTAATGAACATGCCGGTTACCGTGAGCTTTCTATGAAAGTTCTAAGGTCAATTCTTGCTATGAAATGGACTTCTCCAAAAAAGGCTTATGGAAAGAAAGAA
>QRFJ01000552.1:197256-329823 GCA_006176705.1 Cocos nucifera
GCTGGTGGGAGCCTGTCGCCCTGCAGAACTTGGCAAGGAGGAGGGTGCATGCCACCCTTGGCATCTGCCCAAGCAGGAGGCACTCAGGAGTCCTTGTTGCACACGGACTCAATCTCCTTTTTAGATTTCAATTAGAGTTCTCCTAAGAACCAAGTTTGACTGATCTTAGGTGCTATCTAAGGAGGAATCTAAGAGACTCTATTCGCACCAATCAGATTTAGATCTAATTTCATAAAGGATTGTGATTGGTTGGGAAGAAGAGGAGTTGGATCACAGATGGTCAATAAATAAGACCCTGTGCCCAACTCAAGGAGTATTTGAAATCAAGAAGAGAATCCCCATGCCCCAAGGCTTCCTCTCCTCTCCTCCTCCTTGATAAAATATCTTCTCCCTCTCCTCTCCATGCCTAAAGTAGTTTGGGTTCTTGGTTGTGCATCCAATGAGAGAAAGACGACAGAAAGCTAGAAGGCTGCGCTTGCTGTAAAAGACAACTGCTGATCTTCGAAAGGTGTTTTGAAGATCTCTAATAGATCCAGAATCTATTTTTGGATATATGATAGAGAAAAAGAGATCTCTAGATCAGCCCAAGTGATATCGGTAGAGGCCAGGCACTTGCATGGTTAGATCTAGAACCTTCCGCTGCTACAGACATCAACGATAATAGGATTCCCTACATCAATAAATTAAATTAAATTTAATTTATATAGATTTTATTTATTATATTAATAATAAAGTCAGATCTAAAAATTCTAAATCTAATTAAGATCAAAGAGAAAAAATTTAAAATATATCTCTTGATCCGATCAATCTGAACGAACCTGGTCCGGAAATCAGGATTTTTCTTCAACTGTATCAGAGCCAAGGTTCTTAAAGTATTTAGATCTAATTTTAAATTAATTCTATATAAAAAATAAATGATTTTAGATGTCACATGAATGTGATAGATCCAAAATAGAAAAAATTAAAAATTAAATGATTATCTAAGATTAGAAAATAGCATGACTGTTCTAAATAGAAGTTCTATAAAATAGTCTTCATGTTTATAATTTAATGTAATATCAATTTTTAGATCTATTTATTACTATTTTTTGATATTATAATTATTATAAAAGATATAAAAAAAGTGAATAAAAATTATTAATTTAAACATCATATGAAATGATTGATGCATTCTAGACTATTTGAGAATAGTTACAAGTTTCTAGATAGAGTTTATTTTGATAAGATAATTTAAATCTAATTTTTAAATTTAATGAGAATAATTTAGATAAAATATGCATGATTCAAACATGAGATGTAAATGCAAAAATGCCATGATTAATCTAATTTGTATATGAATATATGATATAGATCTAAAAATATTTTAAGTTATTACATGTCCTGATTAAGGCATTCCTCTTGCCATCCGATCATAAAAATGAAGAAGGGTTTAAAGCCCCTCCTCCATCCGATGGTGTTCTTATGACGTGTAGGGTCTACGCATTCATCCTAATCAAAACCCAAAACTACTTCTGTAAAAACCCTAGATCTGAAATCTTAGGATTTACTGTGCATATTTATTTATGACCCTACTTATTAAAAATTAAGATTATGAAATATTAATTAGATCTAAAATGAGAATTTTAGATCTAACCATATTCATAATACGGGTTCGGGCTTGGGTAGCTCAATTAGGTCTAAGCGGTTGGTCAAACCGAATCAAGAGTTGGTTAGATGGGATCAACAATGCTTAAAATTGACCTAGCCTAATAGGATTAAGTCTAGGTCAAGATCGAGTCACGATCAAGCAAAGAACCTAATTAGGCTCAGAGGTTAGAGTCTGGATTGTTGGCTAACCCAATTGGTTCTGGCTCATAATTTGGTGTCTAAGGTAAGTTTGGCACATATGACCGATTGATTTTTAATTGGGACTACTCGACTGAATGCATTCTGTACGAGTTAATGGCATATCCTTCGATCGGTCTCATCTTACCTGGCCATTCTGTTACCAATTTTGATTTGAGTAGTCAATAAGCCTAGCTAACCCATGCCACTAGGTTAGTCTATTGTTATGACTATGACAAGTCTAGTTAATGAGACCTGAATCAATTCTCCTAAGAAAAGATTAGTCTGGGGTCTTCCACCATTGTAGATGTGCGGCTCTTTTCGGGGTTGATTGTTCCGACTGGATACAGTGGCTCAGTTGCACTGGAAGACGCAACCATGTCTATTAGGCATTGGATGCTATGGGCTGGAGGATGAGTTGGGCTCAATATTCTGGATATGGTGAGAGACTCAATTAGGAATCTAGTCTGTGCAAATGGTGGGTCTGACTTAACTAAGGAGTTGATCAATATTTTGGATACGGTGAGATTCATGAATTAGAGATCAAGTTTGGGTGCACCATGATTAAAGAATCATTGAATAAGAGTTGTTCACTCATTGGCTAACCCATCACCAATAACTGTTAGGTGAGGTGATGAGGCAGTTGGTGAGACTGCACCACCTACTAGAAATCATTAATCATGAAGATTTTCGCATCTCTACAGAGGGAGTATAGAGATCCAAGAAAATAGTGGAAGCTAATTTGTTTAAAAATAAAATCTCTAAACAAATTGGTTAAGTCATAGTTACAGTATCTAACTAGAATCTTTGACTCTCTACAGAAAAATATCTGCCTCCAACCCATTGGCACATATCCTGGACACACATAGACTGACCGGACCCAATTATAAAGATTGGCTCAGAAACTACAAAATAGTTTTGGATTTTGAGAAGCTAATCCATGTATTGGACCAGGTCCCTCCCACCTTACCAGCACGTTCGTCCACTGAACATAGAGCGTCTCTAGAAAAATGGATAGACGAAGATAATAAGGCCAGATATTATAGTTGGCTCGATGTCTGATGAGCTCCAGCACCAACATGAAGATATCAGGACTGCTCGCCAAATGTTGGCTCACCTATAGGAGATGTTTGGTGAACAGATTCGCGCAGCCAAGTATCAAGTCACGAAACGACTTTTTAAGACTAAGATGCGTGATGGGCAGTCAGTCCAAGATCACTGTCTGATGATAATCAACGACATGGAAGAGCTTAAGAAGCTCGATGTGAAGTTAGACTTGGATCTGCAGAATGATGTTATTCGCAATCCTTACTGATGTTATATGGGCAATTCATCAGAATTACCACCTTTAAATAAACTTCAAAATTTCTTGCCGAATTAATGAACATGCCGTTACCGTGAGTTTCTATGAAAGGTTCTAAAGGTCAATTCTTGCTAATGAAATGGACTTCTTCCAAAAAAAAGTCTTATGGAAAGAAAAAAAATTCTATCAAAAAACAAAAGGTGGAAGGAGGAAAGAAGAAGAAGGCAGAGCCGAGAATGAAAGCCGCTGCCAAAGAAAAGTATTTCCATTGCAATAGCGACGGCCACTGGAAGCAGAACTGTCACTACTTACCTAGCCACCTAAAAAAAAGAAGGAAAGGTCCTTCGGAGGATGCTCGTTTTGAGTCTAACCTTACAGTTTCTTAACATCCCAGTTGGGTGCTTGACTCTGTCTAGTGCTCATCTGTGCACTTCCATGCAGGGTCTTGAGGATAGCAGAGCTGAGGATGGAGAAATGAAACCTACGCATCGATAATGAAGTAAGAGTTGCTACAGTGGTGGTGGAAATATACCCTCTTCGATTACCATCTAGTTAGACTTAGTTTTGAAAGACTTTATATTGCCTACAGCTAGCAGGAATTTTGATTCTATTTCATGCTTAGTACAGAAGGCTAGTTGATTACCTTCTTTAAGGACCATTGTAATATTTTTACGAAAGAAATAAAATTGCAAATGGTTTTCTTATTAACGGTCTTTATCAGTTACATATTGATGTATCTGTTCTAACAATCGAGCAAAACGTGAATGCAAAATGACCAAGGGATAGTCCAAACGATAGGTATCTATGGCACCTAAGATTAGGTCATATAGCAGAAGATAGGATCAACAAATTGGCGAAAAATGGGTTATTGAGACCATTAACTTCTGAGTTATATCCAACTGTGAACTCTTGTCTCCAAGCAAAATGACCAAACTTCCTTTTATAGAGCATGGGAGAGGGCCACAGATCTCCTGCCCTAGGACATACTGATGTGTCGGCCAATTTATGTGCTGGCTAGAGGCAATTTTGTCTACTTCTTATCCTTTACTATGATCTATCTTGGTATGGATATGTGTATCTTATGAGACACAGTCTGAAGCTTTTAAAAAGTTTAAAAGAATTCAGACATGAAGTAAGAAAAATAATTAAAAAATCCATTTAAGTTCTTCATCAGATCGAAGGAGTGAATACCTTAGCCGAGAATTTTCTAGACATCTCAAAGAAAATTGGCATAGTCTCTCAATGACTCCACCAAGAACAACCTCAACTCAACGAAGTTTCAGAATGGAGAAATCGAACCCTATTAGATATGGTTCGATCCATGATGAGCTTCACAGACCTTCTTGATTTTTTTTAGGGACACTCATTGTTAACTTCAATTTATCTACTGAATAGGGTTCCCTCTAAGACCGTTCCCACCACACAATATGAGATATGGCACGGTAAGAAACCAAGTCTGAGTCATCTCAGAATTTGGGGTTGTCCGGCTCATGTCAAAAGACAACAAGCGGACAAGTTAGAGTTTAGGTCATTCAGAGCTCGATTCATAGAATATCCTAAAGAGTCATTAGGATACTATTTCTACATTCCAGAAGACCACAATGTGATTGTGAGTCGACATGCCATCTTTCTTGAAAAATAGTTTATTCAAGATAGCAGCATTGGAAAGCAGATTAAGCTTAATGAGATAGTCTCACAAGTACAATGAGCTAAGGATTAATTGGAACCAAATCAGGTTGAGCCAATAAGAACACTACCTCCTCCACCTCGTAGATCGGAAAGAGTTTTCCATCCCCCTGAAAGATACTTTGGTATTATTTCAGAGAACATAGAGGAAATGTTCCTCGTAGGTAATGGTGCTCATGGTGATGATCCCAAAACCTACAATTAGACGATATCAGATATCGACTCTGAGAAATGGTTAGAGGAAATGCAGTCAGAAATTGACTCGATGCACTCGAACCAAGTCTGGACCTTGGTAGATCCACCAGAAGGTATATTACCTATTGGGTGTAAATGGATCTTCAAGAGAAAGATTGATGCAGATGGGAATGTGGAGACATTCAAGGCTAGACTAGTGGCAAAAGGTTATAGTCAACGTGAAGGCATTGACTATCAGGATAGCTTTTCCCCAGTGGCTATGCTAAAATCCATCCGCACATTGCTTGCCATTGCAGCCTATTTCGTTATGAAATATGGCAAGTGGACGTGAAAACGGCATTCTTAAATAGATATCTTGAGGAAGATATCTATATGGAACAGCCACTAGGTTTCACATCCAGTGATACTAATCACAAGGTTTGTAAGCTGCAAAGGTCCATATATGGACTTAAGCAAGCATCTTGGAGTTAGAACACTCGTTTCAATGATGTGATCAAAAAGTTTGGTTTCATCAAAAATGAAGAAGAACCGTGTGTCTTCAAAAGGGTCAGTGGGAGCGCTGTTGTCTTCCTCATATTGTACGTGGATGACATCCTCCTTATCGAAAATGATATTCCCATGTTGACGATAGTCAAAATATGGTTGTCCAAGGAATTCTCCATGAAGGACCTAGGTGAAGCATCCTTTATTCTAGGAATTAAGGTCTATAGGGATAGACCGAATAGGATGCTAGAACTTTCAACAGAAGATGTCATAGAGAAGTACTAAAGAGGTTTAGTATGGAAAAACTTTAAGAAGAGGAATTAAAACCCTTCAGACATGTAAATCATCTTCAAGAAGATGTGCCCAGCACACCTGAGGAAATAGAACACATGAGCAAGATCCCTTATGCTTCTGCAATAGGGAGCCTCATGTATGCCATGCTATGTACACGACTTGATATAGCCCATGCTATGAGTGTCATAAGCAGATATCAATCAAATCTAGGTGAAGAACACTGGACTTCTGTGAAATATATCCTTAAGCACTTGAGAAGAACTAAGGATATGATGTTGGTCTTTGGTAATGGAGAACTCCAAGTCCAGGGATACATAGACTCGGATTTCATATCCGATATAGATGATCGAAAGTCGATATCTGGGAGTCTGTTTGTGTGCAATGGTGGTGCTGTCAGCTAGAAGAGTTTCAAGCAAACCATGATAGTAGATTCCACCATGGAAGCAGAATATATCACTGCATCAGAGGCTGCGAAGAAAGCATTCTGGTACAAGAAGTTTGCTGCTGAAATTGGAGTAATGCCATCAGATGCCATTCCTCTATACTGCGACAACAATGGCGCCATAGCCCTTGCTAGGGAGCCAAGGTCTCACCAGAAATTCAAACATCTTGAGCAGTGATACCACCTCATCCGTGATTACCTCGAGAAGGGTTACGTCGAGGTCAAGAGAGTTGACTCCATAGACAATGTGGTAGACCTGCTTACAAAGCCGTTGGGCCTGTAGAAGATCGAAGCCCACTTTGAGAAGATGGGACTTAGACTTGTAGCCAATTGGCTTTAGGATAAGTGAAAGATTGCTAGATATATGTGCCCTAGAAGGCAGAATTGGCTGACACTTGTAATACACTTCTAGGAGCAAAATTATAATTTTGACTAAAATTAATAAAATGGATTATTTTTTATCACATATGTGTATTTAGTGTCTGTGATACATCCTTTGAGTTATTGGTAATGATAATTTTATATTTTCAAGAGTTAAAAATTTAAGACATGAATAATCATTATTAACTCATAAAATGCTTCTGACCAAAGGATCATCACGAGGATGGTGATTGATCAAGAAGGTTGGTGTATAATCACTTCTCTTTAATAGATGAGTCTTGAGTCTACGGTGTGAAGACACCGAAGCGAGGGTACAGGTAGTCGTTAGAGAACGAGGGCACTGAGCGTGGCTACCTCGAGTAGTCATTAGGAAGTCTACCTTCTCATCAATGACTGACTCGATGCTGCAGTGGTGTGTCTGGTTCTTTGACCTGAGATGCATCGATAATTCACCTTGATGGTGTTATAGTTTGACTACACCATAACTCGATCTTCTAGCCATACAGAACCCTGAGGTGTATGTTGGCTATAGCCTGTTCATTGTCGGAACTGAATTGCATTAAGATGGAATGTATCTACCTCGGTGGTAGAGGAGCAACCCTATGATGATCATGAGAATCAAGTCTAGAAGCCCATGGCCATGGCAGAGTGAAATAATAGAAAAAGTTTCTATTTAGGTTTTCACATCGAATTTGAATCAATTGATGACATCATATGATAGAAACTAGGGTTTGATGAGTTCACCCTAACCCTAATCTGATCGGGGCTCAAGATAGAAGAACTTAATCACACAGGAAGCTACACCAAGAGGTTCGCATTCAGCTCTGATGGGTTACCACCATATGCTGCTAGGTGTCACTGTTGGATTTTGGGAGCAATTAGAATGATTTAGATGATCAATCATTCTAGCTGTTCGAATCAAAAGAGTTCTGATCCATCGAAAGGAGTTTCGATGATGTCGATGATAGAGATCATGACATATCTCATTACCATACAGAACTGAACCTAACTGGGTCACACAAACAAGGCTTTGAATCTGGTGATCATCAATTCAACAAATCTAGTTCAATTGATCTGAATGAGATTCATTTAGGTTCAAGGAAATTGTACTAGCACTCGATTGAACCTAACATTCTTCTTTTACTATCATAAATAGTTATCCTGACTGAGCCAAAGGAGTTTGTGCTCAATCAGAGGCCTTCACTTTGTCTGACTGGAGCTTGTCCAAGTCAGAAAAGCATTGTCTTATTTTGTAAGACAATACCTACCATTTTTTGTTACCTGCCATTTCTTGTCCTTTGACTTTGGTCAAAAGTTGCCTTTTGATTGGTCAAATATTGACCATTGATACTTTGACTTTTGTCCACATGTCATGCACCTATTGGAGAGCTGGTGGGGGCCTGTCCCCCTACCAGAACCTAGCAAGAAGGAGGGCGCACGCCACCCTTGGCATGTGCCCAAGTAGGAGGTGCCCAGGAGTCCCTGTTGCACAGGGACTCCATCTCCTTTTTGGATTTCGATTAGAGTTCTCCTAAGAACCAAGTTTGACTGGTCTTAGGCACCATCTAAGGAGGAATCTAAGAAACTCTATTTCCACTAATCAGATTTAGATCTGATTTCATAAAGGGTTATGATTGGTTGGGAAGAAGAGGAGTTGGATCACAGATAGTCTATAAATAAGACCCTGCGCCCAACTCAAGGAGTATCTAAAATCAAGAAGAAAATCCCCACACCCCAAGGCTTCCTCTCCTCTCCTCCTCCATGCCAAAACATCTTCTCCCTCTCCTCTCCATGCCCAAAGTGGTTTGGGTTCTTGGTTGGTGTAATCCAGATGAGAGAAAGGCGACAGAAAGCTAGAAGGCTGTGCTGTTGCAAAGGACAACTGCTAATCTTCGAAAGGTATTTTGAAGATCCTCCAGATCAGATCCAGATCTAATTTTTGGAGATATGATAGAGAAGAAGAGGATCTCCAGATCCAGCTCAAGTGGATATTGGTAGAGGATAGGCACTTGCGTGGCTAGATCCAGAACCTTCCGCTGCTAATAGGATCATCAACGGGTAATAGGATTATCCTACATCAAGGTAAATTAAATTTGATTTAATTTATTTAGATTTTATTTTTATTATTAAAATAATAAGGATTAGATCTAAAATATTTCGAATCTGATTAGGATCAAAGAGAAAAAATTTTGAAATATATCTCTTGATCCGATCAGATCTGAACGAACCTGGTCCAAAAAATCAGGATTTTCCTTCATTGTAATTTTGACTATAATCAATAAAATGGGTTATTTTCTATCACATATGTATATTTTGTGTCTGTGATACATCATTTGAGTTAATATAATGATAATTCATATTTTCAAAAGTTGAAAATTTAAGACATGAATAATCATTATTAACTCATAAAATGCTCCCGACCATAGGATCATCACGAGGATGGTGATTGATCCAGAAGGTTGGTGTACAATCGCTTCTCTTTAGTAGATGAGTCTTAAGTCTATGGTGTAGAGACACCAGAGTGAGAGTACAAGTACTCATTAGAGAATGAGGGCACTGAGCTTGACCACCTTAAGTAGTCATTAGGAAATCTACCTTCTCATCAATGACTGACTCGATGCTGTAGTGGTGTGTCTGGTTCTTTGACCTGAGGTGCATCGATAGTTTACCTTGAGGGTATTATAGTTTGACTATACCATAACTCAGTCTCCTAGCCATACAGAATCCTGAGGTGTATGTTGGTTATAGCATGTTCATTGTAGGAACTGGATTGCATCAAGATGAAATCTATCTACCTCGGTGGTAGAGGAGCAGCCCTATGATGATCATGAGAATCAATTCTAGAAGTCCATGGCCATGGCAGAGTGAAATAATAGAAAGAGTTTCTATTTAGGTTTTCACATCGGACTTGAATCAAATGATTACATCATATGATAGAGACTAGAGTTTGACGAGTTCACCTAAACCCTAATCTGATCGGGGCTCAAGATAGAAAAACTTAATCACACAGGTAGCTGCACCAAGAGGTTCGCATTCAGCTCTGATGGGTTGCCATCATATACTGCTAGGTGTCACTGATGGATTTTGAGAGTAATTGGAATGATTTAGATGATCGATCATTCTAGTTGTTCGAATCAGAAGAGTTCTGATCCATCGAAAGAAGTTTTGATGATGTCGATGATAGAGATCATGACATATCTCATTACCATATAGAACTGAACCTAACTGAGTCACACAAATAAGGGTTTGAATCTAGTGAGCATCAATTGAATTGATCCAGTTCAATTGATCTGAATGAGATTCAATTAGGTTCAAGGAAATCGTGCTAGCACTCGATTGAACCTAATGTTCTTCTTTTACTATCATAAATAGTTATCCTGACTGAGCCAAAGGAGTTTGTGCTCAATCAGAGGCCTTCACTTTGTCTGACTGGAGGTTGTCCAAGTCAGAAAAGGATTGTCTTATTTTGTAAGACAATACCTACCATTTTTGATCACCTGCCATTTCTCGTCCTTTGACTATGGTCAAAAGTTGACCTTTGACTGGTCAAATGTTGACCATTGATACTTTAACTTCTATCCACGTATCATGCACCTATTGGAGAGCTGATGGGGGCTTGTCCCCCTACCAGAATCTGGGAAGGAGGAGGGCACACGCCACCCTTGGCGTGTGCCCAAGTTTGAGGCGCGCAGGAGTCCCTGTTGGACTGGGACTCCATCTCTTTTTTGGATTTCGATTAGACTTCTCCTAAGAACCAAGTTTGACTGGTCTTAGGCACCATCTAAGGAGGAATCCAAGAGACTCTATTCTCACCAATCAGATTTAGATTTAATTTCATAAAGGATTGTGATTGGTTGGGAAGAAGAGGAGTTGGATTACGCATAGTCTATAAATAAGACCCTGTGCCTAACTCAAGGTGTATCTAAAATAGAATTGAAAAATCTCATGCCCCAAGGCTGGTTCTCTCCTCCTCCATGCCAAGCCCATCTTCTCCCTCTCCTCTCCATGCCTAAAATGGTTTGGGATCTTGGTTGGTGCAATCCAGAAGAGAGAAGGCGATAGAAAGCTAGAAGGTTGCGCTGCTACAAAGGACAACTACTAATCTTCGAAAGGTGTTTTGAAGATCCTCCAAATTAGATTCAGATCTAATTTTTAGAGACATGATAGAGAAGAAGAGGATCTTCAGATCCAGTTCGAGTGAATATCGGTAGAGGCCAGGAACTTGCGTGGCTAGATCCAGAACCTTCCGCTGCATACAGGATCATCAATGGATAATAGGATTATCCTATATCAAGATAAATTAAAGATGATTTAATTTATCTATATTTTATTTTTATTATTAGAATAATAAAGATTAGATCTGAAATATCCAAGATCTGATTTGGATCAAAGAGAAAAATTTTTTGGAATATATCTCTTGATCCGATCAGATCTGAACGAACCTGGTCTGGAAAATTAGGATTTCCCTTCAAATGCCAAGGATCAAAGCGACCTAGGGATAGTCTAAATGATAGGTATCTTTGGCACCTTAGGCTAGGTTATATAGCTGAAAATAGGATTAACAAATTGGAGAAATTCGAGCTGTTGAATCCATTAATTTTTGAGTCATATCCGATTTATGAATCATGCCTTCATGGCAAAATGACCAAGCTTCCTTTTATGGGACATGGGGAAAGGGCCACAGACCTGCTTGTCCTAGTACATACTGATGTATGCGGTCCATTTGATGTGCCAACCAAGGGTAATTTTATCTACTTCATCATCTTTATCGATGATTTATCTCAGTATGGATATGTGTATTTGATGTGACACAAGTCTAAAGCTTTTGAAAAGTTCAAGAAATTCAGACTTGAAGTAGAAAAATAAATAGAAAAATCTGTTAAGGTTGTTCGATCAGATCGGGAAGACGAATATCTTAGTAAAAAATTCCTAGACTATCTTAAGGATAATGGCATAGTCTCTTAATGGACTTCACCTGGAATACCTCAACTCAACAAAATTTCAGAAAGGTGAAATCGGATCCTATTAGATATGGTTCGATCCATGATGAGCTTCACAGATATCTCTAAGTTTCTTTGGGGACATAGTCTATTGACCGCTATATATCTATTGAATAAGGTCCCATCTAAAATCGTTCCTACCATATCGTATGAGATATGACATGGTAAGAAATCAAGACTGAGTCATCTCAGAATTTAGAATTATCCGACTCATGTCAAGGGACAACAGGCGGATAAACTAGAGTCTAGATCCTTTAGAGCTCGAATTATTGGATATCCTAAAGAGTCATTAGGATATTTTTTCTCTCTCAAAAGATCATAATGTGATTGTGAGTTGACATGCCATCTTTCTTAAAAAATAGTTTATTCGAGATGGTGGCATCGAAAGACAGATTAAGCTCGAGGAGAAAGTCTCCCAAGAGCCATGAGCTAAGAAACCTATGGAACTCAATCAGATTGAGCCAGTCCAATCACTATCTCATCTATTTCATAGATCAGAAAGAATTTTTTATCCTTCTGAAAGGTACTTAGGTACTATTTTAGAAGATGTAGAGAAAATATTCCTCATAGAAAAAGGGGTTCATGGTGATGATCCCAAAACCTATGATAAGGTGATATCAGATATCGACTCCAAGAAATGATTAGAGGGAATGAAGTCGGAGATTAACTCAATGTGCTTGAACCAAGTCTGAATCTTGGTAGATCCACCTGAAGGTATAGTATCTATTCGGTGTAAATGGATCTTCAAGAGAAAGATAGATGTCAATAGAAATGTAGAGACATTTAAAGCAAGGCTCGTAGCAAAAGGGTATAGTTAATGCGAAGTCATTAACTATCAGGATATTTTTTCGCTAGTAGCCTTGCTCAAATCCATCCACACATTTTTTGCTGTTGCAGTCTATTTCGATTATGAAATTTGACAGATGGATGTAAAAATGATATTCCTAAATAGATATCTTGAGGAAGATATCTATATGGAATAGCCGCTGGATTTCACATTCAGTGATACTGATCACAAGGTCTGCAAGCAACAGAGATCCATATATGGATTTAAGCAAATATCTTGGAGCTGGAATACTCATTTCAATGATGTGATTAAATCATTTGGATTCATCAAGAATGAGGAGTCTTGTGTTTTCAAAAAGGTCAGTGGGAGCGCTGTTGTCTTTCTCGTACTGTACGTAGATGACATCCTTCTAATTGGGAATGATATTTTCATGTTGACTACGGACAAAATATGGTTGTCTAAAGAATTCTCCATGAAAGATCTAGGAGAGGCATCCTATATTCTAGAAATTAAGGTCTATAGAGATAGACCAAATAGAATGCTAGGTCTCTCATAGAAGATGTACATAGAGGAGATGCTAAAGAGGTTTAGCATGAATAACTCCAAGAGGGGATTGGTGCCCTTCAAACATGGCATTCATCTCTCTAAGAAGATGTGTCCCAGTACACCTGAGAAGATTGAATGCCTGAGCAAGATTTCTTATGCTTCAACAATAGGGAGCCTCATGTATGCCATGCTATGTACACGATCTGATATTGTCGATGCTATGAGTGTTACGAGCAGGTATCAGTCAAATCCAGGTGAAGAGCACTGGACTTCTATGAAATGTATCCTTAAGTACTTAAGAAGGACTAAGGATATGTTTCTAGTCTTTGGTAATGGAGAACTTCAGGTCCACGGGTATACAGACTTGGATTTTATGTTCGATATAGATGATCAAAAGTCGACATCTGAAAGTTTGTTTATTTATAATGGTGCTGCTGTCAGCTGAAAAAGTTTCAAGCAAACGGTGATAGTAGATTTCACCATGGAAGCAGAGTACATCGCTACGTCAGAAGCTGTAAAGAAGGCATTCAGATACAAGAAGTTTGCTGCAGAGCTTGGAGTGATACCATCAGATGCCGTCCCTCTATACTGCAACAATAATGGCGCCATAGCCCTAGCTAAGGAGCCAAGGTCTCACCAGAAATCCAAGCACATTGAGTGGTGATACCACCTTATCCATGATTACCTCGAAAAGGAATACATCAAGGTCAAGAGAGTCGACACTGTAGATAATGCGGCTGATCCGCTGATAAAGCATTGAGCCAGTAGAAAATTGAAGCCCACCTTGAGAAGATGGGACTTAGATTTATAGCCAATTAGCTTTAGGTCAAGTGGGAGTTTGTTAGATGTGTGCACTAGAAGCTAGATTGACTGTCACTTATAATACACTTCTAAGGATAATTTTATAATTTTGACTATAAATTAATAAATGAATAATTTTTCTATCATAGTGTGTATTTAAAAGTGTCTGTGATACATTCTTTGAGTTAATGGTAATGATAATTCATATTTTTAAGAGTTAAAAATTTAAGACATGAATTTTTATAATTAACTCATAAAATGCTCCTGACCATAGGATCATCATGAGGATGGTGATCGATCCGAAATGTTGGTGTACGATCATTTTCTTAAAAAAATCATATCTTAAGTCTATGGTGTGGAGAAATTAGAGCTAGAGTATAGGTACTTGTTAGAGAATGTGGGCACTGAGCATGACCACCTCGAGTTGTCATTAGGAAGTCTACCTTCTCATCGATGACTGACTCGATGCTGTAGTGGCATGTATGGTTCTTTGATCTGAGGTGCATCGATAGTTCACCTTGAGGGTGTTATAGTTTGACTACACTATAACTTAGTCTTCTAGCCATTCGAAATCCTAAGGTGTATGTTGGCTATAGCATGTTCATTGTAGGAATTGGATTGCACCAATAAAGGGATCTATCTACCTGGGTAGATGAGTAGCCCTATGATAATCATGAGATTGAGTCCTTAAGCCTATGGCCATGGTAGAGTAAAGATGATAGAAAAAGTTTCTATTAGGATTTCACATTGGACTCGAATCGAATGATTAATTCATATGACAGACATTGGGTTTGATGAGTTCATCTTAACCCTAATCCTATCGGGGCTTAGGATAGAAGAATCCAATCATATAGGTAACTACACTGAGAGGTTCACCTTCAATTTTGATGGGTTGCCATCATATACTGCTAGGTGTTATTGATGGATTTTGGAAGCAATTAGAATGATTTTGATGATTAATCATTCTAATTGTATGAATTAAAAAAGTTCTGGTCCATTGAAAGATATTTTGATGATGTCGATGATGGAGATCATGACATATCTTATTATCATACATAATTAAACCTAATTGGATCATACAAATAAGGGTTTGGATCTAGATGTCATCAATTGAGCTAATTCAGTTCGATTGATTTGGATTAGATCCAATCAGTTTCAAGGTAATCATGCTAGCACACGATTGAGTCTGACTTTCTCCTTCTAAAATTTTTTGATTCATCACAATCAAGTCAAATTTAATTTGACTCATTCCTATATTTTGAATGGGTTTATTTTCATCTAACTAGAATAAGTTTAGATCAGATTAATTGTAGAAATTAAATTCATTCATAGTTAAATTAGACTAGGATCAAAAGTTGACCTATTTGAGAGAATTAAGAGTTACCTGATCAGATGCTTCTAAAAAATTTTTTAAAAATTATTTTGATCTAATTTTTGGTTATGTTATAGAGAACAAATTATACATTAGGTGTACCAAATTTTCTAATTTTTAGAGGTGTCTAGACTGAGTTATTATAGAGTTTGATTTGGATCAAACTCTTCAGGGAAGAGTCCTAGGTGCAGTGGACTCTTCCTTATCTACTCATGCTGCCACCTTCTAGATTGATTTTTGGTATTAAAATCTGATGGGATCTGGGGATTTTTGTGGAGATCAAGTCCAAAAGTTTCAATGGTCGAGAAAATGAGGATTTTGATCAAAGAAGGACTCTAACTTGGTGCTATGCTTTGTATAAGAACCCTTGCGCCAAGGCTCTTCATGTAAAAATATTTTTCATACCCAAAGACTGCTATTCCAGATATCCCATGCCACCTTTATCCTCTCTCTCCCTCTCTTCTACATGCCTAAAAAATTAGACATAAATCTGAGAAGAAGATCCAATCAAATTTGTGAAGAGTTCAGCATCTACACGATGGTGTTCGTGAGATGGATACGCTGCCTTCAAAAATTTTTTGAAGGACTTTCTGATCCGATTCAAATATGATCTTTGGAGAAAAAATTTGTGAGGAGAAGACATTTAGATTCTTTTTGAGTGGATACTAGTAGAGGCTAGGCACATGTGTGGCTCCTTCTAGAATCTCAGGAAACATCAGGATCATCGTAGGATAATCAGATTACCCAAATAAGGTATGATATTAAATCTAATTTAATTTTTATTTTAATTTTTAATATCAGATCATCATGATTAGATCTGAGAACTCTTAGATCAGATCAAATCATTTAAAATTTTTTTAAAAAATTAACCTCAGATCTGCATGATCCTACGGTGGAAAACATGATTTTTCTTTCAACACCTAACCTCATTCCACATCCCACATTTCTTTCTCTTGGATAAGGATTGGGTTGATTTAAATTTGGATTAAATTCAACTTGAATTTTGAATTCAAGTTTGAATGGTTTTGATTTTGAATCAAAACTAACCTAATCTTTATCCTATCCCTAACCTTTTTTGGACACCATCTTAAGGAGGGAGTTTGAGGGCATGCGTTGAGAATGAAAAAGTATTTTTCATCATGAGACATCTAGATTTCCATTGAGAGAAACAAAGGGAGGGTGTGAGGTTCCTTGGCATGGGTTCCTTAGGGTTTCATCTAGGGATTTTGGGAAGAGAGAAAAGAGTGTTTCCTCTTCATCTTCTTCCTTCACTTACCCTCCTCCTAAAAGCCTTCTTCTCCTCCAAAGGAGAGATTCAAAGAAGGAACACAATTAGCCATCAAGAGGGTCTTTGCAAGGTGCTAGCACTCCAAGGAGATTGATCGAATCGAAGCTTCATGTAGATACCTATGGAGGCCGGACATCCGTGCAGCTAGAAGCAACTGGTAAGCCCATGGTAATTAGTTACCGTGAAGATCGATCCATGCTCAGGTATTAAGTTTTGAACTCAGATAAATTGTAGATATGATCTACTGCATTGATATGATCTATGCTTGTTGGATTTTAGATTTCAAATGGTGTATCTATTTTCATGTCATCGATCATCACATAGGTTGTTTTTAGATTAGATCTAATGCATAATGGATTAAATCATTTAATCTAGTTTATTTTTACTACATTTTAACTTTAAAATATTTTAAAAATCATGCATGAAATTGCCTACGATTTCATTTAGTGGTATCAAAGCAAGGTTGCTTTTGACATGAATATACATGCTTAGATCTAAAATTTTATTTATTACATTTGTGATTTGTTAGATTAGATGTCTTGGTAGCCTAGTACTTTGAATGAATACATCATCATGGCTATCCATTCATAAGAGGAAGTGGGGATTAAAGTCTCTCTCTTGTTCGATCGATGGATTCTCTTATAGCATATAGTGATGCCGCTTGTGATGTCTCATGAAGAAGAACCATGAAAAGAAATTTTAAAATTATTTTAATCAGATCTAAAATCATAAATAAGTTTAAATAAGATATAACATAGATTTATGATTAATTTTGTTGCTATTTATGCAAAATTAATTTAATTTGCAATCATGCAATCTATTGCTATTTAGCCTGTGGAGTTGACTTGTTTTCTATTTGAGTCGACTCAAGTCCCTAGCGAGTTGACTCATCTTTGTTGGAGTCAACTCAAAATTCTGTAGAGCCAGTTCAGTTTGCAAATAAGTCGACCTAATTGCTACAGGCTATATTTTTGTTCTTTATTTGTCATTGCATTTCGACTCGGTCTCAGATCGAGTGTGCTTATAGTGATGAGTTGACTCCAACTAGGATGAGTTGACTCAAATTTGTGAATAGAATGATTTTGCATAAAATTTCATGTAAAGGAGTTTACATTTGAAATAGTTTCAATTAATTATCCAAATCCAAGTTCATAATGCACTTAATTAAGAATTAAGATTTAAAACTAATAGATCTAAAATTAAGAATTTAAGATCAAAATTCGATGCTTAAAATATGTGATTTTGGATTAGCTCGAATCAGATCATTTGACTAGGTTAGACCTAGGGTTAAAATCAAATAGATAATGGGCTAAATTGAGAAATTGACTAAATTTAACAAAGAGTTGAATTAGATTAGATCAGGATTTCTCTAGATCAAACTCAATAGTTGTAGATTGATCAAGTCCATAATTTTGATTATACCAAATAGATCTGATTGTGACTCAGTGGTCGAGCTAGGCTAACCAAATTGAAACTAATAAACTAATTAGTGTCTAAGGTAAGTTTCGATCATGGTTTTTAATTGAAATCATGCTTACCTGATCATAAACAAATGGTGTCTAAGGCAAGCATCTGCAACCCTCCTAATGATCATACTTACCCAGCTAACTTGGTAAATTAAGTTTTGATTAGGTCACTTAGTAATTTGGGTTCATTCATGCTACCTAGGTAAATTAGTTTGACTAATTTAGGTATCTTTGGACTAGCTTGTCTCTGATCCTCTTTAAAGACTTGGTGAAGTCAATGGGAGGATCCTTGATTGCTGGTTAATTTCTTCTCTTATTTCTCATATATATAAATAAATTCTCTAAATTATTAGATCCTTAAAATAATAATGTTATGGGGATAACAAGTTCATAGCCTTCCATTAAGATGAATGGTAATGAGTCTAATAGTCTAGGTAAACATTAGAGATGCCTTATGCCTAGTGTTCATCTGGATATTGGAATTATCATTTATTATATGATGACTTTGCTATAACTATATGATGAATAGATGGGTTGGCCAGAGCTTTCCTTAGATCTAATCATTCATTAGTTAGATCCATTGACTATATTGATGTTAATGGTTGGACCTAACAAGAACTTTTAGTGGAGATGCCTTATGCCTGCTGAAGAGGTGCTTGGGGCAAAATTTTTATTAGAAATTGTTTGAAGAAATAATTGGTTAAGAACCTACCCATAAATGCATATGGGTTGGCCGAGCCTTACTTAGGGTTGTATGCGGTCTATGTGGATTCTAGTACCTACTAAGAAATTAAGATAATTTCTTGAATTGGAAGTAGGGGCTATTAATTCGTATAAAATAGTAGAAGAAATCTTTAAACTAAAGTCCAAGTCTTTAAGATTATATAATTCATATACTAAAATTGGTCTTTTGTTTTCTTTTTAGTAATGGTTAGCAACTTGTCACTCCACTCACTGTTGGATAGTGATAAACTTATGGGACCCAACTTTAATAGCTAGTATTAGAAGTTAAAAATTATTTTGGAACATGAAAGAATTCTTTGTCTCTACGGACCCTGCACCTGATGAACCCATGTCCAACACATGTGGTGTGGTCATAGATACTTGTTAGAAATGGCTAAATGACTGAACCATGGTGCGGTGTATAATGACGACAGCAATGAATGATGAATTTAGTCATAAATTCAAGGATGCATAGCCTTAGGAGATGCTTCAAATGTTGAACAAGTCTTTCGGCATCCCTGATGATGTTAAGAGACATAAAACCTCTTGCGTAGTGTTCAACATCCGGATGCGAGAAGGAGCTTCGATCATGGATCATGTATTATACATGATCAAGCAGATCGAGTACCTTAGCAAACTTAGCATTCAGTTGTATGAACAATTTGCCAAGGATGATATTCTAAACTCGCTTCCCAACTCCTATCTCTCCTTCCTGAGTCATTACAAAATGACCAAGCCTGTAGTGAACTACCATGGTTTTCTAGGATTACTAGAGACTTTTGAAAAGGATAATCAGCTTCACAACGAGCCAGTTAATGAGGTAGGAAGCTCCTCAGCAGGGTGTCAGTCCTCTAAGAGAGGAAAGAAGAAGAACGTGTAGAAGAATTATGCTGGAGCATCTAAGCCCAACCAGACCAAGAAGTCTAAGGCTGACCAAAGTTAGGTAGAGTGCTTTTTTTATGAGAAGATGGGTCATTGAAAGAGAAATTATCCTCAATATCTTGCTTTCCTTGATCCTAATAGGTCTAACAAGAGAAAAAAGTAAATGATTGCTGGTCAAGATAATTATATGATAATACCTTATAATTTTTCTATTTTTGATACTACTATCTGGGTATTGGATATTGAAAGTCCAATTAACATTTGCAATTCATTATAGAAACTTTAGGTCAGTAGAAGATTCGAAGCCTATGAGAGATTCCTGAACATTGAAGATGGAAATTATGTTCCAGCACTGGCTTCAGGAATTATTCAACTTGTCTTAAAATTTGAACTTATCATTCTAAGTGATTATCTTTATTGTCCATCTTTTATGATAAATATAATTTTTATAGGTCTTTTGGCCAAAGATGGATTTACTTTTTCAATAAAGAATGATTATTGCGATATCATTGTGAATCATGCTGCAATTATGCATAGACAATTGAGAAATGATATTTATATATTATCATAACTTATTACTATAATGTACACTTCAAACAAAAATCCTAAATTAGATCATGTCATGGGTACCTACCTTTGTCATTGTCAGCTTAGTCATATTAACAAGAATATGATAAACTGGTTAACCAAAGAGAAAATCCTCAACATCAATGATTGTGAATCATTGCTAACATGTGAGTCCTATCTTCTTGAAAAGATAACTAAATCATTCTTTATTGGAAAGCGTGAACGGGTTAGTGATATATTGAGTTTAGTACATATTGACATATGTGGACTCATGAACATGAGTGCCAGAGGAGGGTATAATTACTTTATTACTTTCACTAACGATCTATCTAGATATGGATATATATATCTTTTAAAGTATAAGTCCAAATCATTTGAAATGTTCAAATAATTCCATAATGAAGTAGAAAAATAAACTAAAAAAAAATATTAAAACTTTTCAATCAATCTAAGAAGGTGAATACTTTCTAATGAATTTTTAACATATCTAAAAGAGAATGGGATTCTCTCTCAATGGACACCTCTTGAGATACCATAATATAATAGGATATTAGAGAGGAGGAATCAAACTATGTTAGACATGGTTCAATCTATGATAGGATTTGCAAGTCAGTCAATTTTTGTTTGGGATTATGCTTGTGAGACTGCTTATTTTATTCTGAATAATATTTTGAGTAAGTTTATCATAAAAATTCCATATGAGATATGGACTGGGCGTAGACCGACACTCTCTCATCTTAGAATTTAGAATTGTCCGGCTTATATCAAATCTTTGCAGACTGATAAGCTTGGACCCCGATCCAATAAGTGCTTATTTATAGGATACTCTAAAAAAACTAGAAGATATTACTTTTACCTTGCTGAAAAATAAAAAGTGTTCATCAGCAATAAGATAATCTTTTTAAAAAAAAAATTTCTAAGGAAAGGAATTAATGCTACTAAGATCGAGCTTGACAAAGTTTGATAAGTGAAAGAACCGACACAGACAAGTAAAAATATAGAACCAGATTTAATTAGATCAAATCCAGAGTCTATTGAAGAGACATCTTTGAAGAGATCAGATAGAGTACTGCATCAATCGAACAGATGCTATGATTTCTTAGGCTAAGATGGTGATCATGTTGAACTAAATGATAACAACAAGGATTCGATCATCATATGGATGCAATGCAAAGATCTAACTCTGAAAAATAGCTCAAAGCCATAAAATTCGAAATAAAATCCATGAAGATCAATGATGTATGGATACTCCTTGATCCACATGAAGGAATAAAATCCATAGGATACAAATGAATTTTTAAAAGAAAAAGGGGTGTAGACGAGAAGGTAGAGATCTATAAAGCTCATTTGGTTGCTAAGAAATATCATCAATATTATGATATTGACTATGATGGGATATTTTCTCTTATAATAATACTTAAATCCAATTGGATTATGCTTGTGATAGTAGCATACCTAGATTACAAAATCTAGCAAATAGATATCAAGATAGCTTTCCTAAATGAAGAGCTAGATAAAGAGGTATATATGATACAGCCTGAAGGATTCACATCCATGGATGAATCAATGGTGTTCAAGTTTTAGAGATCCATTTATAGATTAAAGCATGCATTTCAAAATCGAAACATATGTTTTGATAAGACAATCAAAATATATGGCTTCATTAAGAATGGAGAAAAACCTTATATCTATAAATGGACTAATGATTCTATAGTTACTTATAATTTATGTGGATGATATTCTCTTAATTGGGAATGACATCCCTACTTTACAAAGTGTAAAGCTTTAGCTATTTTCGTTGTTTTTCATGAAGGATTTGGGAGAAGCATCCTATATTCTAGAGATGAAGATCTATAGAGATATATCTAAAAGGTTGCTTTGATTGTCCCAATCCACGTACATTGATACCGTGATAAAATAATTTAGTATAGCAAATTCTAAGAAGGGCTATCTATTAATAAGCAAAAAAAAAATTTCTCTCTAAGAAGGATTGTTCGACAACTCTATAAGAGAGAGCGTATGAGTAGAACCCATATACCTCGGTAATGGGATCTATCATGTAAGCCATGATATATACAAGATCGAATATGGTCTACTTACTAGGCATAGCAAGTAGGTACCAGTCTGATCTAAGTGAGAACCATTGAAAAGTTGTGAAGGCAATCCTTAAGTATTTAAAAAATACTAAGGACCAATGGCTCATTTATGAAGATACTGACTTAAAACTTGGGGGATATATAGATTTCAATTTTCAATTAGACCATGATAATAGCAAAATTATGTCAGATTATATATTTACTTTGAATAGAGGGACGATATGCTAGAAAAGTTTCAAGCAACACACTATAATTGATTTTGTATGTGAGACAGAATATATTGCGGCATCTGATGCTGCCAAAAAAGCTATTTGGTTGAGAAAGTTCATTAGCGAGCTTGGATTGGTGCCTTCCATTGATGGTCCTATTCTATTATATTATGATAGCATTGGAGCTATCGCTCAAGCAAAGGAACCCAAGTTCCATCAGAGAACCAAACATATTCTACATCGCTATCACCTTGTCCGTGAGATCATGGATCGGGGTGATGTCAATCTTCAGAAGATCGATAGAAAAAACTTAGCTGACCCATTTATTAAAGCTCTTGAAATCAAGAAGTTCGATGAATACAAATGGAAGATGAGTATTAGATACTATTCTGATTGGCTTTAGTCTAAGTAGGAGTTGTTGAAAATTGTGTCCTAAAGCTAATTGTATATCTGTAAATGATTGTGCTCCTTGTTTGTAAGTTGTATATGAATTATACATTAATAAAATGTTATTTGATAGTTCATCATAACCTATGCATCTTCCTTTTAAGAACTCTTATATTATGATGAAGTTCTTAGAACTATTTTTAATCAATAAAGAAAGATTTATCGAATAATTCTTAAATATGTTCGCAACTAAATGATACATTATTAATAAGGATGATAACATTTATCAAGTGTAGGTCATTGTATGCCATATAGATTAGTCGTTCTCATAACCAAGAAGTACGGAGACATTGGTATGACATATAGGTAATATGTAAAAATATATTTCACTAAACATGACTTAGTTGTAGAGCACTCTACTGTCAATAGTAGCTCACGAAAGATATAGGTATAAGTATCTCTCCGACCTGAGATTACTATGATGACTTACAAGTAATTCACTGTACTTTAGTGTCAAACTATCTGTATTTTTAATATAATGATGGAAGATTTTTAGACACAGTCAAGTACTTGCAAAGTTTATGTGTGAGTCAAGATGAGATTGACCACTTCTAATTTTAGGAGATAATTCTATATTATGTTTCAATTTAGTAAAATCTTGTTCAAAATAATCCTTGTAATCAGTCACAGGATTTATAAGATTGAGACATATTGGAGATAAACCCACTCCTGTCGAAGTTCGATCAGAATGTTTGGTCTTTGAATTAGCCCGCTCGATATCAGTAGCTAGGGACGAGCTTCCACCAAATTCATATGACTTGTCAAACTTCTTCTTCAGTCAAACTTCTTTAGCAGTCAAACTCCTATCGGACTTCTCCTTCAGTCGAACTCCTGCTGAACTTCTTCTTCGATCGGACTACTTCATCAATCAAACTCTTATCGGACTTCTCCTTTGACCAAACTTCTTTAGCAGTCGAACTCCTACCGAACTTCTTTTTCGGCCAGACTACTTCATCAGTCGAACTTTTGCCGGACTTCTCCTTCGCCCAAACTCCTTCAGTAGCCAAACTCCTACCAGACTTCTCCTTCGATCGGACTACTTCATCAATCAAACTTCTACCGGACTTCTCCTTCAGTCGAATTCCTTTTCGATTTTTCCTCCTTCAAGCTGGGCTTCTCTCCCCAGTTGCCTGAAGGGCTTTGCTCGATCGAGCTTCTCTTAGATGCTCCCAGCGAGATTTAGCCCAGACCTCTTCCAGCAGCTCGAAAGAATCTCGATGCATGCCTTTGCTATCCTATCCGAACCTCAGCTGTCAAGATCCAATAGACTAGCACATCGCGACAATAGACACTACCCTCTATAATGAACTTCACGTGACCTCGAGCAGCCTACTAGCAGATGGTTATAGCTGTCACTATCAGTTTGCTACCAGCTCCGTCTATATAAGAGACCCTTTAGATATGCTTTCTTCTAAAAGCTCTGAGTTTTCTTCTAAAAACTCTGCTAAAATCTCTCTAAGCACTCCATTTCTATTGGTTGAAAGAGCTGACTTAATCGTCGGAGGATCTTGCCAAAGTCACCACCTCCAACTCTGGACTAGACTTATTTTGCAGGTCACTGACGGTGATCTCACTTTCTCTGACTCTAGTCTCGATTTTGGTGATAATCAAATTTTGCACCAACAAGATTGGTGCTAGAGGAAGGATCCCTCTTTCTCTTGAGATTTTCTTATTCTTAAAGGAGTGCTCAGTAGGGATCTCTCTTCTTCTCCCTCAGAGTTCTTCTTCCCCAGCTGATCTTGCGAGGATGCCTCCCAGGAAGGCCTTGACTCGACGATCAACCATCTCCATAGTCAGATGTCATCTAGATCTAACCGCCCCTATCTCATCCCCGATGTCTCAAGTTCCATCGGTAGCAATGGTGGATGTAGAGCAATTTAATCTACTGGTTCAGCAAGTTAGGAGCCTCACTAAAGCAGTGTAGACCATGTAGCAGTAGCGGCCTTCGGTGTCGATTCAACTAGAGCAGACTTCTTCAAAAACTCAGGATCCAATCTAAGGACGATCGACTTGGATGAGTCGGTCGGTAACTTTCGAGAAAGAGAAGCAGAGGGTAGAGAGCCCCTGCTCTGATTATGATTCAACCCCTAGGGGAACTTTGCCCCCATTTAGCTAAAAGACTTTAGAGATCCACGACCATGAGGATCTTTTAGATAAAAAACTACAAGAAATAAATTGGCAGATCGAGAAACTCTGCCATGCTTCCTCCTCTCACGGTAATGATATCTGCATCGATCCTTCTTTCTCTCATCAAATCATGCAGGAATCGATCCCACCGAACTTCAAGCTTCCCCAGTTCGAGAGCTACAATGGGACTACTGATTTCATTGACCACCTGAAGGCCCTCGGGACCATGATACTGCTCCATGGCGCACCAAATGCCATCCTGTGCCAGACTTTACCATCAATCCTGAAGGGAGTAGTGAGGAACTGGTACTCGGCCATCAAGCTGGATACTTTTTCTTCTTCGATCAGATGAGCCATCAGTTTGTGGCTTATTTTGTCAGTAGCCGACATCCTCGATGAGGCTCAAACTCCCTCATCAACATCAAGCAGAAAAAAATGTCATCCATTTCAATGCCGTTGCATTGGAGGCCCGAAACTTAGACCAATCTATTGCAATAACCACATTGAAGGATGGCCTTCAGAAGAATGATTTGTTGTTCTCCCTAGAGAAGAAGTATCCCAAGAATTTTGTTGATATGCTGGCTCGAGCTGAAGGTTATGTCCGAGTAGAAGAGGCCTTCAAGGCCAAGAATAATGAAGCCACTGGAGAGCAGCGAGCAGGTGAATCAAGTATGCCCGCTGCTGATGAAAAGTCGAGTGAAGCTCGATCATGCTCCTGAACTCCTCTTGAGTGCAAGCAAGCCTGAACTCCTCCTCAAACTTGAAGGCAAAGAAGATCGGATAGAAGGGCACAGTGGGGCTCCCCCCTTAGAAGGTTCCACAACTATGCTCCCCTCAATGCTCCAAAAACCCAAGTGTTGATGAAAATCAAGAAGCAGCTATTGAGGTCGGAGAGGATACGCACTCATCCTGGCAAGCATAATTCCAATAAATACTATCTCTACTATCATGACCATGATCACGATACTAAAAAATGCATTCAGCTCCAAGACGAGATCGAGGAGCTCATTAGATGAGGCAAGCTTGGTCGATTCCTACAATGTCGGCCTGAAGAATGGGAAGATTGGCCAAGGGCACTGCTGCAACCAGAGCCACCATGGAGGAAGGAGCAACAAGAAGATCGGCCCCTGCTTGGCATCATCAACACCATCTCTGGGGGACTTCAGCAAGGGGAGGCTAGCAGATTGGTGGAGCCTGCAAAAAAGTAGAGAACTGAGGAGCCCATAGCTTTCATCGATGAGGATGCTCGAGGAGTTTAGTTCCCGCACAATGATATGATTGTAATTTCTTTAAACATTATTGATTATAATGTACGTCATATTCTAGTAGATAATGGAAGCTATGTTGATATTTTGTTTTATGATGCTTTCTCTAAAATATCGATATTTAATGACCACTTGGGACCTACAAACTCTCCATTAGTGGGCTTCACTGATGATGCTGTGCCAGTTGAAGGAATAATAACATTGACTATGGCTGTAGGGCAATACCTAAAGCGAGCCAAGGCACAGGTCAACTTTTTGATCATGAAGGCTCCGTCAGTCTACAACGCAACTCTCAGTCGACCTAGCCTAAATGCACTCCAGGTTGTAGTGTTAACCTACTATCTAAAAATGAAGTTCCCAATGAGCTACAGAATCAGGGAGGTTAGAGGAGATCAGGTTTTGGCAAGGCACTGCTACTCCACTTTGCAAAATAATGGCCAACCTAACCCTTGCCCGATTGATGGTCTGGATGTTCATGACGACCTTGCTGAAGAGTGGGGTGAACCCATGGAAGACCTTGTAGCTGTCCATTTGAATGATGGAAATGCAGGACACACGGTGTAGATCGGCTCCAACCTGGGGAATAAAGTTTGGGAGCAGCTCATCACCTTTCTAGGAAAAAATGCCGACATCTTTGCTTGGGTCCCAGCGGATATGCCAGGGATTGACGTCGAGATCATGGAACATCGACTAGTTGTTGATCCCAAATACAGGCCAGTTAAAAAACAAAATCAGGGCCATGCACCAAAAAGGCAGAAGGTGATAGCAGAAGAAGTGGATAAACTCCTCAAAGTCAGATTCATCTGAGAAGTCCACTATCCAAGTTGGGTTTCTAATGTGGTCCTGGTCAAGAAAGCCAATGGCAAATGGAGAATGTGTATTGACTTCAAGAAGTTGAACAAGGCCTGCCCAAAGGATAGCTATCTCATGTCCATAATTGATCAACTAGTGGATGCAATCTCAGGCCATGAGCTCCTCACCTTTATAGATGTCTTTTTCAGCTACAATCAAATTCGGATGGCACCAGAGGACTAGGAGAAAACTATTTTTATTACTGACCGTGGTCTTTATTATTACAGGGTCATGCCCTTCAGGCTTAAAAATGTAGGTGCAACCTACCAACGCCAAGTCAATAAGATCTTTAAAGAGTAGATCGATCGTAACATGAAAGTCTACATGGATGATATGCTTGTCAAGAGTCAGACCTCGTCCAATCACATCGTCGACCTTGAAGAGACCATCAACACCCTTTGAAGATACAAGATGAAGCTGAATCCAACTAAATGCACCTTCGAAGTGACCTCAAAAAATTTTTAGGGGTTCATGGTCTCAAGGTGGGGGATCAAGGCTAATCTGGACAAGATCTGAGCCATGCAAGAGATGACCGCACCAAAATCAATAAAAAAAGTTTAGTGCCTGACCAAAAAGGAGGCATCCTTAAATTGCTTTGTCTCAAAGTCGGCTGAGCGATGTATGCCCTTCTTCCAGGTCTTCAAGCAACCAAAGAACTTCTGCTGGACGGTCGAGTGCCAACAGGCCTTCGAAGAACTTAAGAGCTACCTCGGTTTGCCCCCACTATTGGCAAAGCCTGAGCCTGGAGAAGAATTATTCTTGTACCTAGCGGTCTTTCCTGCAGCCTTAGCAATGATCCTAGTCAAGGAAGAGGCAAAAGTATAATGGCTGATCTATTACATGAGCCGAATTCTGAGAGATACAGAGACCAAGTATACTAAATTAGAAAAATTAACTTACGCTCTTTTGATTGCAGCTAGAAGACTTCGATCCTACTTTCAATGGCATACCATAACACTTCTCACTGACCAACCAATCAAAGCAGTTCTTCATTGAACAAACACGTCTGAAAAAATAACAAAATGGATAATTGAACTTACAAAATTTGATATTATCTTTCAACCTTGGCCATCAATCAAAGCCCAAATACTTATAGATTTTATAGTAAAATATACCATTTCGGATGAAATCGAGCTTGAACGGAATGAAACCAGTATTCCACGATTGTAGTCGGGCTCCTCTAAAGAAAGAGTTGACCTTCCTAAAAGTTTTTGGGCCTTATATGTTGACGGCTCATGTAATGCTTTTGGTGCGGGTGCAGGGCTGATCTTGGTTAACTCGGAGGGAGTCATTGCTGAATATGTGCTGCGCTTTTAGTTTCCTATGACTAATAATAGGGTCGAATATAAAGCTCTAATCGTAGGGTTAAAGAAAGTTAAAGAGTTGGAAGTGAACCGGCTCTAGGTCTATAGTGATTCCTAATTGGTGGTCAGACAAGTTGGTGGTAATTAAGAGACTCGAGAAAAAAGCATGATAAACTATCTCGAGCATGTGAAAAGCCTGATCCAGGCATTCAACCATTTTGACATCAAGCAGATTCCAAGAGTAGAAAATACTAGGACCTACCTTCTCTCTAAGTTGGCAATGTTGGGCCCAACTGAACTGCCTAAGGAAGTCTTCTTCGAAGTCCTGAAACACCTAAGCTCAGAAAAATGACAGTCGGTAATGCAGGTTGACCACGAGCCATGTTGGATTGACCCATTGGTTGCTTTTCTTAAAGATGGAGTTCTTTCTTATGATCCGAAAGAAGCTCGAAAACTCAAAAATTAAGCCTTCCGATATATTCTATATGAAAGCAAGTTGTATAAAAAGATCATATTCTTTACCGCTCTTAAGATGTCTCTGACCTTCAGAAGCCGACTTTGTGTTATGAAAAGTGCATGAAGAAATCTACGAAAGTCAAGTAGGGGCCAGATCCTTATCGCACAGACTACTTCGATAGGGTTACTATTGGCTAATGTTGTGCCATGATTCTATAGAATATATCAGAAAATATGATCACTGTCAAAGAAATGCAAATATCCACAGATAACCAGCCTTCGAGCTTACACCCCTAAGCACGCCATGGCCATTTGCACAATGGGGCATAGATATACTCGAACCTTTTTCTATGGCATCTAAACAGCAAAAGTTTCTCCTGGTAGCCATCGATTATTTTATGAAATGGATTGAGATTGAGCCTCTAGCAAAAATCACTAAAGCAAAAGTGCAGAACTTCATCTGAAAGTCAATTTTTTATAGATTTGGCTTGCCTCAAATCCTCATAACATATAATGAACGATAGTTTGCTGGAACAAATTTTATCAAATTTTATAGAGACTTAAATATCTTCCATTATTTTACTTCAATAGCCCATCCATAGGCAAATGGCGAAGTCAAAGTAACTAATAGAACCCTACTCTAGGATATCAAAGCAAGACTTGAGAGAGCAAGGAGGACTTGGATGGATGAACTCTATCATGTACTCTGGGCATACCAAACTATCCAAAAACTACCAACTAGAGAAACACCATTTGTCTTGACCTTTGGAATGGAGGCGATCATCCCGATCGAGCTCAAGCTCCCGTCAGCATGGGTCATGGCCTTCAATGAGCAGTGCAATTTATAGGACCTCAGAGCTAAACTTGATCTGCTAGAGGAAAAATGAGAAGAAGCCCAAGTTTGGATGGCTACTTATAGATGAATGGTGGCTCGATACTATAACTCCAGAGTCAAAAATAAAGTATTTAGAGTGGAGGACTTGGTGCTTTGGCGAGCAGCTATCTCTCAACCCTAGAACCAAGGGAAGCTCACCCTAAATTGGGAAGGAACCTACGAGATCAAAGAAATCATCCAACCCAGGAGATACTATTTGAGGGAGCTGGAAGGAGCGGATCTATCCCAACCATGGAATTCGGAAAATCTATGGATGTATTACCAATGATTTGATTACGATGAAATCCTCCTACTTTAATACCCTAATCTTTATTATACATCTATAATGATGGAGGGTTACCTCCCAAACTTGACCATGTGATGAGCGCAGCCATGTTAGAAACAGAAGGAGGACCTTGTCCTAATGTGAGCAAAGTCGAAGGCCTCGTTAGCTTAAGACGAGATGAGGGGAGAGGCCCTGACAATGGCCCTAATGTGCTCCTATAGCTATGTTAGGAATAGGAGGAGGACCTCATCCTAACATGAGCAAAGTCAAAGACCTCATTAACTTAAGATGAGATGAGGGGAGAGGTCCTGACAATGATCCTAATGTACCCCTATAGCCATGTTAGAAATAGGAGGAGGACCTCATCCTAACATGAGCAAAGTCGAAGATCTCATTAACTTAAGATGAGATGAGGAAAGAGGCCCTGACAATGGCCCTAATATGCTCCTACAGCCATGTCAGAAATAGGAGGAGAACCTCATCCTAACATGAGAAAAGTAGAAGATCTCGTTGACCTAAGATGAGATGAGGGAAGAGGCTCCGACAACGGCCCTAACGTGCCCCTACAGCCACGTTAGGAATAGGAAGGAATCTCATCCTAATGCAAGTAAATCTAAGAATCTTGCTAACCTAAGCCAAGAAAAAAAAAGGGGCAACCCATCCAATGGTCCCAAACGGATCCCTAATCTAAAGCAAAGGAAAGAAAGAAACCCTATCACCAATCCTTACATGCATTTCTCCTATGATTACCCGACTGTATGAGATGCAAGAATGGAAATCATGCCCAGGTCTGCAAAAAGAACCTCAGATAGGTATCCACAACAACCACTTCATCGAAAGACAACATAGAAGAAAGATAAAGAGGGAAAAATGAAGACACAAGCAATCATTGAGTTCATGTAAGGCGAATAATGATGAAAAAAGGTACCATCTTATTAAAATATAAGTTCATTACAAGCAAAATAAAGATTGGCAAGATCGATTCCATGAAAAAAAGAAAAAGAAGAAAGGCCAAAGCCTTAAGATGGATTGAACTCCTCAGATTTCGGGCTGTCAGCCCCAGCCATCACCAAGGCATGCTTCAACCTTAAGATCTCTTTCTTAAGCTCTTTTTTTTTTAGTAAACCATCTATGTACATCCTATTGACATGTTGAAACTTGCCTTCAAGATCTTGCCACTACTTCCTCAACACTTCGGACTTGGCCTCCACATCCTTAACAGCTTGCTGCTCATAGGTCAACTGGAGTTTCAGCATTGCACCTCGGCCTTCTCTGCCCTAATCCACTATGAAAGCTCACTGACAATCCCCCTCAAAGAGGCAATCTCCTTCGACTCCTTGCTTGTGCTAGCTTAGCTATCATTCAGTTATTTCTAGAGTTGAGCTATTTCACCATTGGCAGCACGAAGCTTTTGCTCAAGTTTAGATATCCACTCACTCCAACCTAATCGATAGGTATCGTAGATGAGCTCAGCATCATGCAACTATTTTTGAAGCATGGAGAACTTCTTCAACCAGTCCCACTTGTATCATGCTTTATCAGAGGACCATGGTGAACTCCCTTCCAATAATTGGATCTTCTCCTTCGCCGCTTTAAGCTTGGTTTCGAGGGAGTTGATCTTCGCTGTTAACACCCAAGACTTATTGCTGGCATTTTTCTTGAGTTTGGCAAGCTCTCTCTCAAAAATGCCCTTCTGAATGCCGAAGTCTACGGAGTCCTTCATGTGTAAGTTTCGGAGGTGAGTGACTTCTTTGGTCACCTCCGAGGCATTCTTCTGAGAAGCCTGAAGATCCTCCTCCATTTTTTTTAACTTCTTCTTCAGATGATGGATTTTCTTCTTTAAGCTCTTTATTAAAGGCTTCAGTAGGACTCCTTAAGGTAAGGAATCGGCGTTGATTGGGGATGGTGGGTTATGACCCTGGTCGGTGGAAGGATACTGGATAACATATGACACAACACCAATATGAAAAAAGGTATAGACAAAAGTGAATTTATTTTCATTTAACTAAAAACTTTTAGGTACAAAGCAAATCAATAGAGAAAAAAAAATACAACTACTCAAGGTTCACAACCTCGAGGGGTGCAACAGTAGAAGAAGTTGGGATGCTCTCGACAGGTTCGGACGCCTCTGAAGTAGGCTCGGGCACCTCCAAAGCAGGCTCGAGCGCCTCCATGGTAGGCTCAGTAGAAGAAAGATCAGCCCCAATGCTGGACGGTCCCGCTTCATCGCCGACCTCCTCCTCTTTCAGGAAGTCGAGGTCGAGTTCGGAGAACCTCCGGGCCATCCTGCCTTCGCAGAGCTCGAAGCTCTTGATGAACGTCTTCTAGTTGAAGGCGATATTTAGGTTCTTTATTTTTGGAGAGACCTTAAACTCCTCCATGGCTTGGGCCACCACCTCCGAAATGGACTTCGCCAATTGGGTCTCCAGCTCGACAACCTTGAGCTTGGCTTCTTTCTTCTCCTTTTCTTTCAAAGCCAATGCTATCTTGAGTCCAGCCGAGATGAACTTCTCCCTTCGAAGTGCACCGCACAGGCTCTCACTTCCTGCTGTCTTCTCCTCTGTGAGGCACTCAACCTCGACAGTCATCACCTGAAGGCGATTGATCTCGGCCTAAAGGTCTTTCCAAACCTTCAACACCTCCACCTCCAGGCGATTTGCCCTCTTGAGGTGTGCAAGCATGTGGTGGTCCAACTGCCATGAATAGATTACTGTAAGGTGAAGGAAGAAAGGATGAGAAAATAAAAATGAAGTATGGCAAGATGATTACCCTAAGGACAGTTTTGAGAGAGTCCTAGATGAACTACCTCTGGTCAAGGTCAGCCAGGTGGTCCACCTCCTCTAGGAGGACGAACCTCTCAATTAAATCTTGAACGATGTTCGGGTTACCAAATGGATCCGCCCCCTGGTCTTCACTGCTGCCCCGATCGGGCTCGTCCGGGCGTACCTTATGAGCCTTCTTTATGATGGCTGCTTTCTCTTTCCTCCTCTCCTTGTCTTTGTCGGTGGGGGGATTGGGCATGCTATCCTCGGAGGGAAGATTCGCAGGCTTGGGAGGAGGAGATTCCTCCTCAGCGATGATAGCACGGGCAGTCGGGATGACCTCATCTATTGGGCAGACCTCAAGAGCGACATCGATGGCGGCAGAAGCCACAGCATCGGATGCGTCGACCTTTGGTCATTTTGAGCTCTTGCCTGGGGCCTTCCCCTTTCTTTTCTTTTGGGCATAAAGGCCCTTGGCGAGCCTCTCTACGACATCGATGTCCATCTCTATAATAAAGAAAAAATTATAGTTAGACAAGATACATTTGAAACCTCACGAGAATTCATATACATATAGCAGGATCAAGAGGGCTCAAGCCAAGGTTGAACAAGGTCTGCTCCTTCAGAAGGTCAGCAAGGAGAGGAGCTCGGTATGCCTTGAGTTTGTTAAAAGACTCGAGGTTGGCTCCGTCCAGACTAGGAGCTCAATGAACTGATTCCCAAAGAAAGTCCCAATGAGGAAGATCAACTATCAAGGTCGGATATTGGACAAAGAAGTACTTTTTCTTCTAGTTATGAATGGAAGGAGCACCTTCTAGTAACCCCTTCTTATCGAACTGGAGAAAGAAGTACCATCAGTCCTTTGCAGAAGGATGATGCTTAAAAGTGTAAAAATTTTGGAAGAGTGATACGATCGATCGAACTTCGGTCAGGCGATAGAGAAAAAGAAAGTCGATTATGAACCGAAAGAAGTTTGGTACGATGGAAGCAAAGGAGATATTCAAAAAGTGAAATAAGGCAACTACAAAGGAAGGAGGTGGAAGTCAAAATCCGTCATGCAAGGCTTCCAGATACAAGCAAAACTGACTGGCTGGAGGTGAACTAGCACAATCATCTGACCCAAGGATCTCAAGGTCGTACTCTCGTGGGATGCCATACAGTATCCAAATCAGAGAGAGGTCATTCGAAGTAAGGATAGAAGGGATGGTGTCTGGAGCGAAAGGCTGATGGGGCATGTTCCTAGGCTCAATCTTGGTTAGGGGGATAGGATCTAGGAAAGCCGGTCCAGACGAGCTCCAAGAATCGATAGATTGGAAAGTTTTAGAAGATATCGAGATCAAAGTAAATCTCTTGAAAAACCTCCAAAAAGTAGGAAAAAATGAAGTGCAAAAACTTGTACAGAAAAATCGAAAGAACAAGAAGAGAAAGAGGCAAGAGTAATTGCAAATAGGTGTTGAGAGGCTAACATAAGTTGATTGAGAATGATAAAGAGATGATGGGTGCAACATGAATCGGACGGAGGAATGCCAGGAACCAGGGAGGACGAAGGGAGGAATTGAAACTTTTGGATGGAAGAAGAGCAGGAGTTGGAGGGAGGAGACTCAGGCAAAATGGGTTTTGGAGGAGGAAGAAGGCCTTAAATAGTCGAGGAGAGGCCCGAAGCGGTTATGATTGTGAATCACCTTTGGTCGATTTGTGTGAGCCGTGTGTCCCACTCAACCTAACAGGGGAGTCGCAACGGGCAGGTCTTTAATTACGCCATACCTAAGGCATTCAAAATAAAACCTAACTCAAACTATATAGATTGGGTGAATCAGGGTCGAATCTATAGAGATCATGTTAATTGTATTTAAATTATAAATTAAAAGTGATTAGGATTTATTGGGGATAAATCCCGCTCCAGTCGAAGCCTAGCTCGATGCCCAGCCTAATGCAACCAGTAGCCGCAGAAGAGCTTCGGCAGACAGACTTCAGCCGAACTCCCAGCTGCCGAGCTTCTTCCAACCCATTCAGCCGACCGAACTAGTTAGCTGCCGACCTTCTTCGGACTCCCAACGTCAAGACCGAACCCCTTCAGCCGACCGAGCTACTTAGCGGCCGAGCTCCTTGGACTCCGAGCGGTCGAGCTTTAACAGAATCACCCGACGCCCGAACTCCTCAGCGGTCGTCCCGAACTTCGGATGATCGAGCTCCCACCGAACCCTCCAACGGTCGGCCCTCAGTCGAAGTCCAACGGCAGACCGAACTCTCCAACGGTCGAGCTTCGGATTCCCAACAGCCGAACTCCCCCGAGCCGTCTCTTCAGCCGGTCGAGCTGCTCCCAAGCTTTTCCTTTGGCCAAACTCTCCTACAAGTCCAAACTCCTCTAGACGAACAACGAGACTGGATGGTATGGCCGCCACTACCGATGCCACTCTCTCCGTAACCAGCCCCATGCGGCACCTACCCAAGAGACTGACTCCGTCGAACCTCGAGCGGCCCGCCAGCATGCAGCAGCAGCTGTCACCACCAACCCTGCCGCGTACGGCACCACCCCGAGAGACTGGCTCCGTCGAACCTCGAGTGACCCGTCGGCATGCGGCAGCAGCTGTCACCACAAACCCTGCCGCATACGGCACCTCCTCGAGAGACTGACTCCGTTGAACCTCGAGCGGCCCACCAGCACGCGGCAGCAGCCATCACCATCAAGCTCCGCTATAAAAGGGCCCTCCTCCAGATATGCTAAGGCTAATCTCTCTGATCTCTAAGCTCTCCTCTTCTTCTCTAAGCTCTGGAACTCATTCCGCGCACTCCATTCCTATTGGCCAGAGCTAACTTGAGCGTCGGAGGGTCCTGCCGAAGCCACCCCCCACCGACTCTGAACGGAACTCTATTTTGCAGGTCCCCGGCGGCGACCTCAGTAGCCTCGACTCCAGCGACCTCCGGCGATGATCAGTTTCTGCACCAACAGATTGGCATTAGAAGGAGGGCCTTCTCTATTAAGAGAAAGCCGAAGTCCCCTCGTTCTTAAAGGAGTGCTCGGCGATGTTTTCCCCCTTTCCACTCCAAAGATTTCTCTTCTTCCTCTTTTCAGAAAAAAAAAAGAAGAGATGCCCCCCAGGAGAGCCTCGACTCGACGGTCGGCGGCCTCCACGGCCCGATCCTGTCCAGATCCGACCGCTCCTGCTCTAGCCCCGACGACCTAGGCTCACTCTGTAGCCGCGGTGGACGTGGAGCAGTTCAACCTGCTCGTCAAGCAGGTTCGCGATCTCACGGAGGCAGTGTAGGCCATGCACCAGCAAGCCCCAGTGCCAGCCCAACCGGCATGGGACTCTCCGGAGCCGAGTGATTCGGTCCAAGAGCGATCGATTTGGACAGCCCGACCTCCGATCCTCGGATTGGAGAGGCAGAGGAGGGAGAGCCCTTGTTCGGATCATGGATCGGCCAAGGGTGAAGCCTCACGCCCGTTCCACAAGAGAGCCTTGGAGATCAGAAATCGTGAAGATCTCCTGGATCAAAGGCTCTTAGAAATGAGCCGGCGAATCGAAGAACTTCGTTACACTCCCCCCTCATGTGGCAATGACGTTTGCACCGACCCATCTTTTTCGTAGAAAATCATGCAGGAACCGATCCCACCAAACTTTAAGCTCCCACAGTTCGACAGCTACGATGGGACCACCGACCCGGTCGACCACTTGGAAGCCTTCCGGATGACGATGCTGCTCCATGGTGCGCCAGATGCTATATTGTGCCGGGCTTTCCCCTCTACCCTGAAAGGAGCTGCCAGAAACTGATACTCAGCGCTCAAGCCGAGTACCATCTTTTCATTTGACCAGATGAGTCAATAGTTCGCGGCCCACTTTATGAGTAGTAGGCGGCCGCGCCGAGGTTCGAATTCCTTGATGGCCATCAAGCAGAAGGCGGGGGAACCCATCTGGGCCTACATCATCTGGTTTAACACTGCCGCGCTGGAAGTCCGGAACCTGGACCAATCAGTCGCCATGGCCGCCCTCAAGGGCGGTCTTCAAAAAAATAACTTGCTATTCTCCCTGGAGAAAAGGTACCCTAGGGACCTCGCCGATCTGCTGGCTCGGGTTGAGAGATATGCCCGTGCGAAAGAAGCCTTCAAGTCGAAGGACGAAGAAGCCTTAAGGGAGTGGCTGGCAGGCAATGGGGAGCCGAATGAAGTTCGACCGTACTCACGGACTCCCTCCGGTAGCAGGTGGGCTCGGACTCCTCGAGCTTACAGAGAAGTGCGAAGAAGCCCTCCTCCCAAAAGATTTTGCGACTATGCCCCCCTCAACGCTCCTCAAACTCAGATCTTCACCGAAGTTAAGAACCAACTGCCAAGACCCGAAGGGTTACGGTCTCCCTCAAACAAGAATGACCGAAGCAAGTACTTCCTCTACTATCGCAACCACGGTCACGACACTGAGGAGTGCATGCAGCTCCGAGACGATATCGAGGAGCTCGTTAGAAAGGGGCGGCTGGGTAAATTCATTCAACGTGAGCCTGAAGATCGGCGAAGGGCGTTGCCATAACAAGAAAAGATAAGGTCGACCGCCTCACTACGTCGTCAACGTTACCCCAGGACCCAGCATGGAAGCCAAGAGAAGCATGCTTCAAAGTGAGGAAGCCAGCATGAGGTAGAAAAGGTCATCCTGAATTACAGAGAATTCGGGAAAACATTGCCAGTAACTTCCTTTCAATGAAGTTCTTCCCTTTCAACAGTGTATTATTTTTCGGTGCCAAAACTATGTAATGACAGGGAAAGAAGCAGTCAACAGTCACCATGTTAGGAAAGAAGACCTTGTCCTAACACAAGCAGGTCAAAGAGCAGTTCGACCAGAGATAAGATCTCTTCCGAAAGGCAACCTCGGCTAGAGATAAGATCTCTCCCAAAAGGCAACCTTCACCAGAGATGAGATCTCTCCCGAGCAACCACCTCGGCTAGAGATAAGATCTCTCCCGAGCAGTTTGGCCAGAGATAAGATCTCTCCCGAAAAGCAACCTCGGCCAGAGATAAGATCTCTCCCGAGCAGTTCGGCCAGAGATCAAGATCTCTCCCGAAAAGCAACCTCGGTCAGAGATGAGATCTCTCCCGAGCAACCACCTCGGCCAGAGATAAGATCTCTCCCGAGCAACCACCTCGGCTAGAGATAAGATCTCTCCCGAGAAGTTTGGCCAGAGATAAGATCTCTTCCGAAAAGCAACATCGCCAAAGATAAGATCTCTCCGAGCCAGAGATAAATCTCTCCGAAAAGCCACACCGAGATTAAGATCTCTCCCGAGCAGTTCGGCCAGAGATAAGATCTCTCCCGAAAAGAAACGTCGGCCAGAGATAAGATCTCTCCCGAAAAATCACCTCGGCTAGAGATAAGATCTCTTCCGAGCAGTTCAGCCAGAGATAAGATCTCTCTCGAAAAGCAATGTCGGCCAGAGATAAGATCTCTCCCAAAAACCACCTCGACTAGAGATAAGATCTCTCCCGAGCAGTTCGGTCAGAGATAAGATCTCTCTCAAAAAGCAACGCCGACCAGAGATAAGATCTCTCCCGAGCAGTTCGGCCAGAGATAAGATCTCTCCCGAAAAAGCAACGTCGGCCAGAGATAAGATCTCTCCCGAAAAACCACCTCGGCTAGAGATAAGATCTCTCCCGAGCAGTTCGGCCAGAGATAAGATCTCTCCCAAAAAGCAACGCCAGTTAGAGATAAGATCTCTCTCGAGCAGTTCGGCTAGAGATAAGATCTCTCCCGAAAAGCAACGTCGGCCAGAGATAAGATCTCTCCCGAAAAACTACCTCGGCTAGAGATAAGATCTCTCCCGAGCAGTCCGGCCAGAGATAAGATCTCTCCTGAGAGCAACTTCGGTTAGAGATAAGATCTCTTCCGAAAAGCAACCTCAGCCAGAGATAAGATCTCTCCCGAGTGATAACTTCGGCTCGGCCAGAGCGCCTGAGTAACCTCAGATAGAGGTAAGGCCCACGACGACCTCAGCCAGAGCACCCGCATCAACTCTGGCTAGGGATAAGGTCCGTGATAACCTCGGCCAGAGTGCCTGAGTAACCTCGGATAGAGGTAAGGCCCACGACGACCTCGGTCGGAGAGCTTTAACATCGACCTTGGCTAGAAAAAGCAACCGTGTCAACCCCGGCTGGAAATGGGATCTTCCCCGAGCTTCAACTTCGATGTCAACTTCAAACCGGAGATGAGATCTCCCCCGAGCTTCGACCTAGACCAGCATAGAGCTCAGAGGAAGACTTCGACAGTCGCCTTTCCTGCACTTCCTTCCTTCAATTTTCGAACTTGAGAGTGGGGGGGGATAGTGTTAGGGATAAATTCCGCTCCAGCCGAAGCCTAGCTCGGTGCCCAGCCTAATGCAAACAATAGCCACAGAAGAGCTTCGGCAGATGGGCTTCAGTCGAACTCCCAGCGGCCGAGATTCTTCCAACCCATTCAGTCGGCCGAACTAGTTAGTTGCCGAGCTTCTTCGGACTCCCAGCGTCAAGACCAAACCCCTTCAGCCGACCGAGCTCCTCCGAACTCCGCTACGGCCGAGCTGCTCCCAAGCTTTCCCTTCGGTCGAACTCTCCTACAAGTCCGAACTCCTCTGGACGAACAACGAGACTGGATGGTATGGCCGCCACTACCGACGTCACTCTCTTTGTAACCAGCCCCATGCAGCACCTACCCAAGAGACTGACTCCGTCGAACCTCAAGCGGCCCACCAGCACGCGGTAGCAGCTGTCACCACCAACCTTGCCGCGTACGGCACCACCCCGAGAGACTGGCTCCGTCGAACCTCGAGTGACCTGCCAGCATGCGGCAGCAGCTGTCACCACCAATCCTACCACGTACGGCACCTCCCCGAGAGACTGACTCCACCAAACCTCGAGCTGCCCGCCAGCACATGGCAGCAGCCATCACCATCAAGCTCCGCTATAAAAGGGCCCTCCTCCAGATACGCTAAGACTAATCTCTCTGATCTCTAAGCTCTCCTCTTCTTCTCTAAGCTCCGAAACTCATTCCGAGCACTCCATTCCTGTTGGCCAGAGCTGACTTGAGCGTCGGAGAGTCCTACCGGAGCCACCCCCCACTAGCTCCAAATGGGACTCTATTTTGTAGGTCCCCGATGGTGACCTCAGCGGCCTCGACTCCAGCGGCCTCTGACGATGACTAGTTTCTGCACCAACAGGATTAATTAAAAGATGATTAATCAAATTTTGGATCAAATTTGTAGGTGTTCATTCCGATGGAGATCCAATGGCCAATATCAATTTTTGCTTTGATTCAAATAGTATCTAATAGTAATTACACGATCGAACAGTCAGAAAGTGAGCCAGTCAAGATCCAATAGCCAGAATTTATCTCCAACTTGATTAAGAAAGATCCAGCACCATCCAATGGTCCAAATTCAATCTTAAGCTCGATCGAACATCTGAAAATTAATCTGAGCCCTATTTAAGCTACAGAATTCCAATTTTGGTCAAATCTGGACCATTGAGATCCGATCTAATGGCAGAAAATTATTTTAGAGAGCAGAATCCGATCCAAACTTGATTTCTTTCATTTTTCTCTAATTTTAATCTAATTTTTCTTTTTTTCTCTCTATAAAAACCTTCCTAAAGCTCCCTTAAGCCCTGAGAAGCCTCCCCTTGTGGGAAGCCCTTTTAAACCCCTCTAAAGCTCTTCAAAGCCTCTCTTTCCTCACCTAAACAACCAACAAGCTCTCTCTCTTCCTAATTCTCTCTCTCAAGCTCTTCTTTCTTCAACCTTTTCTCTTTTTTCTTCTTCAAACCAGCACCAAAGCCTGCATCTCTACCAAAACTTCTCTCCATTCTAAATTTATGTCACCTACTGTGGCCTGGATTCTTCAGCAAGGTTCAAGGATAAAGATTTCAGCGAGAAGCTCCTCGATGAATGACTGATCCTCTCTTTCTCAGGAGATCATTGTGATCTTATTCTGATGATGTTTTCTATTTTTCATCTTTTATATTTCTTTTTAATTTGCACTAAAGACTGTATGTTTTTAGTTATAATATCTTTATGTCTTTATTTTTTATAATTAATCTGGAATAGTTTATTATTCTTGGGATGAGTCGTGATCTATGGGTATGGTTCATGCTCTTGGGATAGATTATATTCAAATTAATTCTTGGTATTATATCTAAATCAATTTAGACTAGCCTATAACTTTAAGGGATAGGTTGTAATCAATGGGTATAGGCCGTGCTCTCTGAGATAGATTATATCTTTATTAGTTAGATATCAATTAAAGCATATTAAAAAGAATACCAGCTATTAGATAAGTGATCAATTGAAATTCTAAGAATCCATCTCCATACCTACAACTCTATCTTAATTAATTTGCTATTTAATTTGCTTTTTTAATTAGTTTAAGTAACCTTTTTAATTAATCAATTCTTAATTAATTCTAATCATTTTTAATTTATAATTTAAACATAATTAATACAATCACTATGGATTTGACCCTGATTCATCCTATCTATATAGTTTGAGTTAGGTTTTATTTTTGACCGCCTACGATGGTGATTAAATTTTGAAAATTATGATAAACCCATAAAATATATTTAAAAAAGTTTTAATTTATTAATTAATTTATGCTTATTTCTTAAGAATTAATATTTTTATTTTATTTTTTGTAAAAAATAGATCACGGATAAAAAGAACTTGATTTATAGATCATAACGAAGTAAATTTTACTCAAATCAGAGCTAAAATAAAAAAGTTATGAAGCCCAAAAGTTTTAAATAAAATAAATAAATATATATATATATAGTTCGGTGCATGGTAGACCATCAGCCGGTCCACGGTTCCTACTGCAGACCAGCTAGCTTAGCAAGTGCGATGAACCAAAGCACGCCACGTGGCAGACGTAGACCCTTAAGGGTTCATCGAAAATCCATCATGGCTCACAGGGGTAGAACAGTAATTTTCCCAAGCAGAGCGCAGTGTGATTGGTTATGGCATTTGGTGCAGTCGATCTATGTGGTCTATAGGAGTAGTAATTACATGATCCGATGGTAGGCATTTGTTCCAATGAAGATCTAACGGCCAGCATCAATTTCTGCTTTAATTGCGTGATCAGATGGCCAGGAAGCAAGTTGGTCAAGATCCAATGGCCAAAATTCATCTCTAACTTAATTAAGGAAGATCCAGCACCATCCAAAGGTCCAAATTCAATCTTAAGCTCTATCGAATGGCTGAAAATTAATTTGAACCCTATTTAAGCTATAGAGTCCAATTTTGGTCATATTTGGACCATTGAGACCCGATCTAATGGTAGAAAATTATTTTAGAGAGCAAAATCTGATCCATACTCGATTTCTTTCATTTTACTCTAATTTTAACCTAATATCTCTCCTTTTCTCTCTATAAAAGTCTTCCTAAAGCTCCCTTAATCCCTAAAAAGCCTCCCCTTGGAGGAAGCCCTTCTAAACCCCTTTAAAGCTCTTCAAAGCCTCTCTTTCCTCACCTAAACAACCAGCAGGCTCTCTCTCTCCCTAATTCTCTCTCTTAAGCTCTTCTTTCTTCAACCTTTTCTCTTTTTTCTTCTTCAAACCAGCACTAAAGCCTACATCTCCACTAAAACTTCTCTCCTATTCTGAATTTCTGTCTCCTACTACGGTCCGAATTCTTTAGCAAGATTCAAGGATAAAGATTTCAACGAGAAGATCCTTGATGTCTGGCTGATCCTCTCTTTCTTAGGAGATCATTGTGATCTTATTCTGATGGTATTTTCTATTTTTCATCTTTTATATTTTTTTTTAATTTGAACTAAAGATAATTTTTAGTTATAATATCTTTTTATCTTTATTTTTTGTAATTAATCTAGAATAGTTTATTATCCTTAGGACGAGCCATGATCTACGAATACGGTTCGTGCTCTTGGGATAGATTATATTCAAATTAATTCTTAGTATTATATCTAAATCAATTTAGACTAGTTTATAACTTTAAGGGACGGGCTGTGATCAACGGGTACAGGCCGTGATCTCTAAGATATGTATTCTTTATTGGTTAGATATCAATTAAAGCATATTAAAAAGAATACCAGCTGTTAGATAAGTAATCAATTAAATTCCTGAGAATCCATCTCCATATATGCAACTCCATCTTAATTAATTTTCTATTTAATTTGCTTTCTTAATTAGTTTAAGTAGCCTCTTTAATTAATCAACTCTTAATTAATTCTAATTATTTTTAGTTTATAATTTAAATATAATTAACATGATCTCTATGGATTCGACCCTGATTCATCCTATCTATATAGTTTGAGTTGAATTTTATTTTTAATCGCCTACGACAGCGATCAAATTTTGGCACCATTGCCGGGATCATGATTTAGTTGCTTTAAATAAATAAATAAAATTTAAAAAAAAATAAAAAAATAATTTTTTAAAAAAATAAAAATTTAAAAAAATTAAAAAAATTCATTGACACCGCATAAGCTATTTAAGGTTTAGAGACTTAATCACAAAACCTAACAAGTAAGTCTAATTAATTTAAATTTGCATGTTTCACGTTACTTGGACATATTGACTTTTTGTATCTCATCTTCATAAGATACTTTAAGGGCGCTAAACCAAATTAAACAAGATAAGGTAGGGCTTTGATCATCCTTTCTTAGCCTAAAAACCACAAACCTTCATATTGCATTCACCCAAAACTTAATTCTAAAATTAATTAAACATTGGCCCCTAAGGATACTCGAGCTTATTAGGACAAGGAACTCTAAGAGTTGGATCGGATTAGGATTAGTTAATTCAATTTATATCTAAGGCAAGTGGTTCGACTAGGCCCGAAGGAAGGTGGTTACTTAATTGGTTCCGTTAGCTTACCTGGTCAAGCACAATTTATGTCTAAGGCAAGCAATGGGAGGACTCCCACCAATCTTATACTTATCTAGCCAATTGATTGGTTGATTCTTTACTTGGAGGGCTTGAAAGAGACCTTGGCAGTTAGGAGCTGTCTAGATCTAAGATAACCCTTAGCTAGGATTGATTACATAACTCGATTGCTAACCTACAAACATCAAACCTAATTAACCTCTTTGCATCTATTTCTTAGATTTAGGGCTCTCTAGGCTCTCATCTTTAGAATTTCTTTCGTCTCTTTTTATCTTATTAAAAAAAAATTTATTATAAAAAAAATTTATAAAAACTTAAAACTGTATTTGCTCTAAGGCATAATTATTGGGTATTTACTTGGGCATTGTTCATTGCAACCTAAAATTTAAACCCTAAATCCTGAAATCGAACGAACCCTTAGAGCTAATAAATCTAGAATTATGGTTGCATCCTTCGCCAATCAAGAGAATACTTTACCCCTTCTTCTTATACCTATGACCCCTATACACCCATGTATGGAACTAATAGTGGTGGAATCTATAAGGCTGAAAACTCCATAGATATCTACAATAAGATAGGTGAGCTATCCCAAAAACTTGACTATCTATTGAATATGAGACACTCTCCTACCTCACCTTTGCATGTGCATGACATATGTTCGAGTCCCAACCACCTGGTCAGTGAATGTCCAGCTGCATATCGATCTTGAAAATTTGTACATGAGCAGACTTACCCAACCCCAACTTAGACCAATTATTATAACCCTTACTCCAACACCTACAGTCTAGGTTGGAAAAACTATTCAAATTTTTATGAGACATCACAATCAGCAACTATTTATGAACCTAGTTATTTGGAGGAAACTTATATATCATATCAATATCAAAATATTCAGTAATCCTCTTCAAGTGCCTATAGTTTAACATTTAAAGAGAATATTTTACACATATTAGAAAATCATACTCAATCTATAGCCAAGATAGAAATCCAACTTAGTCAGCTTACTGCTGCATTCAATAGCTGGGAGGAGGAAGAATTATCTGGTTAACCCATAACGCAATATATAACTGAGAGCTCCAATGTGTATGAAACTCTAATAGAACAGCCTCATATACAAACTGAAAACTATTATGAGGTGGATGTACCTATAGATGAAATAAAGGAAGCTATCCCTAGAACTATTTCTCAAAACTCAGTGCATACACGTTTAGATTCTTTTAGGGTAGACAATTTTAATATAGATGGGTGTGCTGAAAATATGAATGCATTATTAGAGCCACCCAATTTTAGCACCACTACCTTAGGGGTTGAGAAATATGAAATAATACTGGCTCCAATAGCTTTCTCTCTAAAATCACCACCTCCTTCAGAACTAAATCCGTCCTTGGTCACACCTAAGTATGCATGTTTAGAATTAAGTGACACCCTTTCGGTATCCATTACATCAGACTCAACCTTTATCCTAACATCTAAATTCATGAGCATACTAGAAGAATAAATAGAAGAAATTCCCGATAAACAAGGGTCTATAAATGGGTTCATAAATTATTTTCTTAAAATTAGAAAAAATAAAATTGACTAAAAATGGGATTGAGTTACTTTCTAAAGATTGGCGAGAAATTACTGAAATTCATAAATAATAGGATCGCAAGCCATCTTCCTGAGACTGGCAATCCAAAATCATTGGAATTTATCAATCCAATTTTTGACACTAGATAGGCAGAGTCGCCTAGTCTGGCTAAAGATCTTAAACTTAGTGCTTGTTGGGAGGCAACCCATCATTTTATTTTTCAGATTTTGAGTTTTTTAGTTTTATCTTTTTGTAGGAAACTAATAAAGATGATCCGCTTAAGTTGGGGGGAGCACATCAAACATCCTATATGAATCTAATGGAATATTATGAAGGATCTGCAAATAATAAACTAGGTGGTACCTCTTCTTGATAAATATTTTTATTTTTCTCTTCTTTCATTGAGGATAATGAAAATTAAGTTGGAAGGGAGGATAATTAATTTTAAATTTATGAGTCCTCAAGCATGATTTAAAATAATTTGCTTTATATACCCAAACTTTGTTTTGATTAAAAGTTAATTAGGCATCCTAATCAATGAATGATTAATGGTCTAGAAAATTTTAGAGATACTGAGGAATAAAGTATTAAGAAAATCTAATAAATGGAAGGATTTAGATCAGACCAAATTTTAAGAGTGATTTTAGAATCCTCTTCTTATTGATCTCAATAAAGAATCTAGTTTATAAGAGTTGAGTGAAAAGATCAAACTATGCAAAAGTATCTCTTAAAATCTATTTATAAAAAATAAATAAATAAATAAATACTAGTTTTTTAGTGAGTAATCGAATCTTTTCGTCTAAGTAAGCATTGTGGTTCATGTAAAAAAGATGGACCGTATGAATAAAAAAAATCTAGCAAAGTCTCACTGAGTAACCGGGCCTCTTCACCTAAGTAAGCATTGTGGTTCACGTCAAAAGATGGGGATGCAAGAATCTAAAAAAAATGGATAATAAGGGGACTAAATTATAAGAAAGATAATAAATCTAGCTCACATCAAGTTAGAGAATTTAAAGAGTAAAGTAAAAAGTTGGTGAAAGAAGAGCTCTAAAAATTTTGATGGCTAAGACTCAACCATTAATTGGGTCGAATTGGTAATCCAACGATTCACCTCTTTAATAGTCTGATCGGATATCAGCTATCTTTAGGAGTGTCTAAACCTAACTTTTACTTCAAGACTAAGTCGGTATATATTGCTAATCTATCTGCTTTACTCGAGGATGAGCAAAATTCAAGTTGAAGGGTGTGATAAATACTTAAAATATATTTATAAAAATATTAATTTATTAATTAATTTATCTTTATTTCTTAAGAATTGATACTTTTATTTTATCTTTTATAGAAAAAAATCATGGATGAAAAGAGCTCAATTAATGAATTGCAATGAAATAAATTTTATTCAAATCGAAGCTAAAATGAAAAAGTTATGAAGCCCAAAAGTTTTAAATAAAAGAAAAAAAATATAGTCCGGTGCATGGTAGACTGGTCAGTCGGTCCACGATTTCTATCACAGATCGGCTAGTTTAGTAGGCATGGCGAACCAAAGCATGCCACGTGGCAGACGTAGACCATTAAGGGGTTCACCAAAAATCCATCATAGCTCACAGGGGCAGAACAGTAATTTTCTCAAGTAGAGCGCAACGTGATTGGTTGCGGCGTTTGGTGCAGTCGATCTATACGATCTACAGGAGTAGTAATTACATGATCGGATGGTCAAAAAGCAAGTCGATCAAGATCCAATGGCCAGAATTCATCTCCGACTTGATTAAGGAAGATCCAACGCCATCCAACGGTCCAAATTCAATGTTAAGCTCGATCGAATGACTGAAAATTAATCTAAGCCCTATTTAAGCTATAGAAGTCTAATTTTGGTCAAATCTAGACCATTGAGATCCAATTTGGTGGCAAAAATTATTTTAGAGAGTAGAATCCGATCTAGACTCGATTTCTTTTATTTTTTTTCAATTTTAATCCAATTTCTCTCCTTTTCTCTCTATAAAAATCTTCCTAAAGCTCCCTTAAGCCCTGATAACCCTCACCATTGGTGGAATAAGTCTACTAAGATCTTCCAAACCCCTCAAAATCTCTTCAAAGCGCCTCTTTCCTCACCTAAACAACCAGCAAGCTCTCTTTCTCTATTTCTCTCTCTTAAGGCCTTCTTCCTTCTTTCTTCTTTGTTTCTTTAACAAACCACAAAAGCCTGTATCTCCATCAAAACTTCTCTCCTATTCTGAATTTCTATCACCTACTATGGCTCAGATTCTTCAGCAAGGCTCCAGGATGAAGATTTTAGCGAGAAGCTCCTCGATGTCTAGCTGATCCTCTCTTTCTCAGGAGATCATTGTGATCTTATTCTAATGGTGTTTTCTATTTTCCATCTTTTATATTTCTTTTTAGTTTGCAATAAAGATTATTTTTAGTTTAAATATTTTTATGTCTTTATTTTCTTGCAATTAATCTAGAATAGTTTATTATCCTTGAGATGAGCCATGATCTATGGGTACGGTTCGTGCTCTTGGGATAAATTATATTTAGGTTAATTCTTTTCTTTTCTTTATCTAAATCAATTTACACTAGCCTATAACTTTAAGGGATGGGCTGTGATCTAAGGGTACAGACCATACTCTCTAAGATAGGTTATATCTTTATTGATTAGATATCAATTAAAGCATATTAAAAAAATATCAACTATCAAATAAGTGATCAATTGAGATCCTGAGAATCCATCTCCATACCTGCAACTCCTTTTTAATTAATTTGCTATATAATTTACTTTCTTAATTAATTTAAGTAGCCTTTTTAATTAATCATCTTTTAATTAATCCTAATCACTTTTAATTTATAATTTAAATGTAATTAATACAATCTCTATGGATTCAATCCTGATTCATCCTATCTATATAGTTTGAGTTAGGTTTTATTTTTGATTGCCCACGATAGCGATCAATAGTGTTGCAATGAGAAATTTGAAGAGCCATCTTCTCGAAGTTGTTTCAAATTTAATGAGTCCAAGAGCCAAAGCAGTCGAAGCCAAAGTATCTCTTTCGGATAGACATGGAAAAAGAAAAGAACTTTGGCAGCTGCATCCATACTCCTTTCAGATTTCGAATTCGAGAGTAGGGGAGCTATTATTAAGGATAAACCCACTTCTGCTGAAGTTCAATCGAAATGTCTGATCTTTGAATTAGCCCACTCGATATCAGGGGCCAGGGATGAGCTTCCACCGAATTCATATGACCTACCAAACTTCTCCTTCAGCCGAACTTCTTTAGCAGTCAAACTCCTGCCGGACTTCTCCTTCAACCAAACTTCTTTAGTAGTCAAACTCCTGCCAGACTTCTCCTTCGGTCGGACTCTTCATCAGTCAAACTCCTTCAACAGCCGAACTTCTGTCGGACTTCTCCTTTGGTCGGACTACTTCATCAATCAAACTCATGCAGACTTTTCTCTTGAATGAACTCCTTCAGCAGCCGAACTCTTATCGGACTTCTCCTTTGGTTAGACACTTCAGCAGTCGAACTCCTATCGAACTTCTCCTTCGATCGAACAACTTCATTAGTCAAACTCCTACCGGACTTCTCCTTCAGTCGAACTCCTTCAGTAGTCGAACTCCTTCCAAATTTTTTCTCCTTCAAGTTGGGCTTCTCCCCCCAGTTGCCTGAAGGGCTTCGCTCGATCGAGCTTCTCTTAGATGCTCCCAGCGAGATTCAATCCAGATCCCTTCCAGCAGCCCGAAAGGACCTCGACGCATGCCTCTACTATTCTATCTGAACCTCAATTGTCATGTCTCAATAAACTAGCACATCACGATAATAGATACTACCCTCTATAATAAACTTCACGTAGCCTCGAGCAGCCCACTATCAGATGATTACGGCTATCACTATCAATTTGTTACCAGCTCCATCTATATAAGAGATCCTTCAGATATGCTTTTTTCTAAAAGCTCTAAGTTTTCTTCTAAAAACTCTGTTATAATCTCTCTGAGCACTCCATTTCTATTGATCGAAAGAGCTAACTTGATCATCAGAGGATCTTGCCAGAGCCACCACCCCCGACTCTGGACTAGATATGTTTTGCAGGTCACCGACGGCAACCTCATCTTCTCCGACTCTAGCCTTGATTTTGGCAACAATCAGATTTCATACCAATAAGACATAATATAGATGACTGATTAAGAGTTGACGATTTAATTCTATACTCATCCTAAGCATTAAGAGTTAAAGGGATCAATTATACGATAACCATATGCCAAGATTCTTGAATGTTGCTTTGCAATAATTCGATCTATCTGAATATTGAGTATCTTTGCTAGATGGTCACTTCAATTAGTATAAGAATTAGTTTCTATTCTATTAATTTAGTATTCGAACCCATGGGGTCACATACAATAGAGGTTTCTATCTGATCAGATGGTTGATCAACTATTATGAATCATTTAAGGATATAATCATTAATATGATTGATGATTAATCTTATGCAAAAGTTATGATAAAATAATTTACTAATAGTTAGTGAATTATAGGAGAATTAATTAGCAATTAGATTACTGATTAGCTCAATTTAATCAAGCATTAAGGTTCAGATCAAGTCTAATTGAATTGGATTTGATTTGGTTTGACCTAATTTGATTATAAGATAACCTAATCGCTAAGAGAAAATAATTTTTCATTGGATCAGAACTTGGGTTTGATTAATTTTTGATTTAATTAGAATTTAATTGAGTAGATTATGCACTTAATTGGATTTGGTTTATTGATCTTGTTGATTTGGCCAAATGGGATTTGGATTAAGACCAAATTGCAACAACTCAAGAGTCCAAATGGATTGGACTTTCTCCCCTTGCACCCTACCTTATCCACGCCCATTTTTCTTTCACGCTAAATCAGATTTTTGCATGAAAAAAACCCTCATGCCTATCCTCATTCCATGCCCCACATTTCTTCCTCTTGGATAAGGATTGGGTTGATTTAAATTTGGATTAAATTCAACTTGAATTTTGAATTCAAGTTTAAATGGTTTTGATTTTGAATCAAAACTAAACTAATCTCTATCCTATCCCTTGCCACTTTTGGATGCCATCTTAAAGAGGGAGTTTGTGGGCATGCGTTGAGAATGAGAAAGTATTTTTCACCATGAGACATCTAGTTTTCCACTTAGAGAAACAAAGGGAGGGCGTGAGGTTCCTTGGCGTGGGTTCCTTAGGGTTTCATCTAGAGATTTTGGGAAGAGATAAAAGAGAAAAGAGTGTTTCAATTTTCATCTTCTTCCTCCACTTATCCTCCTCCTAAAAGCCTTCTTCTCCTTCGAAGGAGTTAGAGAGATCCAAAGAAGGAACACAATTAGCCATCAAGAGAGTCTCTGCAATGAGCTAGTACTCTAGGAAGAATGATCGGATTGGAGCTTCCTGTGGATACCCATGGAAGCCGATCATATACATGGCCAGGAGCAACTGACAAGTCCACGGTAATTAGCTACGGTGAAGATTGACCCATGCTTAGGTATCAAGTTTTGAACTTAGATAATTCATAGATATGATCTACGGCATTGATATGATCCGTGCTTGATAGATTTTAGATTTCAGATTATGCATGTGTTTTCATATCATCGATCCTCATGTAGGTTGTTTTTAGATTAGATCTAATGCATGATAGATTAAATTATTTAATCTAATTCATTTTCACTATATTTTAATTCAAAAATATTTTAAAAATCATGCATTAAACTACCTACAATTTTCTTCAATTGGGACATCTATATTGATGTAACAGTCAAAGATTTTTGCTTCATCAAAAATGAGGATGAACTTTATATATATAAGAAGACAAGTGAGAGTACTAGTATCTTCTTAGTTCTGTATGTCAATAACATACTACTCATTAGGAATGGTATCCCAATGCTTCAATCGATCAAGACTTGGTTAGCAAATAAGTTTTCTATGAAATATTTGGGTGATGCATCCTATATACTAGGAATAAAGATCTATAGAGATAGATCTAAAAGAATGCTTGGCTTGTCCCAATCTCAGTACATAGACCATGTGTTGAAGAGATTCAACATGGAGACAAGTAAGAAAGATTACATGCCTATGAGTCATGGCATACATCTTTTTAAGGAAATGTATCCTAAGACACCTGAGGAAAGGAAAAGAATGAGTGGAATCCCTTATGCTTTGATTATGGGATCGATCATATATGGCATACTATGTACCAAACCTGATGTAGTTTATGTTTTAGAATTAGCTATTAGGTTTTAGGTTAATCTTGGAGAGGATCATTAGAAAACTATGAAAAATATTCTTAAGTACCTAAGAAGGACTAAAGATATTTTTCTTATATACGATGAATCAGAGTTGAAACTAGAAGGGTATACAAATTCTAGTTTTCAATCTAATCCAGATGATAGCAAGTCTATATCAGGATATATGTTTACACTTAATGAAAGAGTAGTGAGTTGGAAGAGCTCTAAACAGCAAACTATAAATAACTCAACTATAAAGGCATGATACATCGCTGCTAATGAAGCCACCAAGAAAGTTGTCTGGATGAAAAAATTCATCATTGAATTGGGTATGGTTCCTGAGATAGAACAACCAGTGCCACTATATTGTGATTGAAGGAAAAATATTCAGATCCGAATCAGAATTTAGATCATAACTAGGAAGATAGATTTTAGTTTTAAAAAATTTTTCATAACATTTATGAAACATACCTTGATGCGCAGCAAAAAGATGATCAACATACTAAAAATTCTGTAATTTTACTTCATGAGATCCGAAAATGCATACCCTCTACTTTGCATGCGTGCCACGCAATGCAAAAGAGAGGAATGATACCTTGAGTGTTACACCAGAGAAGAGGAGGCATCAAGATTAGATTACCATTCCTAGAGGAAGAGAAGCTCACGCCAAGGGCTCTCTCTCTCATGCCAAGGGCTCTCTCTCTCTCTCTCACACCAAGGGAAGGATCATATCCCCATAACAAAGAGCCCTCTCTCTTTTATAGAAGATGCCCAAAGACCAGATAGATTAGAACTCTAATTTGATTGAGTCAAATCATTATCCAAGTAAGAGTCCTAAAGGGATTTCCTAATCCAAGTAGGAGTCCTAAGGGGAGAAGAATTGGTGCCACCTTTGTGCCTCCTTTTGATTGTCGCACAAACCAAAGATGGGATGGAATAAATCAGCCCCCAACTCAACTTTGGTTGACCATACATGAGAGATAATCTCAATGGATCAAGACTCTAATTAACCAAATCAAAATTGATTCAAATTGGATCCAAACTAAATCAGATTCGAACTCAATTTGAATAGGTTGTTAATCCTAATCCAATTAGGATTATGGTCCAAGTCTAACTTGGATTATTAACCCAATTAGTCTTAATTAAATTAAGTCCAATTAAATTAGATCTGATCTAAAATAATCATGACTTGAATCCAATCTCTTATAAACCTTTGGATCATAGATCAAGTCAAACTCATCCTTAGAATTCATTTTGAATCTCATGATCAGTGTTAGCTAGGCATAGTCAGAGTTTAACTCCATAAGACCATTAACTTAATTTCTAACTAAGTAAATCTATTTATTCCATCAAGTTACATACTTTCAAATTTAACATATAGACATTAGGTCAATTCATTTCTATGTTGCTAGACTTATGTGCATGACTCCATAGGTTTGAATACTAAGTCGGTAGTATAGAAACTATTTCTGTACTAATTGAAGGAACCATCTGGCAATGATACATGATGTATGGATGAGTCGAATGATTACGAAGCAACATTCAAGAACCTTGGCATATGGTTACTATATAATTTATCCTTTTGATCCTAAATACTCAGGATGATCTAAGGTTAAACTGTTAACCCTGAATCAGTCATCCACATTGTATTTCAATCTTTCAAATCTTGTGATAGATCATATGGATTATCCTGGCCAAGGTTTTACTTAATTGAAATACAGTGAAGCATTACCTCTTAAAATCTAGAGGGATCAATTCTATCTTGACTCACACACCGACTATACAAGTATTTGACTATACCAAAAAATCTTTTATCACTGTATTAGAAATACAGATAGTCTGACAGTAAAGCATAGTGAGTTACTTGTAAGTCACTATGGTGATCTCAGATCTGAGGAACACTATGCACATATCCTATGTGGGCATCTTTTGATAGCAGAGCACTCTATAGGAGAGTTACTATTCGATAACGATATACTCCTATATCTCACTTGTATGCCATACCAGTATCTCCATACTCTTTGGTTAAGAGGACAACCAACCCATATGGCATATAATGACTTACACTTGATAAATATTATTGTCCTTATGACAATATATCATTTGATCGCAAACCAATTTAAGAACTATTAGACAAATCTTTCTTTATCAATTATTTATAGTTTGAAGGACTTCATCATAAAAAGAGTTCTAAGCAGAAGATATAAGAATATGATGAACTACCAAAATTAACTTTTATTAATGTAATTCAATTATAATTCATATATAAGATCTCAATCATCTATAGCTTAGATGATTGGCTTTAGGATACTTTTTCTAACAAACTCCCACTTGGACTAGAGTCAATCAAAATAGTATCTAATATCCATCTTCTATTTATGATCAATGAAGTTTTTGATTTCAAGGGCTTTAGTGAATGGATCAACTAGATTCTCTTTTCCATCGATCTTCGAAAGATTGATGTTACCTCGATCCATGATCTCATGAACAAGGTAATAGCGATGCAAAATATGTTTGGTTCTCTAATAGGATTTAGATTTTTTTGCTTGAGCGATGGCTCCAGTCCTATCATAATATAAAGGAACTAGACCTTCGATTGATGGAACCACTCCAAGTTCATTTATGAACATTTTCAGCCAAACTGCTTTCTTGGAAGTATCTGATATAGCAATGTAATCCATTATACAAATAGAATCAGCTACTGTGTGCTACTTGAAATTTTTTCAACATATTGCTCCACCATTTAGGATAAATATATATTTTAATATGCTTTTGCTATCATCATGATCTAATTAAAAATTAAAATTAGTATATCCCATGTTTTAACACAGATTCTCCATAAATGAGCCATTACTCCTTAGTATTTCTCAAATACTTAAGAATTGTCTTTACAACTTTCCAATAGTTCTCATCCAAATCAAACTGGTACCTACTCACTATCCCTAGTAAGTAGGCTACATCAAGTCCCGTACATGTCATAGCATATATAATAAATCTTACTGCTGAGGCATATGGAATTCTACTCATATGCTCTCTCTTTTATGGAGTTATCGAATAATCTTTCTTAGAGAGAGTAATTTCTTAATTTATTGGTACATAGCCCTTCTTAAAATTTGTCATGCTGAACCATTTCAATACAGTATCAATGTACATGGATTGGGATAATCCATGCAACCTTTTAAATTTATCTCTATAAATCTTCATCCCTAGGATGTAGGATGCTTCTTTCAAATTCTTCATGAAGAATTAAGATGATAACCATACCTTTATTCTCTATAATATAGGGATGTCATTTTTGATTAAAAGAATATCATCAACATACAGTACAAAAAATATGACTATAGAATTGTTTGCTAATTTATAAATATAAGGCTCTTCTTACTTCTTAACAAAGCTATATGGTTTGATTGTTTTATCAAAATGCATGTTCCAACTTTGTAAAGCTTGCTTTAGTCAATAAATGGATCTATTTAGCTTATAGACTTCTTCTAGCTCTCCATTAAGAAAAAATATTTTGATATCCATTTGCTAGATCTCCTAATCAAATATGCTGCTATTGCAAGCATAATCTAATTGGATTTGAGTAGTACCATAGAAGAGAACATCTCATCATAGTCAATACCATAATGTTAACGATATTCCTTGGCAACTAGACTGGCTTTATAGATCTCTACCTTCCTGTTTGCTCTTCTTTTTCTTTTAAAAATTTTATTTACACCTTATGAGTTCATCCCTTTGGGTGGATCAACTAGTGTCCACACACCATTGATCTCCATGGAATTTATTTTGGATTTCATAGTATCAAGTTATTTTTTAGAGTCAGGTCTTTGCGTGACATCCATATAGGTGATCAGATCCTTGTCATTCTCATCTACTTCAATAAGATCACCATCCCAAAAAAAAGAAATCGTATTATCTATCTAGTTAACATAGTATTCTACTAGATCTCCTCAATGGTGCCTCTATAATGGGTTCCGAGTTTGATTCTCTAATCAAATCTAGTTCTGTATAAGATTGTGTTGGTTCTTCTACCTCATGAACTTCACTAAGTTTGATTTTAGTGGTATTATTTCCTTTTCTAGGAAACTCTTTTTCTAAAAAAATTGTTCTACTCCTAATGAATACCTTTTGTTCTTTAGCAAAGTAGAAGTAATATCCTCTAGTTTCTTTTGGGTATCCTATATACAAACACTTATCGAACCTTGATCCAAGCTTATCTGTCTTTAAATATTTTACATAAGCTGGACACCCCCAAATCCTATGGTGAGAGAGTGTCGATTTGTAGAATGTAGTGCGGGGTTTGCAGTGCTACTTTCAAAAAAAATTTCAAAAATAGCAAAGATGCAGCGGAAGAAGTAATTAATTTAATTAACTACCTTCTGATCATATCAAAATATTAAATTCTACATGAAGGATCTAAATATAATATGCATGCATTCATATAGATTTGAAAAATAAAACTATGCAGCAAACTATTTACTACAATAATGTGTTCAGAATGCAATACATATTTTATGGGTAGTCAATCTCTATGATCTAATCATCATCGAGGAGGTCCACTAGTCAAGACACAGCCACACAGATGTTTGGCCTCCATGGATCATTCACACAAGGCTCCTGATCCTGATCGACTCCTCGCGAGTGCTAGCACGACACCAGAGTCTTTCAGGGGCTATTTTGATCGAATGACTTTGATCTTTATCTATGGGCTTCATAGATACTCTGAGTTGTTGGTAGACATAGTAGAGAGGTAGTGGAGGTTCTCTCTAAAGTTTCATGGGCTTTGGATGCTCATAGCTCATGCAATGGCTTCCCAAAATCTAGGTCAAATACCTAGGACTGCACTCATCCTAAAAACCTTGTGCCCCTTCTTTATTTTTCTCTCTCTCAGAGATGATTAAAGCCTCTTCCCATGCATCAAATGAATCTCACAAAAGTCCTCTCTTCATAATAGCTGTTGGCACACATCCCAAAAATCTCTCCTTTTAATAGTTGCACAAAGAACAACTTTTATGCATGTGGGGAACCAAAAACTAGTTTGAATGCTAGTTTGAATTCAAAACTTTTTTTAATTCAAACTTCATCCAAACCAATTCAAACTTATTTGGGATGTGTGAAGGAGTTGTGCATCCACACTTTGGCAAAGAAAAGTCCATGAGAAACCCCTTTCACATGGAGATAATAGGTGCATAGAAGTTTAGGTGGTGCAGGGATAAGATATGGTTGTTGCTGATCCAAATTCAAACTCTTTTTGAATTTAGATGGCAACTAACCATAACTTATCCCTTGAGGATGTGGAATGACCAGTCAAAACCTCTTATGTGCATGGGAAAAAAGGTATGAGAATTTAAATGGGACATGGGGTTAAAAGTGGCACGTGGGAAGACTAGTCAAACTAGTCTTTGAATTCTAAACATCAACTAACTGAACCAACCCAATCAAAATTGGTTTGGTCCAATTAGACTAAATTAAATCCAACATATTTAGACTTAATTAGGCTCAATTAGATCCCAATAAAATCAGAAATTGATCAAGCCCAACATCTGATCAAATCAGGATTTAGAACTCCTCGGCGATTAGGTCAACCCGTGATCTAATCGGGTCAAACCCAATTGAACCCAATTCAATTAGACTTGAACAAAAAATAATTACTCAATCAAATTGAGATAATTAGTGATCAAATCACTAATAAAACTTCTCAAAAAATTAGAGTCCAAATTTAGTGGGTATCCATATAATAAAGTCCCATCAAAATGAAACCCTGATCGAAGAGTCCCAAACTAGTGAGACTCTTGACCCTGGTGCCTAAAATGAGTGAAACTTGTAATCACAGAGTCTAGACTCTCAATTATAAAGTTTCAAATAGATAAGACTCAGAGTTTCAGCCCAGTAGGACTCTTGATCATAGAGTCCCAGTCTAGTGGGACTCTTGACCATAGAGTCCTAGTTTGATGGGACTCTTCAATAGCCATCAGATCAGGTAGAAATCTCTAGTGTGTGACTCCGTAGGTTCAAACCTAAGCCAGTAGCATAGGAACCACTTCCTATTCTAATCATTGTGATCATCTAGGAATGATACCTGACATTCAGATAGGTCGAATAATCATAATCGCAATATTCAGAACCTACGCGAATATGGTTACCATATAATTCATCCTTATGACCTCTATGCATAGGATGACTTTAGGGTTTGACTGTCAATCCTAGAAGATACATCCAAATCATGTCTCAAAGCAATTAGTCTTATGACCCTTCATAAGAACTATCCTGGCTAAGGCTTTGCTAAATTGAAACACCATTTAACAAAATTTCTGAATTCAGGAGTGGTCAATCCCATCTTGATACACGCACCAACTCTTTAAGTACTTGACTATGTCTGAAAATCTTCCATTATTGAATTAAAAATTCAGATAGTCTGACACCAAAGCATAGTGAGTTATTTGGAAGTCACCATGGTGATCTCAGATCGGAGGGATACATATATCCATATTCCATCAGAGCTAATCTTGATAGGAGAAGTGCTCCAGAGTTGGTCACGTTCAGTACAGATGTACCCATACATCTCACTTGCATACCATACCAGTGTCTCAATACTCCTTAGTTGCGAGGACAACCAACCTATATGGCATACAACGATCTATACTCGATAAATATTGTCATCCTTAGTAACAATGTATCATTTGATCGTGAATAATTTAAGGACTAAACGATAAATCTTTGTCAAATTTAGATAGTCCTAAGGACTTCATCACAACACATGAGTTCATTAAAAGGTAACAAAATTTATGATGAAAAATATAAAAATAACTTTTATTAATTTATAATTCATATACAATTATAAAAGTATAGTCCAATCATCAACAAGCTAATGATTGGCTTTGGAACACATTTCCAACAATCTCCTACTTGGACTAAAGCCAATTGGTGCAGTATCTAATACCTATCTTCAACTTGAAGTCGTTGAACTCCTTCACCGCAATAGCTTTAGTGAATGGGTCGGCTATATTTTTCTTTCCATCGATCTTTTGAAGGTTGACATCACCTTGATCCATGATCTCTCAAACAAGATGGTAGCGGCACAGAATATGCTTTGTCCGCTGGTGTGCCTTTGGTTCCTTCACCTAAGCAATGGCTCTAGAGCTATCATAATAGAGCAAAACTAAACCATCAAGGAAGGATGTTACTTTCAACTCGATAATGAATTTTCTCAATCACACCGCTTCTTTGGCAGTATTTAATACAGCGACATACTCTATCTCGTAAACTAAATCGACCATAGTGTGTTGTTTGAAACTCTTTCAGTAGACAGCCCCATCATTAAGGGTGAATATATATCCCGATATACTTTTGCTATCATCATGGTCAGACTGAAAACTAAAATCTGTGAACTCTACAAGTTTCAAGTCTGATTCACCACATACAAGCCACTGGTTCTTAGTATTTTTTAAATACTTTAAGATGATTTTAACAACCTTCTAGTGGTTCTCTCTTAGATCAGATTGGTATCTACTCACTATCCTTAGTGAGTATGCCACATCTAATCGTGTACAAGTCATGGCATCATTATAGAATCCACTATCAAAGCATATGATATTCTACTCATACGCTCTTTTTTTAGAGGTGTTGTCAGACAATCTCTCTTTGAAAGAAAAATTTCATGGCCTATCGGTAGATAGTCTTTCTTGGAATTCTCCATGCTGAACTGTTTCAGCACAGTATCAATGTACGTAGATAGGAACAATCCAAGCAATCTTTTAAATCTATCTCTATAGATCTTCATCCCTAGGATGTAGAAAGCTTCTCCCAGATCTTTAATGGAGAACTATGATGATAGCCAGATCTTTATTTTTTATAATGTAGGAACATCATTTTTGATTAAAAGAATATCATCCACATACAATACTAGGAATACTATTGCTGGTCCATTAGCCCACTTGTATATGCAGGGCTCCTCTTCATTCTTAACGAAGCCATATATTTTGATTGTTCTATCAAATCGTATGTTCCAGCTCTGAGATGCCAGCTTCAGTCCATAAATGGATCTTTGAAGCCTACACACCTTAAACTCATCTACGAATGTGAATCTTTCAAGCTGTATCATATACACCTCTTCATCCAACTCTTCATTTAAGAAATTCATTTTCATATCTATCTATCAGATTTCATAGTCCAGATGGACAGCAATGGCAAGCATAATCTGAATGAATTTGAGCATTGCCATAAGAGAGAATGTCTCATCGTAGTCAATACCATAATGTTGATAATATCCCTTGACAACCAGTTAGGCTTTATAGGTCTCCACTTTTTCGTCTGTGCCCCTTTTTCTTTTAAAGACCCACTTACACCTTATAGATTTTATCCCTTTAGGTGGGTCAACCAATGTCCATACATCGTTAACTTTCATGGACTCCATTTTGAAATTCATAGCCTTAAGCTATTTCTCATAATCAAATCTCTACATTGCATCCATGTAGGTGATCGAATCCTCATTATTCTCATCAAGTTTGATAGGATCCCCATTTCGAACCAAGAAACCATAGTATTTATCTGACTAACGTGGTACTCTACCAGATCGCCTTAAGGGTGCATCTACAATGGGTTCTGATTCTGATCTAATCAAATCTAGCTCAGGTTCAACAACTTATGTCGGTTCTTCTACCTACCGAACTTCATCAAGTTCGACCTTAAAGGCATTAGTTTCTTCGCTAAGAAACTTCTTTTATAAAAAGACTGTCTTAAGATTGACAAACACTTTTTGCTCATCAGCAAGATAAAAATAATATTCTTTATTTTTTTTAGATAATCTATAAAACTATACTTATCAGACCTAGGTCCAAACTTGTCTATCATCAAATATTTGACATAAGCCAGACACCCCCAAATCCTAAGGTGTGAGAGCACAGGCTTGCACCTTATCCATATCTCATATGGTGTTTTATTAATAGATTTACTCAAAACCTTATTTAGAATGTAACAAGCTGACTCGAGTGCATATCTCCATAAGGAGATTGATAAACTAGCAAACTCCATCATGGATCGAACAATATCCAATAGGGTTTGATTCCTCCTTTTAGACACACCATTATATTATGGTATTCCAGGAGGGGTCCATTGAGAGAGAATCATATTCTCTCCTAGATATGTCAGAAATTTATTGGAAAGGTACTCACCTCCTCGATCAGATTGAAAAGTTTTAATACTCTTTTCAGTTTGCTTCTCTACCTCATCTTGAAATAGTTTGAATATTTCTAATAACTTCGACTTATGCTTCATTAAATAGACGTACCATACCTCAATAGGTCATATATGAAGGTTATAAAGTAGAAGTATCCACTTTTGGCACTCGAGCTCATGGGTCCACATACATCTGAATGTACTAGACTCAGGAGTTCAATGGCTTGTTCACCTTTTCAGTAAAAGGTGACTTGGTTATCTTACCAAGAAGATAGGACTCACAGGTCGGAAGTGATTCACAATTACTAACCTCAAAAATTTCTTCTTGAGCTAACCTATTTATTCTGTTCTTATTAATATGATCCAACCTATAGCGCCAAAGGTAGACTTCGGACACATCACTAATTCCAGAGCATTTACCAAAGGATTGAACCATGTTAACAAGTATAGTTAATAAATAAATACTATTGTTCAATCATCCAATAAAGATTGTAACACCATTCAAAATGACATTACAAATTTTTTTTTTAATTGATATTTTATAACCATTCATGACCAAAAAGCCAACGAAAATGATATTCAATAAGAAAGTTGGACAAAAATGACATTCATTAAGAATAACTTTATTTGAATTGATTACAAGGTTCATGATTTCTAAAGCTAGAATTGGAACTTATCTTCCATCTCCAACGTTCAAGAATCTCTAACCTTAATCAAATCTTCTACTGATCTACAAGCCCTACATAGAATTACAAATATGATAAGGGCTTCCAGTATCTAATACCCAGGCAGTAGAATCAAATAAAAAAATTGTAAGGTGTTATCATATAATTACCTTGCCCAACAACCACTTGCTTCTTGGTCTTCTTGGTCTGGTCGGGCTTGCTCTTCTTGGTCTGACCTTGTGCAGTCGTCCCGACATTAGGCTGCACTTTCTTGTTCTTCTTCTTCTTATTCTTCTTCCCTTTCTTAAGGGGTCGACGACCAGAAGAAGATCTTTCCACCACATTCACCATCTTTTTATGGAGTTAGTGATCCTTCTCAAAGTTCTGCAGTAACCCCAACAAGCCATGGTAGTTGACTGCAGGCTTTGTCATTCTAAAATGAGTCAGAAAAGAAAGGAAGAACTTGGGCAAGGAATTAAGGATCGCATCCTTACCGAGTTGCTCGTGCAGGAGAAAGCCCAGCTTGCTAAGGTGCTCAATCATCTCGATCATGTGCAATACATGATCGATGACTAAGGCCCCATCCCTCATCCAAGCATTGAAAATGGCACAACTTATTTTGTGCCTTTAAACATCATCAGGCATGCCAAAGGAGTCATTCAATATTTGAAGCATATCCTATGGTTGGATATTTTTGAACCTATGGCTGAACTCATCGTTCATTGCCACTAGCATTATGCACCGAACGGTGGTGCGGTCGTTGAGCCACTTCTAGTAAGTATCTCATACCGCTCCTCTAGTATTCGGAGCTGGCTCCTCAGGTGCTGGATTTGTTATTATATAAAGAATCCATTTATGCTCTAGGATGATTTTCAACTTACCATACCAGCTATCAAAGTTGGATCCCATTAATTTATTATTATCTAACAATGATCGGAGCGACAGATTAGTGACCATTTCTGCATAAAAAGGAAAACCAAATCTAATTAGTATATGAACCAATTATCTTAAAGACTTGGACTTTAGTTTAAAGGTTCTTTCACTATTTTATACGAATTGATAGTCTCTATCTCCAATTCGAGGAATTACTTTAATTCCTTAGTGGGTACTAGAATCCACATAGACTACACATGAGCCCAACTTTAGTTGGTCAACCCATGTGCATCTATGGGTAGATTCAAAATTAATTATTTCTCTAAACAACCTTTAGTAATATTAATTTTGCTCTGGAGACCTAATCGGTAGGCTTTGACCTCCACTGAAAAGATCCGATTAGATTCAACCATTAACATGACCATATTTGATCTTATCTAATCAATAAATAATCATGTCCGACTTTGGTCGACCAACCTAACCACCATCGAAAAGACTTAACCAAATTATCATTTTATGAATGATAATTTCATTAGTCAATAATCACCAAGCCTTTGGGCCTCCAATGATCATTATACTAATGAACCAATTATCACTTAACTTAATAGGAGGCTATGATTTAGTTATCTGTATAACTATTTTATTTTAAGGATCTAATAATTTTAGAGAATTTAGTTAATATATTTAAGAAAAAGAGAAAAATTTAGCGAGCTAATTTTGATCCTCCTACTAACTTCACAAAGTCAGATAAAAAAGGATCTAATCTTCGTTGACATTAGGAGCACCTAAATCAGTCAGACTAATTTACCTAATTGACATGGGTGAGCCCAAATCACTAAGTGATCTAATCAAAATCTAATTCACTAGGATAGCCAGGTAAGTGAGATCAGTGGAAGGGATATGCCGTTAACTCGTCAAAGATCAAATCAATGCGAGTAGCTCTCAATTAAAAACCACTGATCAAAGTGCCAAACATACCTTAGACACCATCCAATTTTTTAGTTTCAATTTGACCAACTTAGTAATTTTGGATTCGACCGCATAGCTATGAATCAAGTCCATTTGGTCCTTGTTAAAGGCAAGAACTTGATCAACTACAACTATTGTAATTGAGTCTATAGAGTCCTTGACCTAATCTAAATTAACATTTAATTAGATTTGATCAACTACTCTAAATTGTCCATTCTTTAACTAACCTTAGGTCTAGCCAATTAATGGACTTAATTCATCTAACCCAATAACCCACAAGTTTATGATTAATGACTTAGGATCTTAATTCACAATTCTAGACACAAAATCATTTCACTTAATTTTAATTAAGTTTATGGATTGAGGGTTAAGATTTGGCATTTCAAAAATATTTTTTAAATTTTGAAAGATTCTTTACAACTTGGCATTGTTCACCAATTGAGTCGACTCACTTCAAAATTGAATCAACTCAATTCACAAACAACACTAGTTGTAGGGTTTAATTTTAAACTATGTATAATACATAAAAATCATGAATCAAATTAGATCTAATCTAAACTCTTATTCATGATTAAAATTAGATCAAAATCATATAATCAAATTATTAAATTATTAGATTAAATCTAAAATTTTATAATTTAATGATCCAGATCAACACGTACTAGGACAACCTACACTGTAGGGGGTAAATCCTACAGCAGGACAACCTACGGTCCATGTGATCATAATTTTAATTTTTAGATCTAATTAATCAGATTATTATATTAATATTTAGATCAAATTTAAATTATCAATCTAAACATGCAAGCATATCATGTTTAGCAAAACCTTGCTCTTATACCATTTGTAGAATGTAGTATAGGATTTACAGTGCTACTTTCAAAAAAATTTTCAAAAATTGCAAAAATACAGTGAAAGAAGTAATTAATATAATTAATTATCTATTGATCATATTAAAATATTAAATCCTACACTAAGAATCTAAACATAGTATGCATGCATTCATATAGATCTGAAAAATAAAACTATGCAGCAAACTATTTACTACATTAATATGTTTAGAACATAATACCTTTTTTGCAGATAGTTGATCGTAGTGATCTGATCATCGTCAAGGAGGTCTACTAGTCATGATGTAGCCACACAGATGTCTGGCCTCCATGGATCGTCCACATGAGGCTCGTGGTCCTGATCGGCTCCCCACGAGTGCTAGCTCGAGACCGGAGTTTTTCTGGGGCTATTTTGATCGAATGACTTTGATCTTCATCTATCAGCTTCACAAATGCTCTGGGATGCTGATAGATGTAGTAAAGAGGTAGAGAAGGTTCTCTCTAATATTTTGTGGGCTTTGGACGCTCGTAGCTCATGCAATGGCTTCCCGAAACCTAGGTCGAATACCTAGGACTGCACTCACCCTAAAAACCTTTTGCCCCTTCTCCTTTGATTTTCTCTCTCTCAAAGATAATTGAAGCCTCTTCCCATGCACCAAATTAATATCACAAAAGTCCTCTCTTCAGAATAGGTGTTGGAACACATCCCAAAAACCTCCCCTTTTAATAGTTGCACAAAGAACAACTTTTATGCATGTGGGGGAACCAAAAACTAGTTTGAATGCTAGTTTGAATTCAAAACTCTTTTTAATTCAAACTTCATCCAAACCAATTCAAACTTATTTGGGACATGTGAAGGAGTTGTGTGCCCAATCTTCAGCAAAGAAAAATCCATGAGAAACCCCTTTCACATGGAGATAATAGGCGCACAAAAGTTTAGGTGGTGCAGGGATAAGATATGGTTGTTGCTGATCCAAATTCAAACTCTTTCTGAATTTGGATGGCAACGAACCATAACTTATCCCTTGAGGACATGGAAAGACCAGTCAAAACCTCTTATGTGCATGAGAAAAAAGGTACGAGAAAATATAAATGGGGCATGGGGTTAAAAGTGGTGCATGGGAAGACTAGTCAAACTAGTCCTTAAATTCTAAACTTCAACCAACTGAACCAATCCAATCAAAATTGGTTAGGTCCAATTAGACTAAATTAAATCTAATATATTTAGGCTTAATTAGGCTCAATTAGATATTAATAAAATCAAAAATTGATTGAGGCCAACCTCTGATCAAATCAGGATTTAGAACTCCTCAGTAATTAGGTCAACTCGTGACCTAATCGGGTCAAACCCAACTGAATCCAATTCAATTGGATTTGAACCAAAAATAATTATTCAATCAAATTGAGTTAATTAGTGATCAAATTACTAATAAAACCTCTTAAAAAATTAGAGTCCAAATTTAGTGGGTATCCGACAACAGAGTCCCATCAAAATGAAATTCTAATCGAAGAGTCCCAAACCAGTGGGACTCTCGACCTCGGCATCCAAAATTAGTGAAACTTATGATCATAGAGTCTAGACTCTCAATTATAGTGTCCTAGATTGATACGACTCAGAGCCCCAGCCCAGTAGAACTCCTGATCAAAGAGTTTCAGTCCAGTGAAACTCTTGACCATAAAGTCCTAGCTCGATGGGACTCTTCAACAGCCATCAGATCAGGTAGGAACTTCTTGGGTGTGTGACTCCATAGGTTTAAACCTAAGCCAGTAGCATAGGAACCACTTTTTGTACTAATCGATATGACCATCTAGCAATGGTACCTGATGTCTGGATAGGTCGAATAGTCATAATCGCAATATTCAGAACCTACGCGAATATGGTTACCGTATAATTCATCCCTATGAGCTCTGTGCATAGGATGATTTTAGGGTTTGACTGTCAACCCAAGAAGATACATCCAAATCATGTCTCAAAGCAATTAGTCCTATGACCTTTCACAAGGACTATCCTAGCCAAGGCTTTGCTAAATTAAAAAACCATTTAACACAACTCCTGAATCCAAGAGTGGTCAATCCCATCTTGATACACACATCGACTCCTTAAGTACTTGACTATGCCTAGAAATCTTTCATCACTAAATTAGAAATTCAGATAGTCTGGCATCAAAGCACAGTGAGTTGCTTGAAAGTCACCATGGTGATCTCAGATTGGAGGGATACTTATACCCATATTCTATCGAAGCTAATCTTGATAGGAGAAGAGCTCTGGAGTTAGTTACATTCAGTGCAGATGTATCCATAGATCTCACTTGCATGCCATACCAGTATCTCAATACTCCTTGGTTGCGATTACAACCAACCTATATGGCATACAACGATCTATACTCGATAAATATTATCATTCTCAGTAACAATGTATCATTTGATCACAAATAATTTAAGGACTAAATGATAAATTCTCTTTTATCGAATTTAGATAGTCCTACGAACTTCATCACAACACGTGAGTTCATTAGAAGATAACAGAATTTATGATAAAAAAATATCAAAATAACTCTTATTAATTTATAATTCATATACAATTATAAAAGTATAGTCCAACCATCAATAAGCTGACGATTGACTTTGGGACACATTTCCAACACAATTTACGTCCTATCCATATCTCATATATATGGTGTTTTAGCAATAGACTTGCTCGAAACTTTATTAAAAACATAACATATAGACTCTAGAGCATATCCCCAAAAGGAGACTGGCAGAATAGCAAAGCCTATCATGGATCGAATCATGTCTAATAGAGTTTAATTTTTTCTTTTAGACACACCATTATGTTGTAGTATTTTAGGAGGGATCTATTATGAGAAAATTTGATTCTCTTCAAGATATGTCAAAAACTCACTGGTGAGGTATTCTCCTTCTCGATTTGATCAAAGAGTTTTAATACTTTTTTTAGTTTATTTTTCTACTTTACTACATAATCATTTGAACATTTTAAATGACTCAGACTTATGTTTCATAAGATAGATATACTCATACATTGATAGATCATCAATGAAAGTAATGAAGTAACTATATCCACCTCTTGCACTTATGTTCATGGATCCACATACATCACTATGTATTAGACTCAGAGCATCTCTAGCTCATTCATCCTTTTCTTTAAAAGGTAACTTTATCATGTTATCAAGAAAATATGATTCATAGATGGGTAATGATTTGCAATCATTGTTATCGAAGATTCCTTCTTTGGTTAATATGTTTATCCTATTTTTATTTATATAATCAAATTGACAATAGTAAAGGTAGGTATCATTGACATTATCTAACTTAGAACATTTGTTTGATATGTACATTATACTAATAGGCTATAATAGAACATAAATATCATTTTTTAATTGTCCATGCATTATAGTAACATCTTTCATAATAAAATCATAAAAAAAATTATTAAAAAGCTATATATAACCATTCTTGGCCAAAAAGCCTACAAAAATAATATTTAAAAAAGAGATGAATAATAATGACACTCATCTAAAACAATGATATTTGAATCAAGAATAAGCTGAACTATTTCTAAGACTAAAACTAGAACAAATCTTCCATCTTCAATGTTCAGAAATCGCTCATCGTCCTCAAACTTTCTACTAACCTGAAGTCTGTATAATGAATTTTAAATATTAATTGGACATCCAATATCCAATATCTAGGTAGTACTATCACAGATAGAGAAATTATAAGGTATTATCATATAAATATCTTGACTAGCAACTGCTTGCTTGTTCTTCCTCTTTGGCTTGTTCGAGTCAAGGGATGCTAGATATAGAAGATAATTTCTCTTCCAGTGACCCACCTTCTTGCAAAAGAAGCACTCTGCCTGACTTTGATCTACCTTGGGCTTCTTAGACAGAGTTGCCTAAGGAGCCCCAGAACCTTTATTCTACACTTTTTTCTTTTCCTTTCCTTTCTTAAAGGAACCATGACTTGTAGATGACTGACCTACCACATTCACCAACTCCTTGTAGAGCCGATTATTCTTCTCAAATATCTGTAGTAATCCTTGCAAACCATGGTAGTTCACTATAGGCTTAATCATTCTATAATGACTGAGGAAGGGAAGGTAGGACTTAGAAAGTGAATTCAAAGTTGCATCCTTGTCCAACTATTCATGCAAAAAAAAAAATCGAGTTTGCTCAGACATTCAATTTGCTCAATTATGCACAGTACATGATTAGTAACCGACGCCCCCTCATGCATCCAAGCATTAAAGACAGTACAAGATGTTTTGTACCTCTCCCCATCCTTAGGGGTGCCAAAGGACTTATTCAACTTTTGAAGTGTTTCTTCTGGTTGAACATCCTCAAATTTTCAGCTGAATTTATCATTCATGGTAGTCCTCCTTATGCATAAATAGTTGTATGATCATTAAGCCACTTCTAATAAGTGTCTTTTACCGTACCATGCATATTAGTAGCTAGTTCATCAGATGCTGGATCCGTAAGAATATATAAGATCCTTTTATTCTCCAAAATGATTTTAAGCTTTTGATACTAGCTATCAAAATTTGGTCTCATAAGCTTGTTATTGTCCAATAATGACCAGAGCGATAAAGTGTTAGCTATAACTGCATAAAGGAAAACACATAACCTATTAGTATGTGAATTATTAAATCCTAAAGACTTGGGCTTTAGTCTAAAGGCTCTTCCAATATTTTATACAAATTGATAGTCTCTACCTCTAGTTCGAGGAATTAACTCTATTTCTTAGCAGATACTAGAATCCACATAGATTGCACATGGGTCCGAATGTGGCTCGGCCAACCCCTGTGCATCTATGGATAGGTTTTTAACTAATTATTTTTCTAAATAATTTTTAGTATTATTTTATCCCAAGCTTCTCTTTCGCAGGTGTGTGGCACCTCCACTAAAAGTCTTGGTTAGGTCCAATCATTAACATGACACATTCGGTGCATCCAACTAACGAATGATTAGGTCTGAGTGTGGCTCAGCCAACCTGACCATCCATCAAAAAGATGCAAGTGAGTTATCATATTATGAATGATAATTTTAATAGTCAATTAAATATCAGGCATGTGGCACCTCCAATGCTTAACCAGGCTATTGGATTCATTACCATCCATCTTAATGGAAGGCTATGATACAATTATCCCCATAATATTGTTATTTTAAGGACCTAATAATTTAGAAAATTTATTAATTTGATTAAGAATCAAGAGAAGGGGTTAATCAATAATTCAATAATCCTTCCACTGACTTCACCAAGTCATGAAAAGGATGAGAGACAAGCCGGTCTAGAGATTCCTAAATCAGTCATACTGATTTACCTTAATGGCATAGGTTAGCTTGAATCATCAAACAACCTAACTCAAAACTCAATTGACCAAATTGGCCAGATAAGTGAGATTGATGGGAGGGTCTACCAAAGCTTATCTTAGACACCATCGAAATGGCTAGATAAACAAGCTGCCAATTAAAAACCATCAAACGAATAGCCAAACTTATTTTAGACACCAATTGATTAATAAGATTCGATTATGTTAACAAAATGATTCAGGCTTGACCGCTAAGCCACAATTAGGTTCATTTGGTATGATCAAAATTATGGACTTGACCAATCTACAACTATTGAGTTTGATCTAAAGAAATCTTGACCTAATCTAATTTAATTTTTTATTAGATTTAGTCAATTTCTTAATTTGGTCTATATTTGATTCTAACCTAGGTCTAACCCAGTTAATTGACTTGATTCAAGCTAGTCCATATCCATTTTTTAGGTAATGTCATTAGATCTTAATTTTCAATTCTAGATCTAAAATTTATACTTTTAATTCTTAATTAAGTATAGAATTGAAACAATTTCAGTTTATGAACCAATTGCATATAACATGTAGTTAGTTTGTGGTCTATTTCATAGGTTCATGTTTAATCATAATTAAAGATCTTAAAACTAATTTTTTAGATCATAATTAGCCATTAAATATGAATTAATTAGATCTAAATAACTATTATGCGTCATATACATCATAAGTTGAAAAATTCAGATCTAATAAACATCACATGTACATGTATTTTAGATATTGAAACTAATTTTTAGATCTAATATATTGCACAAAATAGCAATAAAATTAATCATAAATCCTCTTTATATCTAATCTAAACTTATTTATGATTAAAATTTAATAATTCTTTTCATTGTTCTTCTTCATAAGATGTAATCACTCGGCATCCCTACACGCTATAAGAGAAACCATAACGATTGGGCGATAGAGGGACCTGATCCCTTCTTCATCTTATGACCAGATGACCATTATGATAAACTCAATTTGAGTACTTTAACTACTAGAAAAAAATTCTACACTACATATCATATATGTATAAACAAAATCAATGTTTGAATCATGTGCAGAATTTGGACAACATGCAGAATTTTCATCTAATCTAATTAGATCATTAGTTTGCATCACATATTGTTTCAGATCTGAATCAAAATTTATACATCATATAAATTATCTATTTCAGATCTAAATATATATAGAAATCTATTCAAAATAGATCTGAATACAAATTAAAATTCTAATTCAAACAATGGATCTAAACTTCACATAAAAATTCTGTTCAAAATAGATTTCATCTTTTATGAAAAAACTTGTCATAAACAATCTAATCATTCACCAGAAAATTTATAAGATCAGATCTAATGCCACTACATTAAAATCTAATCAATATCAGATCATAATTCTAAAGAAATCAAGTTCAAAAACTAATCTGATTCAAAGAAAAATTCTGATCAAGTACAAGATGTAAAATTTAGCATAATTAGATTTTTAAATGCATTCAAATCAAACCTGTCTCTAATACTAGTTGAAGAAAAAATATTCAGATCCGAATCAGAATTCAGATCTCAACCAAGAAGAATAGATTTCAGTTTTAAAAAATTTTTCATAATGTTTATGAAACATACCTTCATGCACAATGGAAAGATGATCAAGGTGCTGAAAATTCTATAACTTTGCTTTGCAAGATCCAAAAGTGTGGATCCTCTAATTCGCATCCATGCCATGCAATGCAGAAGAGAGGGATGATACCTTGGGTGTTACACTAGAGAAGAGGGAGAGAATGGGAGGCATCAAGATCAGATCACCATGCCTAGAGGAAGAGAAAGCTCGTGCCGAGGGCTCTCTCTCTCTCACACCAAGGGAAGGATCATATCCCCACGCCAAAGAGCCCTCTCTCTTTTATAGAAGACTCCCAAAGATCGGATAGATTAGGACTCTAATTTGACTGAGTAAAATCATTATCCAAGGAGTCCTAAAGGGATTTCCTAATCCAAGTAGGAGTCCTAAGGGGAGAAGAATTGGCGCCACCTTTGCGCCTCCTTTTGATTGTCGCATGAATCAAAGATGGGGTGGAATAAATCAGCCTCCAACTCCCCTTGGTTAGCCATATATGAGAGAGAATCCCAGTACATCAAGGCTCTAATTAACCAAATCAAAATTGGTTCAAATTGGATCCAAACTAAATCATGTTCGAACTCAATTTGAATAGGCTTTTAATCCTAATCCAATTAGGATTTTGGCCAAGTCTAAGCTGGATTATTAATCCAATTAGTCTTAATTAAATTAAGCTCAATTAAATTAAATCTAATCTAAAATAATCATGATTTGAATCCAATCTCTTAAAAACCCTTGGATCATAGATCAGGTCAAACTCATCCCTAGAATTAATACTGAACCTTATAACCAGTGCTAGCTAGACATAGTCAGAGTTTAACTCTATATAACATAACTTAATTTCTAATTAAGTAAATCTATTTATTTAATCAAGTCACATACTTCCAAATTGAACATATAGACATTAGATCAATTATTTTCTACATTGCTTGACTTATGTACGTCACTCCATAAGTTCGAACACTAAGCCGGTAGTATAGAAACTATTTTCTATACTAATCGAAGTGATCATCTAGCAATGATATCTGATGTCTAGATTAGTCAAATGATTAAAAAGCAACATTCAAGAATCTGAAGAAAAATCCTGATTTCTCAGATCAAATTCGTTCAGATCTGATCGGATCAAGAGATATATTTCAAAATTTTTTTTTTTTGATCCTAATCAGATCTGAGATGTTTTAGATCTAATCCTTATTATTTTAATAATAAAATAAAATCTAAATAAATTAAATTAAATTAAATTTACCTTGATGTAGGGTAATCCTATTACCCATTGATGATCCTATAAGCAGCAAAAGATTCTAGATCTAGCCACGCAAGTGCCTGGCCTCTACCGGTATCCACTCGAGCTGGATCTAGAGATTCTCTTCTTCTCTATCACCTCTCCAAAAATCAAATCTAAATCTAATTTGGAGGATCTTAAAAATACCTTTCGAAATTCTGCGATTGTCCTTTGCTAGCAGCGCAGCCGTTCTAGCTTTCCTGATCGACCTTTTTCTCATCTGGATTTGCACAACTTGGATCCCAAACACCTTTGGGCGGGAGAAAGGAGAGGGAGTAAGATGGACTTGAGCGATGGAAGAGGAGAGGGAATGCCTTGGGGCATGGAGAATTTTTCAATTGATTTCTTATCCACCTTGAGTTGGGCGTAGGGTCTTATTTATAGACTATGCGTGATCCAACTCCTCTTCTTCCCAACCAATCACAACCCTTTATGAAATCAGATCTAAATCTGATTAGTAGGAATAGAATCCCTTGGATTCCTCCTTAGATGGCACCTAAGACCAGTCAAACTTGGTTCTTAGGAGAAGTCTAATCGGAATCCAAAAAGGAGATGGAGTCCCTATCCAATAGGGACTCCTGGGCGCCTCCAACTTGGGCACACGCCAAGGGTGGCGTACGCCCTCCTCCTTGCCAGGTTCTGGTAGGGGGACAAGCCCCCACCATCTTTCCAATAGGTGCATCATATGTGGATAGAAGTCAAAGTGTCAATGGTCAATATTTGACCAGTCAAAGGTCAACTTTTGACCAAAGTCAACGGACGAGAAATGGCAGGTGACCAAAAATGGCAGGTATTATCTTACAAAATAAGACAACCCTTTTCTAACCTGGACAGGCTCCAGTTAGACCAGGCGAAGGCCTCTGAATGAGCACAAACTCCTTTGGCTCAGTAAGGACAACTATTTATGATAGTAAAAGAAGAATGTTAGGTTCAATCGAGTGCTAGCATGATTTTCTTGAACCTAATTGAATCTCATTCAGATCAATTGAACTAGATCAGTTCAATTGATGATCACCAGATTCAAACCCTTGTTTGTGTGATCCAGTTAGGTTCAGTTCTGTATGGTAATGGGATATGTCATGATCTCTATCATCGACATCATCGAAACTCCTTTCGATGGATCAGAACTCTTCTGATTCGAACAGCTAGAATGATCGATCATCTAAATCATTCTAATTGCTCCAAAATCCACCAGTGACACCTAGCAGTATATGGTGGCAATCCATCAGAGCTGAATGCGAACCTCTTGGTGCAGCTACCTGTGTGATTAAGTTCTTCTATCTTGAGCCCTGATCAGATTAGGGTTAAGGTGAACTCGTCAAACCCTAGTCTCTGTCATATGATGTAATCATTTGATTCAAGTCCAATGTGAAAATCTAAATAGAAACTCTTTCTATTATTTCACTCTGCCATGGCCATGGGCTTTTGGACTTGATTCTCATGATCATCATAGGGCTGCTCCTCTACCACCGAGGTAGATAGATTCCATCTTGATGCAATCCAGTTCCTACAATGAACATGCTATAGCCAACATACACCTCAGGGTTTCGTATGGCTAGGAGACCGAGTTATGGTGTAGTCAAACTATAACACCCTCAAGGTGAACTATCGATGCACCTCAGGTCAAAGAACCAGACACACCACTGCAGCATCGAGTCAGTCATTGACGAGAAGGTAGACTTCCTAATGACTACTCGAGGTGGTCACGCTCAGTGCCCTCATTCTCTAACGAGTACCTGTACTCTCACTTCTGGTGTCTCCACACCGTAGACTCAAGACTCATCTACTAAAGAGAAGCGATTGTACACCAACCTTTCGGATCAATCACCATCCTCATGATGATCCTATGGTCGGGAGCATTTTATGAGTTAATAATGATTATTCATGTCTTAAATTTTCAACTCTTGAAAATATGAATTATCATTACCATTAACTCAAAGAATGTATCACAGATACTAAATACACATATGTGATAGAAAATAATCAATTTTATTGATTTTAGTCAAAATTATAATTTTGCCCCTAGAAGTGTATTACAAGTGTCAGCCAATTTTGACTTCTAGGGCATATATATCTAACAGAATCTTGGTGTATAATTACTGCATAATTCATCCCTTTGATCTTAAATTCTCATGACAATCTAGGGTTAAACTATCAACCCTATATCAGTTATCCACATTATATTGAATCTTTCAAATACTGTGATGGATTATCCTAGCCAAGATTTTACTTAATTAAAATATAGTGAAGCATTACCTTCTAAAATTTGGAGAGATTAATTCCATCTTGACTTACACACCGACTATGTAAATACTTGACTGTACCTAAAAATCTTCTATCATTATATTAGAAATACAGATAGTTCGATACCAAAATAAAGTGAGTTACTTGCAAGTCACCATGAAAATCTTAGATCTGAAGGACACTTATGCCCATATCTTTTACGAGTATCTCTTGATAGTAGAGTGCTCCACAAGTGGGTCACTATTCAATGATGATGTACTCTTACATCTCACCTGTATATCATATTAGTAACTTCACACTCCTTGGTTAAAAGGATAATCAACCTATATGGCACACAATGACCTACACTCGATAAACATTATTATCTTTATGATAATATATTATTTGTTTCTAAACCAATTTAAGAATTATTTGATAAGTCCTCCTTTCTTGATTATTTATAGTTCTAAGGATTTCATCATAAAAAGAGTTCTAAGCAAAAGATGTAAGAATATAATGAACTACCAAAATTAATTTTTATTAATATAATTTAATTATAATTTATATATAAGATCTTAACTATCTACAGCTTAGATGATTGACTTTAAGATACTTTTTCTAACAAAACACTGGAGCCATTATTCAAGCCAAGAAACTTAGGACTCATAAAAAATCTAAGCACATCCTCAGACTTTTCCACCTTGTTCGAGAAATTGTTGAGAGACAAGATGTAGCTCTAAAATGAATCGATACGAAGAACAATATAGCAGACCTATTTACTAAGGCCACACCATAGCAGCTGTTTAATCATCATCTAGATTGTATGAGATTGAGATACAAAGACGATTAGCTTTAGTACGAGTGGAAGATTGAAAGAATAATGCCCTACAATCTAATTGCATGAGTAATGCAATGGAACTTTTCTTTATAAATCTCCAACTCAAGTAATGATGTTGTTCCTTTTATCAATAAAACAAGACATATTTTATTTCATCATTATAGTTGTATCTTATCTTATTAAGTTGGTGTTGAACCCTATAGATTAGGGCAATGGTTTTAGGATCATGAAGAGTTCATGACAGTGAGACCTAAAAACCCTAAAATTCTAATCTTAAATATTTCTAATCATAGGAACATTGAGTCGATGATCAATATTTTGGATAGACTAGTACATCCTATATATGCTTAATGAAGAGAGTGGCTAATCTCACAAGCCACTTATATAAGGACACTAATACAAGGATGTGGGTGCTCATTAGATTATAAGTTCACTAAATTGACCCACCAACAGAGAATATCTTATGAAATTTTATTTATATATCAAAAGATGGATCTCTAAGTGAAAGTTATACAAGTAAACCTTAGACCTGAGACCACCATGAAATCTTGTACACATAAATCCATATTTTGGTTTATACTCACATAAGATATAAAGTCTTGTACGAGATATTCTGGATGTGGTAGATTATGTATAAAGGTTATGAGTGGGTCAACATGGAATCGATCTCTCCTAGTAAGAAGAGATGACATTCTATGTATTCTAATATAGATGACTCAAGAAGTCTTTGGCCAAAGTAAGATGTTGATTAGTATTTCATCATTTGAGTCATCATTGATTGATAAGAATCGAAATGAATATATGTTTGGTTTTGACCTATTTCTATAACCTGAAAGATATTCAAAATGTGAAATGATCAAAGGATCGAATTGCATAGTAACTTGCTACTGAAAGATATATTTAGTATTTTTATCAAATTTTACATCTTTTGGATAATCATGATATATTCCTAGATGTCAATCTTGATTTGTAGGTTTAATTGAATTAAAATGATTAATTCGATCCTCAAATAGAAAGAGTTCTAATTATTGAAATCGGATCAGCTCAATTTAGACCTTAATCGACTAGAAAGGGTTCTAATTAAATTAGGTCAACTTGCACCAGGATTTATTGTTGGCTAAATATGGAATCCAATGGATCATATACATAAGAGAATTGGCCAAGGACCCAGTTGATTTGGTTGACTGGACTATTAGATCTATTTAGGTTGCTAGTAAGCATGCTAATACATATGGCAAGCCCATGTCCCTTGATCAAATCTAATTTGATCAATAATCTTGCTATTTGGCTAAACTTAATTTAACACCTTTTGGATCAGATTTAGCCACCAGGTCGCAGCCCCATATGGGGCACCTAGACCCTTATCCATGCCATTTGGATAAAGTCCAAAACAATTTGGAGTCTTGGCACGCAAAGAGATGTTGGCGTGCATTTTAGCATGGGAGAAGGAAAGAATCATTCTGTAAAGGGATTAAGACCCATGTGACATCTCTCATCACCCTCTACTCTCTAGCACACATCTCAAAGTATGAGATGTATTTTTTTTGGATTTTTTTGGGCATGGAAAAATCATGGAATGTTGGCGCGTGCAAGGTTGTGCGGATCTCTCATAGGGATGCAAGAGAAGTCCTACTTTGGGCAGAAGGAGGCATTATCCTATCAACATATCAAGTGTTTTGAATTCAAATTCAAGTCCCCTTTCCACATGGCATCTTCTAGAATTTTATGAATAAAGAAGGGATGCCAAAATGCCTCTCCTTTTGACATGCATGCGGGGAAGGCTGAATCGACTTATCATTGTATAAGAGTCCTTCTATTTAAAGGATCTTGTTGATGATAAATCCATGCTTGCTGAAGTTCAACAAGATGCCCAGCCTTGGGATGGTCCTATCTGACGTGGCGACCATGACCAAACCTCGACCCGTATAAGTTCTAGCTTTAATTCACTCTAGGAAAGTCAGCCTCCAACTCGTGCAAGTTGGATGATACTTGATTTCGATAGTTAGCTCCTTCAGATTACTTCATAACCCACAAGGCATCGCAGGCCTCATCCAGATGAGCTTTAATAATAAAGACAATCGAATTCGTCCACTATAAGTAGTTAACCTCTCTAGTCGAACTTCTTTCAGATGAACTTGGATAGTGAAAGCAGTCACCTAAGTAGTCAAGTGCAAGGTATTTGGTCCCTGAGCAGTCCAACCCAACCAACCTTGGGGATGGCCGAACTCCTTTCCATCCAAATTTCCTTCGAGCCGAATCTCACCATCATAGTTGGACCTCACACAAGAATCACAAGCTGACAGAGCTTCTCCCTAGATGAGCTTCTATATCCCATCACGAGTGGTGGATCTCGGCATTCTTGTGTCAGGAACCGTGAATGTGTAATTCGACATTGACAAAGGGATCATGTCTTTAGAATAAGTCTAAACTTCCTCGAAAACCTATCATAGTTCTAAATCAACAAATCCGCCACCCTTACCAACATTCTACCTAGATGGTTATTCACTTGCGGACGACCTTAAAAGTGGCCGAACTCTAGAGGAATAGTGGAGACTTGTCAGAGTATTCCATGTTGAAAAATGTATCCTAATATCAATCATCTAGGTTATAGATGGTTAAGGTAAATATAATTTATACTTAAATTTTAATTAAATAAAATTATTATTTTGGTAATTTCATCATTTTGTGCATCTTCCTGTAATGAACTCTCTATGATGAAGTTCTTAGGACTATTTTGACTCGACAAAGAAGGATTTGTTGTTTAGTTCTTAAACTGGTCGCAACCAAATGATTCATTGTTATTTAGAACAACAACATTAATCAAGAGTAGGTTATTATGTGCCATAAGTATTGGTTGTCCTCTTAACCAAGAAGCATGGTGATGTTGTTATGGCATGCAGGTGAAATATAGGGGTACATTTTACTGATCGTGACCCAACTGTGAAATTCTCTTCTATCAAGATTGCTCACGAAGGATATGGGTATATGTTTTTCTTAAACCTGAGATCACCATAGTGACTTGCAAGCAACTCACTGTACTTAGGTACCGAACTATTTAAATTTCTAATTCAATGATGAAAGGCTACTAGGTGCAGTCAAGTACTTGGCTTGTCGATGCATGTGTCAACATGGCATTGACCCCTCAAAGTGTTAGAGCAAGTGCATCGCTATATTTCAATTTAGCAAATCCTCAATCAGGATAGTCCATATGATAAATGCTAAATTTTGAAATATATTATGGATGAATTTTTAGGATTAGCAGTTAACCTTAGATCATCTATGAGCATCATGGTCAAGGTGATGAATTATACGATAACCATATACTATAGATTCATCATTATTGCATTGCCACTTTTCAACCTATCCAAAGATTGGGTACTATTGCTAGATAGTCACATCGATTGGTATAGAAAATTAATTTCTGTACTACCGGCTTAGGATTTGAACCTATGGGGTTACACAATACGAGTTCCTACCTGATCTAATGGCTGATCGGGAGTCCCACTAGATTGAAACTCAGTTATTTATTAAAAGATTAATTGGCAATTAGATTACTGATTCGCTCAATTTGATTGAGTGATAAGAAATTGATCAAGTCAAATTGAATTTGATTCAATTTAGTTGACCTGATCAGATCATGTGATGATCTAATCGCTTAGGGAGATGGACCCTAATTTGATCAAAGGTTGGACTTAATTAATTTCTAATTTAATTAGAAACAAACTAAGTTGGGTTAAGCCTAATTTGGTTGGATTTGATCTAATCTAATTAGTCAAGATAAATTGATTTGGTTGAAACCAGTTTGGACCAATTCAAAGCTTGTTTGAATTCTTCCTACGCATTGACTTTTCACCCATTCTCCTTCTCAACGCACATTGGGAATGTGCATGGGATTTCTCCATGCCAAAGTCAAAGTTTATGCCCTCCATCTTTCTGCTTTTGACCTGGTCCAAGAAGTTGGATTAGGATGAATCATTTGAATTTTGAATTCAAGTGTGTTGGATGTTGAAGTTAGTTCAGGCTTCCATACTCCACGCCATTCTTCTTTTGTCACCAATATTTTTTCATTAGCATGCACACGCAAAGGGAGAGTCCTTCTGCATGTTAAACATTATGATGGATGATGGAAAGAGATAAGGAGTCCTCTTGAATTTTGAATTCAAGAGAATTGGTTGAAACAAGTTCAACCAAACCTATCCTCATCCTCCCATGCATTGACGCCTATTAAAAATAGAATTTTTTGGGCGTGCGCAAGAGAGATGCCTAGGGAATGCATGGGGTTATGTGAGGTTTTGTGAGGGATTTCTATGAGATAGAAGTCAAAGAAGGTGCATCTCTTTTGGCATTAGAGAGAAGAGTGTCAAGATTCTTATGGGTGTGTGCTGAAACCTTAAAGTTGGGACTCAAGATTTTGGGTGGAGATTTTGAGGACCGTGAGTGCAAGATCTCCATTATTTTTTTCCACCACCATCTTCTCATCCCCCATAGAGTCTTCTAATCTTCTAGAGCATCAAAAAGTTTGAGAGAAGTTCATCGATTGGATCGATGAAGATCAGCCATCGAAGGCTCCGGCGAGAAGCTAGCACTCTGAAAGGGTTGATCAGTTCCAGGAGCTCCATGTGGACTCACCATAGAGGCCAAACACATGTGCGACCGCAGCATAATGGGAGAGCATCTTTCGATGGATCTAGATTATGGTGATCATCTACTCACGTACAGATACTATGTTTGAATATAGATCAGTCAGCAAATATGATTTGCTGATCAAATGTATTTTATTTTTTTGATTCATATCAGAATGTCAAAGATCCTAAATAGGATTTTATGATTAGATCATAGCATACATGGAATTAACTTTAGATTAATTCTGCTTTCACTATAGTTAATTTTTAAAAAAATTTGAAAGGCATGCCCTAAATCCTACTAGTTTTCCTTTAAAAGGTATCAAAGCAAGGGTTGCTCGACATGCTTAATATATAAATTATAATGTATAACACAATGATTGCATGGACTATAGGTTGTCCTACTATAATGTTTATCCCTTACAGTGGAGAGGTTGTCCTGGTATGTTGCGATATATAACTTAGATAATAAAAATTTCAAATGTGATCTAATGAATTTTTATGATATATTTTGAATTGATTTTAATCTAAATTTTATCATGAATTTATGTTTAGATTAGATATAAATATTTCATGATTTTTATGTAATGTACATAGGTTTAGATTAAACCTGAACAGAATCTTGCGAAGGTTCTATTCGTTGGTCGAGCCGACTATCTCAGGAATCAAGCTAGCTCGACCAGCGTACCATTCTGAAATGGCTCTGCAACCTTCTGTTCAGGTTGGCTTGATCAGGAATCGAGCCGACTCAACTTCTATTCAAACCAGCTTGGATGGGATCCGAGCCAGCTTGACTAAGAGATGGCCCTCGGGGCTTCTATTCGAGCTGGCTGTCTTAGGTGATGGGCTGACTCGACGTCTGCTCGGATCAACTCGAATGGGATTCAAGCCAGCTCAACAAAAAGTTAGCCTCCTAGGATTTTGCTCGAGCCAGCTGTCTCAGTAACCGAGCCAACTCGGCTCCTACTCGGGAAGTTAGCCTCCTAGGCTTTTGCTCGAGCCAGCTGTCTCAGTAATCGAGCCAACTCAGCTTCTACTCGGGCCAGCTCGGATAGGATTCGAGCCAACTCAACTAAGAAGTAGGCTAAAACTTTTTGCTGGTTATTTTTAATTGAATAAACCTATAATTAGTGCTTATTTGTGAAATAAGCCAATCCATTTTTGAAATGAGTCGATCTATTTAGTGAAACAGTTCTAGGTTTTAAAGAACCTTTCAAAAACTAAAAATTATTTTTGAAATACTGAATCCTAATCCATCAGCCCAAAACTTAATTAAAAGAATTAAGTATTGTCTAGTAGGATCTAGAATTATGAATTAAAGATCATAAGATAAATTCATAATTCTATAGGTTAAAAGGTTAGATAAATTAGATCTATTAATTAGGTTAGACCTAAGGTTAGTTAAAGAATGGATTAATCTAGAGTAGTTGATCAAATCTAATCAAGTGTTGACTTAGATTAGGTCAAGGACACTCTAGACTCAACTTCAATAATTATAGTTGACTGAGTCCATGTTTTTAGCAAGACTAAGATGGACAAAATTCATGGCTAAGCGGTCTAGCCTGAAATTACTAGGTTGATCTGATTAAACTTAGTTAACCGATTGGTGTCTAAGGTAAGTCTGGCAGTTTAGATCAATGATTTTTAATTGAAAGCTACACACACTGATTCGATCTTTAACAAGTTAATGGTATATCCCTTCCATTGATCTTACTTCTCTGGCCAACATGATCGATTAAGATTTGATTAGATCACTTAGTGATTCGAGTGGACCTATGTCACTAGAAATTAGTTTGACTGATTTCAATTTAGTAAGACTGAATTAGATGCCCATGGATCGAAATTGATCCTAATCCTAACCTATTGACTTGGTGAAGTCAGTGGGAGGACTTGACTTGGTGAAGTCAATGGGAGAAATTGGTCCATGTCATTTCTATCTCTAAAATTATAAGTAAATTAAATCCTCTAAATTATTAGATCCTTAAAATGACTAAGTTATGGGGATAACCAAGTCATAGCCTTCCATTAAGATGAATAGTAATGAGTATAATTTTCTAGATGGACATTGGAGGTGCCTTACACCTGGTGTTCATTTGGATGTTGGAATTACTATCCATCATATGATGATTAGGTCGTACTCTCTTAATAGTGATCAGGTTAGCCAGAGCTTTTCTTGGGCCTAGTTACCATTGGTTTGATGCACTAAAGTCAATCATGTTAATGGTTGGACCTAACTAGACCATTTCAGTGGAGGCCAAAGCCTACTGATTTGACTTCTGAGGTAAAATCTAATTACTAAAAATTATTTAAAAAAATAATTAGTTATAAATTTATCTATAGATGCACGTGGATTAGCCAGAGCTTTTCTTGGGCCCGTTTGTAGTCTATGTGGATTCCAATACTCACTAAGAAGTTAGTGTAATCCCTCGAATTGGAGGTAGAGGCTACCAATTCATTTAAAAATAGTAAGACCTTTAGACTAAAGTTCAAATCTTTAGGGTTAATTAATTTAAGTACTAATAAGGTTTCATATTTTTTTTTCAGATAAATAGAATGGCTAGTGTAAGTCTGTTTCATTTATTATTGGATAGTGATAAGCATTTAGGACCTAAGAATAAGGAGTCTAATGTTAATCCTAATTAGACAGACCCAAAGAGGAATGGTCCTCTTGACTTGAATATGCTGAACAGCAAAAATCAACAAAGAGTTGCTGGGCAAGGATGTTATATGATAACATCTTGCAATTTCACTGTTTGTGATACATCTATTAGGGTATTAGGTATCGGAAGTCCAATTCACATATGCAATTCATTGCATGAACTTTAAATTGATAGAAAGTTTGAGAATGATGATAGATTCCTTAATATTAGGGATGAAAGTAAAGTTCCAGTCCTAGCATTAGAAACTCTTGAGCTATTTTTCAAAAATAATAATATTATTTTAAGTGATTATCACTATTATCCATCTTTTATGATGAACATAATATCTATTAGACTTGTGGCTCGGGATGGTTATTGTTTGTCAATAAAAGAAAATTATCATGATATCATTATGAATGGTATTACAATAATGCAAGGATAATTAAGAAATGGCATTTATATTTTGTCACAACCTATTAGTGTAATGTACATGTCAAACAAATGCCGAAAACTAGATCATGTTTCTAATGCCCATCTTTGGCACTATCGGCTAAGTCATATAAACAAGAATAGGATTAACAGATTAGTCAAGAAGAATATCCTTGACATTGATGATTATGAATCATTGAATACCTATGAGTCCTATCTTCTTGGTAAGACGATCAAATCATCTTTTACTGAAAAAAGTGAATGGGCCACTGAGCTTCTAGGTCTAGTACATATTGATATATGTAGGCCTATGAGCACATGTATTAGAGGTGGATTCTACTACTTCATTATGTTTACTAAGGATCTATCTAGGTATAGGTACGTCTATCTTATGAAGAGTAAATTTGATTCATTTGAAATATTCAAATGATATCAAAATGAGGTAGAAAAATAACTTGAAAAGAGTATTAAAACTCTTTGGTTTGATCGAAGAGGTGAATATCTTTCCAATGAATTTTTGACATATCTAGGAGAGAATGAAATTCTCTCACAATAGATTCCTTCTGAAACACCATAGCATAATGGTGTATCTGAAAGGAGGAATCGAACACTATTAGACTGGTTCGGTGTATGATGGGATTTGTGAGTCTATCAATTTTTTTTTGCGGTTATGCATTCGAGACTACTTGTTTTATTTTGAACAATATTTCAAGCAAATCTATTGTAAAGACTCCATATGAGATATGGACTAGTTGTAAGCCGACACTCGCTCACCATAAGGTTTGGGGATGTCCGGCTTATATAAAATATTCACAGCTAGAAAAGCTTGGACCTAGGTCCAAAAGGTATTTATTTATAGGATACCCCAAGAAAATAAGGGGTTATTACTTCTACCATGCTGAAGAGCAAAAGATGCTCATCAGCAATAGGATAGTCTTTTTGAAAAAGAAGTTCCTTATAGAAGAAACAGCTACCTCTAATGTTGAGCTTAGTGAAGTTTGATAGGTGCAAGAATCGATACATTTTAGTGAACCTATAGAATTGGATTTAATAAGATCAAACCTAGAGCTCGTTGTAGATGTACCCTTGAGGAGATTCAATAAAGTACCGTATCAATCGGATAGATACTATGATTTCTTGGTTTGGGATAGTGATCCTGTCAAACTCAATGAGAACAACGAGGATCCGATCATCTACATGGATGCTATGTAGAGGACCAACTCCGATAAGTGGCTAGAAGTAATGAAGTCCAAAATGGAGTCCATGAAGGTCAATAGTATATGGACACTGGTTGATCCACTTGAAGGGGTAAAATTTATTGGATGTAAGTAAATTTAAAAAAAAATGGAGCATAGATGGAAAGGTGGAGACTTATAAAGTCCATCTGATTGCCAAGTGATATCGTTAGTGTTATGGTATTGACTATGATGAGATATTTTTTTCAATGGCAATGCTCAAGTTCATTCCGATTATACTTGCGATAGTAGCATACCTAAACTATGAGATCTGGCAAATGGATGTGAAGACAGCTATTCTTAATAGAGAACTAGATGAAGAGATGTATATGATACAGCCTGAGGGGTTCACATCCACAGATGAGTCCAAGGTGTGCAAGTTTTAGAGATCCATTTATGGATTGAAGCAGGCATCTCAGAGTTGAAACATGCATTTTAATAAAGTGATCAGAACGTATGGCTTCATTAAGAACAAAGAAGAACCTTGCATGTACAAATAGGGCTAATGGTTCAATAGTTGTATTTCTTATACTGTATGTGGATGATATTTTCTTAATCAAGAATAACATTCCTGCATTATAGGGAATAAAGGTTTGGCTATCATCGCAATTCTCTATAAAAGACTTGGAAGAAGCTTCCTACATCCTAGGGATGAAGATCTATAGGGATAGATCTAAAAGATTGCTTGGATTATTCCAATTAACATACATTAATACCATTCTGAAGAGGTTCAGCATGGAGAATTTCAAGAAGGGCTATCTCTTGATAGGTCATGAAATTTCTCTCTCGAAGAGCAATTATCCGATAACTCCTCAAGAGAAAGAGCATATGAGTAGAATACCATATGCTTTGGCAGTGGATTCTATTATGTATGCCATGATATGTACGAGATCAGATATGGCATACTCATTAGGGATAGTGAGTAGATACCAGTCTGATCTGCGTGAGAAACACTGGAAGGTTGTGAAGACAATCCTGAAGTATGTCGTAGAGAAGCAGTCTGCTGGAGATACTAACTTAAAACTTGTGGGATACACTAATTCCAATTTTTAATCAGGTCACGATGACAGTAAGAGTGTGTCTAGTTATATGTTTACCCTGAATGGAGAAGTGGTCGACTGAAAAAGTTTCAAGCAGCACACTGTGGCCGATTCTATGTGCAAGGCAGAATATGTCGCGGCATCTGATGCTACGAAGGAAGCTGTGTGACCGTGGAAGTTCATCGACGAGCTGAGAGTGGCACTCTCCTTGGATGGTCCAGTTTTGCTATACTATGATAGTACTGGAGCCATAGCTCAAGTGAAGGAGCCGAAAGCACATCAGTGCACCAAACATATTATACATCGCTACCATCTTGTACGTGAAATCATAGAGCGAGGTGACATCGAGCTTCAAAAGATTGATGGAAAGAAAAACGTGGCTGACCCATTTATTAAAGCTTTCGAAATCAAAGAGTTCGATAATCACAAATCGAAGATGGATATTCGATACTATTTTGAGTGGCTTTAGTCTAAGTGGGAGTTGTTGAAAAATGTATCCTAAAGTCCATCATCTAGGTTGTAGATGGTTGAGGTAAATATAATTTATACTTAAATTTTAATTGAATAAAATTATTATTCTAGCAATTTCATCACTTTGTGCATCTTTCTATAATGAATTCTCTGTGATGAAATCCTTAAGACTATTTTGACTCGACAAAGAAGGATTTATCATTTAGTCCTTAAACTGATCGCATCAAAATGATTCATTGTTACTTAGGATGACAACGTTAATCAAGAGTAGGTCATTATGTACCATAAGTGTTGGTTGTCCTCTTAACCAAGAAGCATGGTGATGCTGTTATGGCATGTAGGTGAAATATAGGGATACATTTCACTAATCGTGACCCAACTACGAAACTTTCTTCTGTCAAGATTGCTCACAAAGAATATGGGTATATGTATCTCTTAGACCTGAGATCACCATGGTGACTTGCAAGCAACTCACTATATTTAGATACTAGACTACCTAAATTTCTAATTCAGTGATGGAAGGCTACTAGGTGCAATCAAGTACTTGACTTGTGCGTACATGAATCAAGATGGGATTGACCCCTCCAAGTGTTGGAGCAAGTGCATCGCTATATTTCAATTTAGCAAATCCTCAGCTCGGGTAATCCATATGATGGATGCTAAATTTTGAAATACAATATAAATGAATTTTTAGAGTTGGCAGTTAACCCTAGATCATCCTATGAGCATCGTGGTCAAGGGGATGAATTATACAGTAACTATATGCCATAGGTTCATCATTGTTGCATTGTAACTTTTTGATCTATCCGAACATCGGGTACCATTGCTAGATGGTCACATCGATTGGTCTAGGAAATTAGTTTCTATGCTACTGGCTTAAGATTTGAACCTATGGGTTCACACATAATAGGAATTCCTACCTGATCTAATGGCTGATCGGGAGTCCTACTGGATTAGAACTCAGTTATTTATTAAAGGATTAATTAGCAATTAGATTGCTGATTAGCTCAGTTTGATTGGGTGATGAGGAATTGATCAAGTTAAATTGAATTTGATTCAATTTAGTTGACCTGATCAGATCATGTGATGATCTAATCACTTAGGGAGATGGATCCTAATTTGATTAAAGGTTGGACTCAATTAATTTTTAATTTGATTAAAAATAAACTAAGTTGGTTTAAGCCTAATTTGGTTGGGTTTGATCTAGTCTAATTGGTTAAGACAAATTGATTTGGTTGAAACCAATTCGGACCTATCAAAGCTTGTTTGAATTCTCCCTACGCATTGACTTTTGACCCATTCTCCTTCTCAACGCACATTAGGAATGTGCATGGGATTTCTCCATGCCAAAATCAGAGTTTATGTAAATCAGAGTTTATGCCCTCCATCTTTCTGCTTTTGACCTGGTCCAAGAAGTTGGATTAGGATGAATCACCTAAATTTTGAATTCAAGTATGTTGGAGGTTAAAGTTAGTTCAAGCTCCCATACTCCACGCCATTCTCCTTTTGTCACTAATATTTTTTTCATTGACGTGCACATTCAAAGAGAGAGTCCTTCTACGTATTAAACATTGTGATGGGCGATGGAAAGAGATAAAGAGTCCTCTTGAATTTTGAATTCAAGAGAATTGGTTGAAACAAATTCAACCAAACATGTCCTTATCCTCCCATGCATTGACACCTATTAAAAAAAGGATTTTTTGGGCATGCGCAAGAGAGATGCCTAGGGAATGCATGGGGCTATGTGAGGTTTCATGAGGAATTTCTATGAGATAGAAATCAGAGAAGGTGCATCTCTTTTGGCATGATAGATAAGAGTGTCAAGATTCTTATGGGTGTGTGCTAAATCCTTAGAGTTGGGACTTAAGGTTTTGGGTGGAGAGTTTGAGCACCGTGAGTGCATGATCTCCATCAATTTTTTCCACCACCACCTTGTTATCCTCCATAGAGTCTTCTGATCTTTTGGAGCATCCAGAAGTTCGAGAGAAGTTCATCAATTGGATCAATGAAGATCAACCATCGAAAGCCCCGACGAGGAGCTAGCACTCCGAAAGGGCTGATCAGGATTAGGGTGTCCGTGTGGACTCACCATAAAGGCCGGACACATGTACAGCTACAACATGATGGGAGAGCATCTTTCGGTGGATCCAAATTGCAGTGATCATCTACCCATGCATAGGTACTATATTCTAAACATAGATCGGTCAGCAAATATGATTTATTAATCGATTGCATTTTATTTTTCTAATTCATATAAGCATGTCAAAGATCCTGAGTAGGATTTTATGATTAGATCATAGCATGCATAGAATTAACTTTAGATTAATTCTATTTCCGCTGTAGTTAATTTTCAAAAATGTTTCGAAAGGCATGCCCTAAACCCTACTAGTTTTCCTTTATTTTGATAGTGTCCATCTATCGTGGCTACTAGCTAGCTCCTGACCCAGACGAGTTCCTTCTAGTGGCGAATTGGATCTTCATTTGGATTCCTTCAAGTCTTCTAGATGAACTTCCTTCATTCATCTTCCAAACTCCTTTCACCAGATAAGATAGCCACCTTACATCCTGAATGTCGATCGAGCAGGCTTAAACAATAAGAAGTCCTTGGCATCTATGTAAATTTAACCCCCAATACAGTGGATATCAGTCAACATACAGATGACCTCGGAGAAGTCCTAACCACTCTTAAGCTATTGAGATGTGAAGTTCTTCACTGTCTATAATAGTTTCATCCGAACTTCAACTATTAACCTCCAACGGACTGGCAAGTCACGATAAAGAATACTACTCTCTATAACAAACTTCATATGATCCGAACGGTCTACTATCAGGCAGTTACGACTATCAACATCAGTTTGTTATTAGCTTCGCATATATAAGGAACCCTCCAAATACATTTCCTCTCTAAACTCTCATCTCCATCTTAATTCTTCTGAGCACTCCATTCTTGTTGGCCAGAGAACTGACTTAAGCATTGGAGGGTCTTGTCAGAGCTACCCATCTCTAGTCTAGGCCTCTTCTTATAGGTTTTGTGGTAGCCTCATCTCCACCCACTCCAGCAACTCCGACGTCAGCACCATTTTCTGCACCAATAAGATTATCACTAGAGGAAGAGTCTCTGAGCCCTTGTTCTAAAAGGAGTACCCAGTCGATCCTATCTGCCTTCTTCTTCTCTTAATATTTTGAATCTCCTTCCATTTAATCCATTTTTGCTCCAAAAATTCTCCCAAAGAAGATAACCATCCGATGGTCTACTGCTTATGCCACTAGATTCGAGCCGAATCCGCTCGTCCTAGCTTCATCGCCAACACCTCAATCTCCTCCACCAACAGCCATGGTAGATTCAAAGCAGTTCAACCTACTGATGCAGTAGGTTTGAGGCCTCACCAAAATTATGTAGGCCATGTAGCAACCTCCGACAGCAACCCAGTCAGAGAGACCCCCATCAGAACTTCAAGAATTGGTACAAAGAAGGGCCACCTAGGTCAACAAACCTGTTAGCCCCGGAAAGGAGAAGCAAAGAGCAGAGGCTCCTACTCCGGACATGATTCTTCTTTGGAGGAGACTTTTCTTATCTACACTCGGCACCCCTCCGAGATCTACAATCAAGATGCCGCTTTTGATCAAAAACTTTAGGAGATGAGCCGATAGATCGAAGAGTTTCGCCATGCCATCCCGATCCATAATAATGACATCTATACCGATCCTCCCTTCTCTACCCGAATCATGAAGGAGCCCATCGTGCCAAACTTCAACCTCCCTCAATTGAAGAGTTATGATGGGACTACCGATCCGGTCGACCATCTTGAGGTATTTCGGATCATGATGCTGCTCCATGACACACCTGACACCATTCTTTGCTGAGCTTTCCCCTCCATCCTGAAGGGGGCAATAAGGAGTTGGTACTCGGACCTCAAGCTGGGTACCATCTTTTTTTTTAATCAGCTGAGTCATAAATTTATGGCTCATTTTATCAACAGTCGTCACTAGAGATGAGGTTCAGACTCTCGTCAACATAAAGCAAAATGAAGGGGAGTCTATTTGAGCCTATGTCAACCACTTCAATGCTGCTGCCTTGGAGGTCCAAAATTTAGACCAATTTATTACTATGGCCGCATTGAAGAATGATCTCCAGAAGAATGATCTTCTTTTCTTCTTGGAGAACTACTCTCGAAACTTTGCCGACATGCTAGCCTGAGCCGAAGGCTATGCCTGAGCAGAGGAAGTCTTTCGACTGAAAGATGAAGAAGCTAAGAAAGAGTGACAGGCGGGCAAATCTAGAAGCTCATAGCTGAAGAAAAGTCAAGTGAAGCTCGACCACGCTCCTAAACCCCACTTGAGTACAGATGAACTTGGACTCCCCCTCGAGCTCATTAACAAAGAAGCCCGAATAGAAAACCATGATGGAACTCCCTCCTAGAAGATTTTGCAACTATGCTCCTTTAAACATCACAAAGACCCAAGTGCTGATGGAAATAAAAGAGCAGCTACCAAGGCCAGAGAGGTTGCAGAGTCACCTAGCCAAATGCAATCCCAACAAGTACTGTCTCTACGATCGTGACCACGGTCACTATACTGAAGAATGTATCCAGCTTCAGGAAAAGATTGAAGCACTGATTAGAAGAGGTTAGCTGGATTGATTCAGGCACCGATTAGAAAGGAGGAAAGATCAGCCAAGAGCACCACCACAGTCTAAACCACCTCACAGGATTGACCAGCAAAAAGATTGGCCTTCACTTAGCATCATCAATACTATTGCTGGGAGACATCAGCGGGGGGAAGCCAGTAGATCGATGGAGCCAGCAAAGAAGAAGTGGACTGAACAACCTATCACTTTCATTGAGGAAGATGCTCAAGGGGTATAGTTTTTGCATAATGATGCAGTTGTAGTAACTCTAAATATTGCAAACTATGATGTACATTGCATTTTAATTGATAATAGAAGCTCTGCTGATGTCTTATTTTATGATGCTTTCTCTAAAATATCTATATTTGATAGTAGGATGGGTCCAATAAATTTTCCATTAGTCGGGTTCACTAACGATATAATGCTAGTTGAAGGGATAATAACTTTACAAGTTGTGGTGGATCGATATCCAAAGCAATCCAGAGCTCAAGTTGACTTTTTGATGGTCAAAACCTCTTTTGCCTATAATGCAATTCTCGACCGACCTAGTTTGAATGCACTTCAGATAGTTGTCTCAACTTATTACCTGAAAATGAAGCTCCCAATAAGACATGAAGTTGAGGAGGTCAAAAGAGACCAAACACTAGCTCGGCACTGCTACAATATTGCCCTAGCAGATCCTTGTCTAGTGGAAGGACTCGATGCCCATGATGATCTATCTAAAAAAGAGGGAAACCCATCAACAACCTCATGGAGGTCCCTTTGAATGATGGGAAAAAAGAATACATTATAAAGATCGGCTCTAATCTAAAAGAAAAAGGTCAGAAAGTAGCTCGTTGCCTTCTTGCAAAAGAATGCTGATATTTTTGCCTGGGTGCCTGTAGATGTGCCTGAAATTAATGTAGAGGTAATGGAGCATCATCTGGGTGTGGACCTTAAGTATTGATAAGTAAAGCAGAAAAAACATAGCTTTTCACCTAAGAGGCAGAAGGCTATTATGGACGAGGTCGACAAACTCCTTAAAGCAGAATTCATTCGAAAAGTGCTCTATCCGGACTGGATCGCAAATATCATTCTCATCAAAAAGGCAAATGACAAGTAAAGGATGTGCATAGACTTCATAGACTTAAACACAGCATACCCAAAAGATAGCTACCCCCTATTCAGGATTGACCAACTGATGGATGCAACTTCGGGCCATGAACTCCTCACCTTCATGGATGCCTTCTTCGATTATAATCAAATCCAGATGGCACCAGAGGATCAGGAGAAGACTACTTTTATTACTGACCATAGTCTTTATTGTTACAGAATCATGCCCTTTGGATTTAAAAATATAGATTGATAAGTGGTAAAAATATACTAATAAAAGTATTAAATTATAAAATAAATTAATCTATTTCTTTAGAAATTGATACTTTTATTAATCTTATGCAAGAAAGAAGGCCACCAATACGAAGATCTTATTTTTCTAGCCTAGATAAAATAAATTTCAGGCAAAATAGACTTCAAACAAGCCCAAAATTGAATTTCAAAAAAGAAAAAAAAAATTCAGTTTAGTTCAAACTGGTTCAGAAAATCGGCTTAGCAGACTGCCCAGCTCGACCGCATCAGCAGACCGACCCGCTGATATAGCGCTGACGATAGGCTAACGTCAGCATTTTTCATGATGCACGGTGGACCGAATTGAGGGCATTTTAAGAATTTCACATAAAGAAGCGCGCTCTGATTAGCTGAAGAACACGGCGGTCCATGCAACACCGGGCTCGCACATGGTCTATAGAGGATAATTTGGGAAGTTTGTTTGATCCGATGGGTGCCTTTCACTGAGATTTGATCGGACGATCGAAAAACATGTGCTGACGAACGGCATCCGCAGCTCTCGGTCGAGATCCAATGGCTGAGATTCATCCCGATGTTAAACTAAAGATCAGAAGCCTTCTTTATGTGTGATCAAATGGCCCAGATTCAATCTAACGCTTGATCCGACGGCTAGCATGAATTTTGACTTGATCTAGGATATTTTAAAGGGTTTTTAAGTGATTTTTGGACCATTTGATCAACATTTAATGGTCAGAATCATCCAGATACTAATTTGAGTTGTTTTGAGAGTCTTAAAGCTAATTTTTAAAGGATTTTGGGGAAGAATCGATTTCTTAGCATATAAAACCTACTGTTGCCATAGAAAGAAAAAAGAGAAGTCAGAGAGAAAAAGAGAAAAAGGGAGAGAGTTAGAAAAATAAAAAAAAGAGAAGGAGAGGAGAGAGGTAGAAAAATAAGAGAGATTTGTGAGAAAAAAAAAGAATTTTTCTTTCGACAGTCAAGACATCGATCAAGGAGCCTCTTCTTCTTCACCAAGTTCTCCACACCAAGAGCAACGGACAATCAATTTCAGCAATCAAACAGTCTAATTTCTCTATGCTTTTTATTTTATTTGTTGTTTTTGAACTTACTATCATGAACTAATTTTTCTTTTACTAAGGCTAAAGTGTAGCCACTCTTTTGATGCAATATTCGATGTGATTTATTTTTAAATTTTATTCATGAGGAGTATATAAATCTGATCTTAATGCTTTTAGATTACTGGCCATCTTCTAATTGATCTGATGAACATAGATGTTATGGACCAAGTACATCTATGTTATTGCTTCTTGATTATATACCTTGTATTATGAATCAAATTAGAATTCATATGCATGTAGGAATTTTAGTGCGCTTTGGATGCAGCGTATTTTAATTAGAGGATTTCACAAAGCTTAATACATTAATATTTATTTAAATTACATCTAGACCAAAGGATAATTAATAAATATTGAAAGTTTTGCTGTGCCTGGACCAAAGGGTAGTGAATAAATTAGGAGACTCCACCGTCACATGAAATAAAATTAATCTAGTAACCTGAATATTGTATTGACTGAGTTGGTGAACTGATTGCCTTAGTAACACATTGCTCTTGAGTTTAAAATCCTAATAATTACACTCTCTCTATTTTCTTAAAATTTTTAATTATTTTTTTATTTTATTCTTTAATTTTTTATTCTCATAAATCAGTCTTCTAAATAAAGCATAAGAAAGAGCTTTTCAGTACTTATTTTCCAATCCTCTATGGATGATACTCTACTCATTCACTTTACTACTTGATCGACTGGTGCACTTGCCATAGCTATAAATTAGCACGCATCAAATTTTTGGTGCCATTACCGGAGATTGTGTCTAAAATAATATTAAAATTTTGATCCTAGCTTTACTTTAGAATTTTATTTTTAATTTTTATTATTATTTTTTTTTAAAAAAAATTTATTTAGTTCATGACACATACTGGACATAGTAACTTACTACTTTTAGATCCAGAAATTGAAAGGACCATTAGAAGACTACAACAAGAAAGAAACATGGCAGCTGAAGATCCTAACGACGTCAATCTAGGATTGGATATGGCGACTGAAGGACAACATGAAGCTATTCGACCAGTATATCATCTATTAAATGATTACATCATACCATCTGTAATCGATGCAGCTTCGAGCATTAGGAGACCGCCTGTACGAGCAAATAACTTCGAAATAAAATCGATGATGATCCAGATGATTCAATCAACTATCCAATTCAGTGGACACATGCATGATGATCTGAATGCCCATATTTCTAACTTTCTTGAATTTTATGATACTATTAAAATTAATGGGGTGTCGGATGATGCTATTAGATTAAGGTTATTTTCTTTCTCTTTATGGGACAAAGCTAAGAGTTGGCTTCTCTTTTCCTGCAGGTTCTATCACAACTTGGGATGTCCTAGCCCAAAAATTCTTGGCCAAGTACTTTCCACCTTTCAAGACTGCCAAGATGCGTAATGATATCACTTCCTTTATGCAAATGGACATGGAGACACTATATGAGGCTTGGGAGCATTTCAAAAAACTGCTGAGGAGATGTCCACATCATTAATTACCCATACAGCTTCAGGTACAAACTTTCTATAATGGTTTATCTTCTACTAATCGTTCTATGATTGATGCAGCAGTAGGAGGAACCATTAACCAAAAAATGGAAGAAGAAGCCTTCGATCTGATCGATGAGATGGCATCAAATAGCTATCAATGGCAGACAAAATGCATGATACCAAAAAGACTAGTAGCTGTGCAGGGAATAGATTGCGTGCCAACCTTACTAGCTGAAATTGCAGCCCTTAGAGCCGAAGTCAACAACTTGAAGGAAACAGCTATGCATATTCAGAGCATTACTTGTGACCTGTGTGGAGGAGGACACGATACGAGCAATTGTCAGACAAATAATCCTTTTGCTAAAGCAACTGATACAGCTAATTATGTTGGTAATTTTTTCAGGCCGCAATAAAATAATCCCTACTCCAACACATACAATCAAGGGTGGAGGCAGCACCCAAATTTCTCGTGGAGCAATCAAAATGTAGCACAACAGCCATCCCTGGGGTTTCAAGTACCTGAAAAGAAGTCCAACATGGAAGAGCTGATGGTCAAATTTATGCAAAATCAAGAAGCAACTATAAAAAATTTGGAAGCCAAACTTAGGCAAGACCAAGCAGCAGCAATTAGAAACTTGGAGATGCAAATAGGTTAAATGACTAAGATAATCTCCGAGAGACCTCAAGGATCCTTGCCCAGCAACACGAAGACCAATCCAAGGGAGCAAGTCAATGCTATCATCTTAAGAAGTGGTACAAAGCTGGAGGAGCCATATTAGAAGAAAGAGACTGAAGAGCCAACTACAAATAAGAAACCATCAACTAAAATTCGTCAGTCACCAAAACAACCAGCAGATGGATGGTCTCCAAGTATACGATTTGCTGATCCAAATGTAAAGCCCTACATGCCGCCACTACCATTCCTAGAGAGACAAATACAACATCCAGATAAGAAATTTTCTAACTTTTTCAAAATATTAAAAAATTTACATATTAATATTCCTTCTGTGGATGCTATTACTCAAATGCCTAGGTATGCCAAGTTTCTCAAAGAAATCCTAACAAATAAGACAAAACTGAAGGAGCATGAGAGAATAAATTTGAATGAAGAATGCTCAGCAATACTTCAAAATAAATTACCACAGAAGCTAAAAGACCCAGGAAGTTTTACTACCCTTGCATTATTGGTGATTGTAGTTTTGATAAAGTTTTATGTGATTTAGGAGAAAGTATTAATCTCATGCCTTTTTCTATTTTCAGGAAGCTAAGTCTAGGAGAACCAAAGCCTACCACTATTACTCTTCAATTAGCCAATAGATCCATCAAATATCCAAGAGGTATAGTGGAGGATGTCTTGGTAAAGATAAACAAGTTTATTTTTTCTATTGATTTTATTGTTATTGATATGAAAGAAGATTATGATGTACCCCTTATTTTAGGGATACCCTTTTTAGCTACTAGAGGAGCTTTAATAGATGTTCAATAAGAAAAATTAATTCTTAGAGTCTAAGATGAACAAGTTACTTTTAATGTTTTTAAAGATACTAAACATCTTGATGATAATCAAACTTATTTTCTAATTGATATTATTGATAATTCAGTATATGAGAATTCTGTAGAAAATAGGTCTGAGACTATAAATGCTAGCAATGTTAAATTGAAAGAGGACTCGACCAAACATGAAAGTATTCCAATTGAAGTGGCACCAGATTGATTCAACTCAGAATTCAAAGAAAGTCAAGCTGAAGACTATAAATCAGAACTACTAGATAGGTTATTTTTTTTCTTTTTAGTTTTGATCATTTTTCTTTTAATTTTTAGTAATTTGTTGTTGCTCCTTTACTGCTTTGGTATGTATTTTCAATTTTGCAGAGAAAAATCAATAAGAGCTCAAGCAAAATTTCAAAGCTCCAAAGAATCAACTGAACCAAATCAGGTGTATTCCTTCCTATCCTTTATTGCACTCTTTATTTTTCTTTCTCCTTTAAGATAATATAGAATAAGTTAAAAAAAAAAATCATGAGTCAAGAAGAAAATCTTGAGCAAGATAGACTGAACAAGTGATAAAAGATAGAATTATTTGCTAATGAATGTAACGAGTTAAAGAAGTAGATTAGTTGGTTAACTTTTAGCAGCCTACTTAGGTCATTAAAAGATTATTAGCACTTCTAATTGCACATGCACACTAACAAGGCAAAGTAGGTATTGATTATAAGGTCAACTAAGGATTCAATTATCACTAAAAATTGATAATTAATATACATTCTAATCAAAGAAACTTAAATTTAAGGAAAGAGCTACCTACCTAAAAATAAAGTGCAAAAGATAGAGTATATATGGTTGCCCAAAGCCTAGTAACTGGGTCTCTGCACTTAGGTCAAGTGTGGAAATTCACGTAAAATAGTGAAGGGAAGGCCAGGATGCTCAGCACAGCAAAAAAAAAAAAAGGAAGACAGTGTGAAAGCTACCTTAATTCATGAGTATAAAATTGAGAATGTATAGAAAATTGATCAAAATAGGTGATAAGAGAGGATACTTTTGTTCTTTTAATTTAATACTGAAATGCTAAAGTTAGTCATCACAAACACAAGTGCTATAGATCTTTGATGTACTCTAAGGAAGTTTTTAATTGTATTGACTGAGAAATTTGCTTCTGAAGCTCAATGCTTAATTAGCAGTATTTTCTAAACTTTTTAACCTTTAGTCCTAGATTTTATCTTTGTGATGGATAATCTTATTGAAACATGGTATTAAATAAAATATTGCTAAGGGACTAGCAATGACTAAGTTGGAGGGTGTAATAAGTGGTAAAAATATACTAATAAAAGTATTAAATTATAAAATAAATTAATTTATTTTTTTAGAAATTGATATTTTTATTAATTTTATATAGGAAAGAAGGCCATCAATATGAAGATCTTATTTTTCTGATTCAGATGAAATAAATTTCAGACAAAACGGACTTCAAACGAGCCCGAAATTGAATTTCAAAAAAAAAAAATCTAGTCTGGTTCAAACCGATTTAGAAAATTGGCTCAGCAGACCGCCCAGCTCGACCGCATCAGCAGATCGACCCGTTGATGCAGCACTGACGGTAGGCTGATGTCAGTATTTTTTGCGGCACACGATGGACCAAATTGAGGGCATTTCAGGAATTTCACATGAAGAAGTGCGCTCCGATTGATTGAAGAATGCAACGGTCCACGCAACATCGAGCTCGTGCATGGTCTACAGAGGATAATTTGGGAATTTTGTTTGATCCGACGGGCGTCTTTCACTAAGATTTGATCGGACGATCGAAAAGCATGCGCTGACGAATGGCATCCACAGCTCCCGGTCAAGATCCAACGGCTAAAATTCATCCTGATGTTAAACTAAAGATCATAAGCCTTCTTTTTGCACGATCGGATGGCCCAGATTCAATCTAATGCTTGATCCGATGACTGGCATGAATTTCGACTTGATCTAGGATATTTTAAAAAAATTTTAAATAATTTTTGAACTGTTTGATCAACATTTAACGGTCAGAATCATCCAGATACTAATTTAAGTTATTTTGGGAGTCTTAAACCTAATTTTTAAAGGATTTTGGGGAAGAATCGATTTCTTAGCCTATAAAACCTGCTGTTGCCGTAGAAAGAAAAAAGAGAAGTTAGAGAGAAAAAGAGAAAAAGGGAGAGAGTTAGAAAAATAAAAAAAAGAGAAAGAGAGGAGAGAGGTAGAAAAATAAGAGAGATTTGTGAGAAAAAGAAAAGAATTTTTCTTCCGACAATCAAGACATCGATCAAGGAGCCTCTTCTTCTTCACCAAGTTCTCCACACCAAGAGCAACGGACAATCAATTTCAGCAATCAAACAGTCTAATTTCTCTATTTTTTTTATTTTATTTGCTATTTTTGAACTTACTATCATGAACTAATTTTTTTTTTACTAAGGCTAAGGTGTAGCCACTCTTTTGATGCAATATTCAGTATGATTTATTTTTAGATTTTATTCATGAGGAGTATATAAATCTGATCTTAATGCTTTTAGATTACTGGCCATCTTCTAATTGATCTGATGAACATAGATGTTATGGACCAAGTACATTTATGTTATTGCTTCTTGATTATATACCTTGTATTATGAATCAAATTAGAATTTATATGCATGCAGGAATTTTAGTGCGCTTTGGACGCAGCGTATTTTAATTAGAGGATTTCATAAAACTTAATGCATTAATATTTATTTAAATTACACCTAGACCAAAGGATAATTAATAAATATTGATAGTTTTGCTATGCTTGGACCAAAGGATAGTAAATAAATTAGGAGACTCCATTGTCACATGAAATAAAATTAATCTAGTAACCTGAATATTGTATTGACTGAGTTGGTGAACCGAATGCCTTAGTAACACATTACTCTTGAGTTTAAAATCCGAATAATTACACTCTCTCTATTTTCTTAAAATTTTTAATTATTTCTTTATTTTGTTCTTTAATTTCTTATTCTCATAAATCCGTCTTCTGAATAAAGCATAGAAAAGAGCTTTTCAGTACTTATTTTTCAATCCTCTAAGGACGATACTCTACTCATTCACTTTATTACTTGATCGACTGGTGCACTTACCATAGCTATAAATTAGCACGCATCATAGGTGCAACTTATCAGTGCTTGGTAAATAAGATCTTCAAGAAATAGATCAATCGTAATATGGTCTATGTAGATGATATGTTAGTTAAAAGCTGATCTTCACCAAATCACATTGCCGATATTGAAGAGACCTTTAGCACCCTCTGAAAGTACAAGATGAAGCTGAATCCTATAAAATATGCTTTTGGAGTAACCTCGAGAAAGTTTCTGATATTCATGGTATCAAAGCATGGCATTGAAGCCAACCTAGAGAAGATCAAAGCCATCCAAGAGATGACCGTCCCAAAAGTAATAAAAGAAGTTTAGTGCCTCACAGGCAAGATAGCGGCCCTGAATCACTTTATTTCAAGGTCGGCGAAGCATTGTATCCCCTTCTTCTAAGTACTCAAATAGCCTAAAAACTTCAACTGGACTTTTGAGTGCCAGTAGGCCTTTGAAGAATTGAAGAACTATCTCAATTCGCCTTCGCTCCTAGCCAAGCTTGAACCTGAAGAAGAGTTGTTCTTGTACCTTGTTGTGTCTCCAGTAACTATTGGAACTGTCCTGATTAGAGAAGAAGCTAAAGTTCAGAAGTCAATCTACTATATAAGTAGGATCCTATGGGATGTGAAAATAAGGTATATCAAATTAGAAAAATTAACTTAGGCCTTGTTGATTATAGCCAAGAAGCTCTGATCTTATTTTCAGGGACATACAATTACTCTCCTTACTGATCAACCCATCAAGGCAGTTCTTCACCGACTTGATACCTCCAGAAGAATAGCAAAGTGGGCGATCGAGTTAACTAAATTCGATATTTATTTTCAACCTCCGTCATCCATTAAAGCTCAAATACTGACTGATTTTATAGTGGAATGTACTATTCCAAATGCGACTGAACCAGAGCACCAAAAAGTTCATATCCCTGGCTTCCCTAAAGAAAAGATTGATCTTCCTAAAAACTTTTGGGCACTATATATTGATGGTTCATCCAATACTTCTGGAGCATGTGCAGGCCTGATTCTCGTTAATCCAAAGGAGATTGTGGCCAAATATGCTTTGCGCTTTGAGTTCCCCACTATCAATAATGGGACTAAATATAAAGCTCTAATCTCATGGCTAAACATAGCCAAAAAATTAAAAACAAAATATTGGAAGGTTTATAGTAATTCTCAACTAGTGGTAGGGCAAGTTAGTAAACCTTTGAAGCTTAGGAGGAAGGCACGAAGAAATATTTGGAAAAAGTAAGAGATTTAATCCTGGCCTTTAGCAACTTCGAAATTCAGCTGATCCCCAAAGCAAAAAATACCAGAGCCGACCTTCTTTCTAAGATAGCCATCTTAGCCCCAAATGAACTGCCAAAAGAAGTCCTCTTTGAAGTCTTGCAGTACCCAAGTTTAGAAGAATCCTAGGCAATAATTTAAGTCGATCATGAGCCCAGCTGGATCGATCTATTGATTTCTTATCTCAGAGATGGGATTCTTTCTAGAGACAACAAAGAAACTCGAAAGTTGAAAAATCAAACTTTCTGCTATATTTTATATAAAAATAAGCTATATAAGAGGTCGTACTCTTTACCACTCCTCAAATATCTCCAACCTTCTGAAGTTGATTATGCTTTGAGAGAAGTTCATGAAGCAATATGTAAAAATTACCTGAGAGTGAGATCCTTGTCATATAAGCTACTTCGATAGGGATACTATTGGCCAACAATGTACCAAGATGCGATGGATTATGTAAGAAACTATGATAGATGTCAAAGAAATACAAACATTCAATGACAGCCGGCTTCACAGCTCATGCCATTAGGTGCTCCTTAGTTGTTTGCATAATGGAGGATGGATATACTTAGGCCTTTTCCCAAGGCATCAAGACAACAAAAGTTCTTGCTGGTGGTAGTAGAATATTTGACCAAGTAGGTTGAGGCCGAACCTCTAATGAAGATCACTAAAGCCAAAGTGCAGGACTTTATCTGAAAGACGATAGTTTACAAATTTGGTCTACCATGGACATTAATCACTAATAATGAATGCCAGTTCATAAGAGTGAAGTTCGCTGAATTCTATGAGGGCTTGAACATTTTCCACCACTTCACGTCAGTAGCGCATCCACAGACAAATGGTAAGGCCGAGGTAACTAACAGAACTCTACTTTAAGGGATAAAAATAAGACTTAAAAAAGCAAAAGAAATGTGGATGGATGAACTCTATCATGTGCTCTGTGCTTACAAAATCACTCAAAGGTTGCCAACTAGAAAAACCCCTTTCGTATTGGCTTTTGGGATAGAGGCAGTCATCCCAGTTGAGCTCAAACTTTCTTCAGCACAAGTTGAAGCTTTTAGTGAACAGAACAACTTACAAGATCTTAGAGCAAATCTTGATCTATTGGAAGAAAAGCGAGAGAAGGCTCAAATCCGAATGGTAGCTTACAAGCAAAGTGTAGACCGCTACTACAACTCCAAGGTCAGAAGCAAGACATTTAAAATAGGAGATCTGGTGCTTCGTCGAGCAGATAATTCACAATCTCAAAATGAAGAAAAGCTCACCCCAAACTAGGAAGGCCTCTATGAGGTCACAAAAATTATCCAATCGGAAATATATTATCTGAAGGAGCTCAGAGGAGCAGCATTGCCATAGTCATGGAATTTAAAAAATCTACGAATGTATTATCAGTAACTACATATCAATAAAATTTTCTTACTTTAATATCTTCATCTTTGGTATAAAATTATGCAATGGTAGAAAATTACACAAAATAAAGTTAAAGGCCTCTAATTCTTACATAGGAGAAAATGGGGAGGAGCCCTTTCAATGGCCCTTTTGTACCCCAATGATCATATTAGGAATGGAAGAAGAACCTCATCCTAACAAGAAAAAATGCCAACTCCATCAAGAACTGGAGGATCGCATCCTAACAAGGGGACAAGGAGAGTGGCCCTTTCAATGGTCCTTTTGTGTCCTAATGATCTTATTAGGAACAGGAGAAAAATCTCATCCTATCAAAAAAAAAGTCAATCCCATCAAAAACAGGAGGAGGACCTCATCTTGACAAGAGAATAAGGGGAGAGGCCCTTTCAATAGTTCTTTTGTGTTTCAATAATCTTGTTAGGAATAGGAGGAGAACCTCATCTTAATAAGAAAAAAAGTCAACCCCATCAAAAATAGGAAGAGGACCTCGTCTTGACAGGAGGACAAGAAGAAAGGCCCTTTCAATGGTCCTTTTATATTCCAATGATTTTGTTAGAAATAAGAGAAGAATCTTGTCCTAACAAGAAAAAAGCCAATCCTGTCAGGAACAAAAGGATCTTATCCTGATAGAAAGATAAGAAGAGAGACCCTTTTAATAGTTCTTTTGTGCCCCAATAATCTTATTAGGAACAGAAAGAGAGCCTCGTTCTAACAAGAAAAAAAGTCAACTCCGTCAGAAATAGGAGGACCTCTTTTTGATGGGAGGACAAGGGGAGAGGCTCTTTCAATAGTCCTTTTATGTCCTAATGATCTAATTAGGAACAGGAGGAGAACCTCATCCTAATAGGAAAAAATGCCAACCCCGTCAGGATTAGGAGGACCTAGTCCTAACAGGGGGACAAAAGGAGAAGTCCTTTCAACAGTCCTTTTATGCCCCAATGATCTTATTAAGAATAGGAGGAGAACCTTATCCTAATAAGAAAAAAGCCAATCCCGTCAGAAATAGAAAGAGGATCTCATCCAGACAGGGGGGACAGTGGAAGAGGCCTTTTTAATGATCATTTTGTACCCTAATGACCTTGTTAAGAATAAGAAAAGAATCTCATCCTAATAAGAAAAAATGCCAATCCCATTAAAAGCAGGAGGAGGAGCTCGTCCTGATAGGAGGACAAGGCGAGAGATCCTTTGAATAGCCCTTTTATGCCCCAATGATCTTGTTAGGAATAGGAGGAGAACCTCATCCTAATAAGAAAAAAAGTCAACCCCATTAGGAATAGAAGGAGGACCTCATCCTGATAGGGGGATAAGAAAAAAGGTCCTTTCAATGGCCCTTTTATATTCTAATGATCTTGTTAGGAACAGAAGGAGAATCTCATTCTAACAAGAAAAAATACCAATCCCGTCAGAAACAGGAGGAGGACCTTATCCTAATAGGGGGATAAGGAAAAAGATCCTTTCAACGATCCTTTTATGCCCCAATGATCTTATTAAGAATAGGAGAAGAATCTTATCCTAACAAAAGAAAAAGCTAACCTCGTCAGAAATAAGAGGAGGACCTCATCCTGACATAAAGACAAGGAGAGAGGCCCTTTCAATGGCTTTTTTGTGCCCCAATGATCTTATTAGAAATAGGAGGAGAACCTCATCCAAACAAAAAAAAAAAGTCAATCTCGTCAGAAATAGGAGGATCTCATCCTGATAAGAAAATAAGGAGAGAGGCCCTTTCAATGGCCCTTCTGTGCCCGACAATTTTGTTAGGAATAAGAAAAAGACCTCATCCTAATAGGGATAAAAGCCAATCACATCAGAAATAGGAAGAGAACCTCGTCCTGACGTGGATAAAGATCCTTATGAGGAAAGTGAAGATCTCTAGTTATTAAGATAGTAGGTAACAGAAAAAGATCCTCTTAGTAGTCCTTCTATGCCCTGGCAATCTTGTTAAAAATAGAAAGAGGATCTCGTCCTAACAAGAAAAATAGCCAACCACATCAAGAACGGGAGGTGAACCTCATCCTGATGTGGATGAAAATTCCACGAGAGAGCGAAGACTTCCAATTCTTGAACGAGAGGTTAACCTCATTTAGATGAGAGTGCAGGCCTCTAGTTCATAAACATGAGAACAAAATAAGAGCTATAATTTTAGGATGACATTGAGATCGAACACAACAAGAAAATAAACTGGAAAGTAGTGAGCTAAGGTGGAACACAGACAAATGAAAGAAGCTTCATCTCATAAAAGATAAAGGTCATTACATTAATTAGTAGGATCGGTTTAAAATAAAAACAACAACAACAAAAGTGAAGACCTACTTAGATTTGGACTTTAGACTGCCGACCCCAGCCATTGCAAGGAAGAGTTTCAAGCCCTCTATTCTCTCTTCAAGCTTTTATCTCACCGCCAGGCTCTCCCTCAGTATCCTCTCCCATCTGCGTGACTCTTCCTCTATCTCCCATAGCCTCTTCCTAAGAATCATCAACTCAGTTTTGGCATCCTTCATCAAGCTTTTTTGATAGACCATCTAAACTTTCAGATCATGAAGTTTCTTCTCCGCACCCTCAAACTTTATGATAAAATTTTCAAGAGCATCCTTCAAAGTGGCAACTTTGTCTGGATGCGCACTCGGGCCAACTTGAGTATTGTCCACCAACTATTTTTGAGGCCGCACAACTTCAAAGTTCGTCCTATTAAGTTTTCTCTTATAACCTTCAATCTCCTCATGCCAATCGGCTTGATGGGAATTATATAACCACTTTGCATCGCTCAGCTATGCCTGGAGGTTGGAAAACTTATTTGACCAGTCCCAGTTGAGCTCCATCCAATTCTGGCCCCAGGCCGAGCCATTCTCCAACTATCTGATTTTCTCTTTTGAATCTCGAAGTTCAACTTCGAGGAAACTGACCTGGGCAGACAAAGCCCAAACCTTCTCGCTACTAGACTTCTTCATCCATTCCAACTCTTCGGTTAAAAGATGGTTGTTTTTGATATAGTCCATAGAATCCTTTTTATGGACTTGTCGAATGCGGGTGATCTCAATTATGGCTGTTGAATAATGCTTCTTCAATTTCTGAAGTTCGTCCCTTACCTTCTTCAACTTTTTTTTAGTTTGGTGAACCTCCTTCTATAGGTCTCTAGTGATAGATTTCAGGGGAAGACCTTGGGGCAATGGTGCGGCCTCGGTGGGTGGCGGCGAGTCATGGCAACCTTCATTAGGAGGATTCTAAATGATAGACATGACACAACATCAAATAAAGGAATACTTGTCTTCATTACTCAAAATGTCTTGAGTACATGAAAAAAAAGAAGAAAAATACAACTATCAAGGATTTTCAACCTTTAGAGGTGGGGCAGCAGGAAAGGCCAGCACATCCTCGGTGATTCTTGGTTCAGGAACAGGCTTTGGGATCACCGTGACAAGATCAGAGGTTTCGACATCAGGTTCGACAACTAGAGAAACAACACTAGCATGGGAGAGTTCCGCATCATCGCCAGGCTCCTCAGTCAAAAAGTCGAGGTCCATATCAGGGAACCTCTTAGCGATCCTCTTCATGTAGACGTCAAATCCTTCGAGAAAGGCCTCTTGAGAGAAGACAATTTTAATATCGTCCATTGCTTTGGAGGACTTGAATACTTCGACAGCCCGCTCCTTCTCTACGTTGACTTCCTCCTCAACCTTTCTCCATTTATCTTCCTCCAATGCTAGGGCAGCCTTCAGCCTCACCGACACTTGCTCCTTCGCAGCGCTTCTTGAACGTGCACAACCTCAGCGAAATGAGACCTTGAAGCTTCTCTCAAACCTTCAACCTCAGCTTGGACCTTCTTGATCTCTACTTGGGCTTCTTGGATAGTCCTCAAAGCCTCAACTTTGCGAAGATTCATAGCCTCCGCGTGGGCATATAAGTAATGTCCCAACTACAAATAATAAAAAGAGAGTTATGGCTCTTGAATACACCGACACTCAACCAAGACTTAGAAAAGATCGATTACCTCGAGGAAGGCCACGAAAGATTCTTTGAATCATTCCTCATCATCCTTCTAGATCATTTTCTTTGCGATGTTGGGAAGGATGCACCTATTCATCAAAGTTTGGATGACTTTCTAGTTGTCTAAGGAACCCTGCTCCTAGCTGGAGCTATCGCCGTCAAACCTCCCAGCATTCCTCTTGACCTTCCTAGTGACTGCTTTCTCTTTTTTTTAACTGCTCTCCCCTATTTGGGGAGTGCGAGGGTGTTGGTGTCGCCAAGCAAGGTCGGGCTCGGCACGGTCGTGACAGCCTTTGGAATGGGCGCGGTTTGGGTCGGTGCGGTCGAACTTATTTCCCCAACCTTGGCCATTTTTGATGACTCTTCGCTACGACCTCCCTTCCTTTTGAGGATCTTGATCCCCTGGGTTAGACGATTTCGCTCTTCCAGGGTCATCTCTATATCAATAAAGATTAAGTCAGAAGGGAGAACAAGGTGAAGTCATTGAGATATAAAAATCTACCTACTAGATCAAGGGGACTAAACCAAGATCTAGTCATCTAGCAAACTAGATGGGAGGGGAGCTCCATAGTTTCTAAGCTTATTGGCCAAATCTTGGTCCTCCCTTTCTAGCCCAGGGGCGCGATGGACCGAATCTCTCAAATTTTCTCAGGAGGACAACCCTAGTTCTAGGAAGGGACATGAGATGAAGAAGAATCTCTCCTTTCAATTACGAACCAAAGCGGGGGTGCCCTTTAGCAACCCCTTTTTTATCGAATTGAGAAGATATGTACCATCAGTCTTTGGTGGTAGGATGGCATTTGAAAGTAAAATAGTTCTAGAATAAGAAAATCATCGGTCGAACCTTGGCCATGGTGCCTAGAGATAGAAATCCCATGATGAACCTAAATGAGTTCGACACCATGGAGGTGAAGGAGATATTCAAGAACCTAAAGAGGGTGACAACAAAAGATGGGATCGAAAGTCAGAGTCCGGCATGGAGAGCCTCAGTGTACAGACAAAAATGACCTAGAGGAGCAAGCTCGACCACTCAACCGAGAAAGTTCTAGCTCATACTCTGAAGGTATCCCGTACTGAATTCTTATCAAAGAAAGATCCTTAGGACGAAGTAAGCAAGAAATGGTGCAAGGGACAAAAGGGAGATGAGGTGCTTCTATGAGATCGACTGATTCCTTAAGACCCAAGTCCATCAAATCTAAGCAGGTTGGGCTCCCAGAACCGATCGACTAGGACCCCATGAAAGACATGCGGATCAAACTAAAACTTGGAAAAAGATTTTGAAAATCAAAAAGATAAATGGGGAGAAAAGCCTCTCAAGAAAACTAAAGGGTCAGAGTTTGAAAAATTAAAAAATAATCGAGAGGAAGTTTGGGTACTAACCTAAAATGGTTCAAGATGGCAAGAAAGAAACCGATGGGGCGTGAAAGGAATGGAAAGCATTTATGGCCGGAGAAAATCATAGAAAGAGTCAAAGCTCTCGGATGGGAAGAAGGCGAATACTAAGAAGACAGAGAAAACTCAAGAATGGAATAAGGCGTTGGAAGAGAGGAAAGGATTTAAATACCCAAAGGAGATCCAGTGCAGTTATGATTGGGGGTTCTTCCTACCCGATCTCAGTTGGATGCGTATCCCACTTATCGTGGTGGCTAGCAGGGCCTTAATGATGCCATACCTCGAGTGACTCTTCGGCGAAAATTTCAAAATTTATCTTTTCGAATCATCCCATAGTGAAAAACATCAGCGCTAGTGCAGATAACGCCAAAACTTTGCCTTGCAAAAGCGGGAGGATGGAAAAGAACTTCAGTATTCGCATTTATACTCTCTTCTTTCAAACTTCGAACTCAGGAGTGGAGGGACTAGTGTTGATGATAAATCTACTCTTGTTGAAGTTCAACAAGATGCTTAGCCTTGGGATGGTCCTGTCTGACATGGCGATCGTGATCGAACCTCGATTCGTATAAGTTCTAGCTTCAATTCACTTCAGAAAAGCCAGCCTCCAATGCATGCAAGCCGAATGATATTCGATTTCGACAGTTAGCTCCTTCAAATTGCCACGTAACCCATAAGGCATCGCGGGCCTCATCCAAACGAGCTTGAATAATAAATGCAGTCGAATGCCTCTGCTATAAGTAGTTAACCTCCTCCAGTCGAACTTCTTTCAGATGAACTTGGACAGTGAAAGCAGTCGTCTAAGTAATCAAGTGAAAGGTATCCAATCCTTGAGCAGCTCAGCCCAGCCAACCTTGGGGATGGCCGAACTCCTTTCCATCTAGATCCCCTTCAAGCTGAATCTCACCATCATAGTTCGACCTTACGACAAGAATCACAGGCTGATAGAGCTTCTCCCCAGATGAGCTTTTATATCCCATCGTGAGTGGTGGATCTCGGCATTCCTATATCAAGAACCTTGAATGTGTAATTTGGCATTGACAAAGGGACCACGCCTTCAGATTAAGTTCGAACTTTTTCAAAAATCCACAGTAGTTCTAAATCAGCAAATCCACCGCCCTTACCAACCTTCAACCCAAACAGTTATTCACTTGCAGACAACCTCGAAAGTGGCCGAACTCTAGAGGAACAGTAAAGACTCGCCAAAGTATTTTGGTGGTGTCTGTCTATCATGGTTACCAGCTAGCTCCTGACCTAGACAAGTTCCTTCCAGTGGCGAACTGGATCTTCATTTGGATTCCTTCAAGTCTTTCATATGAACTTCCTTCAGTCACCTCCCGAGCTCCTTTCAGTAGATAAGATAGCTGCCTTACATCCTGAATGTCAATCGAGCAGGCTTAAATAGTAGGAGGACTATAGTAGATTTCAGTCAATGTACAAATAACTTCGGAGAAGTCTAAACCGCTCATAAGCTGCTGAGATGTAAAGTTCTTCACTGTCTATAACAGTTCCATCCGAACTTCAACTATTAACCTCCAACGGACTGGTAAGTCACAACAAAGGACATTGTTCTCTGTAACAAACTCCACGTGGCCTGAATGGCCCACTACCATATAGTTATGGCTATCACCATCAATTTGTTATCAGCTTCGCTTATATAAGGAACCCTCCAAATATATTTTTTTTCTAAGCTCTCATCTCCATCTTAATTCTCCTGAGCACTCCATTCTTGTTGGCCAAAGAACTGACTTGAGTGTCGGAGGATCCTACCGGAGCTACACATCTCTAGTCTGGACCTCTTCTTATAGGTCCCGCCGGTGGTCTCATCTCCACCCACTCCAACGACTCTGATGTTGGCATCATTTTCTGCACCAACAAGTCTCTTAATTCTGATATGTAAATCTGATAAGGCCTTTATGATGGGGTGTGACTTCTCTCTTTGCGCCCTTTCTCATATTATAAATAGCCCACGGCAAATGGGTTTAAGGCATTCCAAGTTTTTAGGACATTTGGGTCTAATTAGTTCCCTTCCTTCTCTTGTCAAGACAAGATCTTTTAAATAACGACAAGGAGTCTTCCTTAGGACAAGAGCTTAAGAAAAGAATTAAAAGGACTAATAGAGTGCCACTAAAATCCAGAAAGAATTTTGAAAGGGTGAAGTCAGGTTCTTGAAGAAACCTAACTAGTGCTAGGATTTTTGAGTTCTAAGGGCTAAAACTCTTGAAGCAAGTTTTGTGAAGGGACTCGATCCTTGGTGCAGTTCCTATGTAGATCACCGTTGGAGGGTGGATATATATGTGCCTTGTGAAAATTATTCTTCACCATATCAAATTTAATTATGCATGCATTCTGTCACTTTAGTTACATCTATATCTTGATTGCTATTTTCAAGGATTCCTGGGTTCTAGTGTTTTGACAGATAAGGCGTTCATGACAAAAATTTTGAAACACCACTTTCTTCTACTATACCACCGAAACCCTGCAACCGATACATTCAACCTGTAGTCTTCTAGGTTATGGTCACTGAGATGTATTACGACCATACAATGCCACTGACTGGAGGGATGAGGGCAAAAAAAAAAAAAAAAATCAATGAAACTAAATTAACGTGCAGAAAAACTGGAAGAAGAAAGTAAATCAAAAGAAAATGATAATTTGGACCAATGTATCTCGACAATTATCCATTAGAAAATGTTGATGTACATCCTATACATTGTCATCTACCAGGCCTGAATTTCTAAAGAAAGAGGATCGATTGTTGGTAAGCGAAGCAAAGATCACTGTGTAACCCCAGGTATGTAGTCAAGCAGCTATCTATGTATTAGAAAATTATTGTCTAGGTTCTAGTTTAACTATAATTAGTAGTACATCCACATCTAAGTCAGTAGACGGTAGATAACAGAAGTTCAATTGACCATGTTCTTACATGTCATGATCAAAAAATCCAAACATATCATATTAGCATTGCATGTGATGAATTAGAAGTCAAAATTTTATGTAAGAGCTTCCCTAAGAAAAAAAGAGCTACCTTTTTTTAAGAGGCAAAATATTCTTAACAGTCTAACGAAACAAAGAACAGGAAAATGCTAAAAATTAGAGAGAAACCAAAAGGAAGATTATCTGCCAGCACAATGTATATTTTGATTTAAACACTAATTATGATCTCTCTGCTAGGTAGATAACACTCTGTTTTATGAGAGATTACTAGTTGGTGGATTTGTAATCTTCGGTCTGTAATGCGTCCGGTACTTCCAAATTCTGTTATCAGTCCTGGACTGCATCCCATAACCAAGTGTGGATTTGGGCTAACATAGAAGTCAGAAGGTAGAAATCTACTGAGCACCTAAACACCTACACACATCAAAGGAACAAATCAGTGAAGCAAATCAATCATCCATGCACATGAACTTATATTACAACTTCCTGAAATTATCGAAATGAATCAAGAACATCTGATTTATGCAGCAAGTAGCACTTTTACTGCTTGCAGATCCCAATCTCGTTGAAAGACACCTCATATGGATACAGTAGTTATGTACTGCTGATCATCGCCACGAAGCTTCTTCAATTCTCTGGTTCAATTCTTCATTTGTGCTGTGCACTGAAACATTTGATCTCCAATTACCATTGTGATGGTGCTTTTGGAGGGCTGCTGCTTGTGTTGTGCACTGAAACGTTTTAAGGCTTTGATCTCATTTTTAGCCACCTCCAAGAAAGATTCAATATCTTTCGGACAACATCCTACTCTAGTGTGACGAGTTCAACTAAGATACTGGTACTCTGTTGGAAATGGTGCAGAATTCTAGGTATACTTCTTGAAACTTTTATGATAAAATAGCAGCGAAAGTATTACATTAATCTAATATTAACCTATGCATGCAATGATATAATCATAAACCCTACACATGGATCTAGACATGCTTATATGTAATAGCAAAATTAGTAAATTATATCTACTAATCTATTCGTGTTCAGAATATGATACCTGAGTATGGACAGTCAAACTCCGCAGCTTGAAACCTCTGAAAAAAAGCCTCCTCATATTGCAATGCAACCACATGATCGTCCAGCCTCAACGGATAGTCCGTACGGAGTTTCTAATTCCGACCAATTTCACCGGAGTGCTAGCTCCTCGTCGGAGCCTTCGATGGTGGATCTTGGTCTATCTGATCGACCACCTTTCTTCCAATTGGTTGGATGCTCCAAGAGATTAGAAAACCTAAATTGAAGGATGATGAGGTGCTATGAAAGTTTTGGTGGAAAGACGATGCTCACAGTACTCAAACTCACCATCCAAACCCTGAGTCGAAACCCCACACCCGAAAACCCTAGAAACTAGACTCTCTAAATTTTTTTGACTCTCAGATCACACGCCCAGTAGACTCCATGCCCTTTTCTCTATTTTACCATGAAAACTCTTTCACAAAAAAAATCACTTTCACTTTTGAACCATTCAAAAGTTGCATGAGATAGGAAGATAAAAGAGAAGTGGCATAGGTCCACTCTCTGGAATTTTTCCGCCCAAAAAATAAGCACCCCCTCTCTCTAAACTTCTCTCTCACAAAGGCACTCCCCTCCTCACACATACAAAAAAGATCCCATTTAAAATAGGCATCCATCAGAGGGAATAGCGCATGGAGTAGATATGGTTTAGAGATTAGGTTTGTCGCAACCTCTAACTAAAAAACTTGAATTCAAAAGTCAAGAGGAGTCATCCATTTCCAACGCCCCTATCAGGTGGGTGGCGAGCAGAAGAACTCTCCTTCTATGCCCACTCTAAAAAATGCCATGAAAACATGCAACAAAAACTTGAGGGGGGTGAGGAATAGATAAGGGAGAGAAGTTAGAAGGCCAACAAATTCATTTAAATTCAAAATTCAAGTGAATCTCATCTGATCCAATGCTTAGACTAGGTCAAAGAGAGAAGGTAGAGGGGTGCGCATTCTCTTTTAGGCATGAGAAACTCTCATGCAAAACCAAAAATGAATGAAGAAAAGGCATGGGTCAAAAGGTGATGGCGCAGAGAGTTTGAAATTCAAACACTTGAACTTATCCAAACTAGTTATGTCCAAACCCATTTGTCCTAAACCAATTAGACAATGATAAATCCAATCAAATTAGGCTTAATCTAATCTGATTAAAATCTAATTAAATTAAAAATTAATTGAATCCAACCTCTGATTAAATCATGGTCCAATTATTCACAATAATTAGGTCATCTCATAACCTAATCGAATCAAACCCAATCAAATCAAATTCAATCAAATTTAATCAAATCCTCATTGCTCAATCAAATTAAGTTAATCAATAATATAATTGCTAATTAATTCTCTAAAAATATTAGAATCCCAATCTAGTGGGACCCATGAGGATAGAGTTTCAGTCCAGTGAAACTCCTGATCATAGAGTTTCAGTCCAGCAGAACTCTTAACTATAGAGTTTTAGACTATTGGGACTCTTGATCAACCATCAGATCAGGTAGGACTCCTATTGTGTGTGACCCTATAGATTTAAATCCTAAGCCAATAGCACAGAAAGTAATTTTTGTATCAATCGATGTGACTATCTGGCAATGGTACTCGATATCTGGATAGATCGAATAGTCGTATCGCAATATCCATGAATCTATAGCATATGATTATCATATAATTCATCCTCTTGACCTCAATGCTCAAAAGATGGCCTCGGATTTAACTATCAACACTGAAAAAGTCATCTATATTGTATTTTAAATTTCAATATCCATCATATAGACTACTCGGATTGAGGTTTAGCTAAATTAAAATATAGTGATGCATTTGCTCCAACATTTGGAGGGGTCAATCCCATACTAACTCACATACCGATTAAATAAGTACTTGACTACATCAAATAACCTTCTATCGCTGAATTAGAAATTTAAATAGTCCGATACCAAAGTACAGTGAGTTGCTTGTAAGTCATCATGGTGGTCTCAAGTCTAAGGGATACTTATATCTATATCCTTCACGAGCAACTCTTGACAGTAGAGAGCTCCGCAATTAGGTCACGTTCAGTAAAATACACCCCTACACTTCACCTATATGCCATACCAGTATCTTCATACTCCTTGGTTAAGAGGATAATCAACGTATATGGCACATAATGACCTATACTCAATAAGCATTGTCATCCTTGGTAACAACGTATCATTTGGTCATGAATTGATTTAAGGACTAAATGACAAATCTTTCTTTATCGAATCTAAATAATCCTAAGAATTTCATCACAGAAAAGTTTATTACAAGAAGATGCACAAACATGATGAAATGCCAGAATAATAATTTTATTTATTAATAATTTAAGTATATTTTTTATTCAACTCAACTATCTACAATCTAGACGATTGGCTTTAGGATACAATACCCAACATACTCAAGGAGAACCACTCAATATCTATGTAGAGGATCCTACTCTTGCTATTGCATCAGCTGGAAAAAAAGAAATGAAGCTAATTGGCCCATCTAGAGAAGGCTATTTCTGCCAAACCTTATAAACAACATGACATTTGTGTGGCTATTATAGATAGGAAACTACAACATTTGCTTCTCTTTACTCATGGTAACGGTCCTAGAGGAGGACAAATGCTTTGTTACATAAGGCCTTGACTCCAGTCTAAATCCATTTTGCACATTAGTTATCTTGCAATCATGCAGTATCAAGTTAAGACAATCAATCGAACAAATCACCATAAATTTTATTCTTTGAGAATTTTGTACAATCATATTCGCTTGAAATCCTCCTTTCTGATTCTATCGCATTACGACTTGCCTATATATGTTGATCATTTACTACCTATATATATTGAAATCGGTGTCCTTCATCCACTTTTTATTAGATGACTTGCTCTCATGGGGTATTATAGTTCCGCCTTTATAAGTAGCGGTGGCAAAATATAACCCAGTCCACCAATCTGCCCTATGTTCGACTCGCCATATATATATAGGTTTAGATTTGAGCTAAATATATTCAGATCATAAATAGGTCAATCTATTAACCTGTTTAATATTTGGGTTAGGTTTAGATTTTAGAAGTCTAACTAATCTAACTCGTTTAATATTTGGATTGGATCATATTAGATTAATGGGCCTATTGAAATGGGCTGAGAGATGTGTTGATGGTAGAAATGAATTCTGAATTTTTGATTCCAAAATTTAAATTCTTGACGCCCTTTATCTATCCCGATTCCCATTTCCCATGGTCCCACCTACATACCCACCTCCCACCATAACCGATCGCGGTGATGATTAGGATTTTTCTGCTTCCCTTCTTCTCCTCTTGCTTGCGCCACTTTCACCCCTCTCCGATACCAATAGTCCAACTCCTCTCCTTGATTGCCCTCTCCTCCACCTCGGTTGTCGCTAGCAGCATCATGGCAATGAGCCCATGGCCTTCGATCCCAAGCCTTGGCCATCGTCTTGCTTCTTCTCCAGCTTCCCTATCACTAACTTTGGCAACCACCACTACACCATTGCATCCTCATTCTCCTCATGGGCTGTCTCTACCAACTCCAAGGCTTCCGCATTTCTCACCGTCCTTTGCAACTCCACCTGGAGACCCCCACACTCTACCCCTTCCCACTCTTCTTTCCTATGCCACATTCATCCATTTCCTGTATTGATAGTCCAGCTCCTCTCCTGGACAGTCCGCTACTCCACCTTGGTCATCACTGCTAGCGACACGACAATGAGGCCATGGCCTTCAAACCCAAGCCTCAGCCTTTGCCTTGCTCCTTCAACATCCTATCATTAAGCTTCAGTAGCTATCACTGCACCACTACATCCTTCTCATTCTCCTCATGGGCCGTCTCCGTCGACTCTAAGGCCTCCTCCTATAGTGTCTCAGCTTTATCAGGCGGCACCAGATCCCTTGTAGAAGTGACAAGAGATGAAAAAAATATAAAAACATGTCCGTTAAATGGGTTGGGTTGGGGTAGGGGGGTGGGTTAACCGATTATCTGTTTGTTAAACAGGCTAAATAGGTTGGGTTGAGTTACCTATTTATTAAACGTGGTAGATTAAATTCTAATCCATTTAATAAACAAGTCGGATTTAGGTTTATTATTTTCTGAGCCAACTCATATATGATCCAACTTGATTGCCACCTCTACGTATAAGTCTCCTAGTTTATATAAGTTCAGTTATCTAGTCTAATATGATTGGTTCAACTTGTCTATTTTTGTTCCATAGATTCCCTGAATAGGAAGGGGGGGAAATTTGTTTTTCTTCTTATATGGTGGGTCAATTTTCTTGATAACCAAGCAACACTTTGAGGTTCAACTAGTTAACTTCAGTGATCAATTTGACTGGACTAGGTGACTCAGATTTCGATAAAATTTTGGGAGATGGTTAATGGTGGTGTTCACCAGTTGTGGATTAGGTTCGTTAAGCCAATCAAAGAGGATCCAAAACTAAGCCAAAAATCATAGAAAATAATGGAAAAATATTGAAATAAATGGGGAAAATTATGTGACACTTGGTTAGACCTTTATGAGTTGGTTTTGGTGGAGTAGTAAGTGGTGGAAGGTGGAGATCGAGTCACTGTTACTATGTTTTGACCTGGTCCTATCTAGATCCAGTCCAAGATATTTTAAAGGCATTTGAGCTTGTTGATGTCCAAAGGGTCATGAGAGCACTATGAAGAGATACCTATGGATATCGATACATGTAGTCTATCAAAGCGATGTTTTCTGGTTTCAATGATCCATCCAATCGGAGAATTGCATGCCACTTGCATAAATTTTGTGTGTTAGATTTTGTTACCATGCCACTTCTTTTTCTTTTCCACTCTAGCTTGAACAAATAGTAAAACTCTATTATCTCGTATGGTGAAAGCCTCCTAATTTTTTACTAATGTTGCAGTATGGTCACGTGCACACACATGTATGGATGTATGTATGTGCGCATGTATATATATACATACATATATGGCCTAAATCTAACAGTTGTATAGTTTTATATTGTTATCTTTTTCATGAAAATTAGCATCTTAGCTTCTGTAAAACCACATTCAAAAATTTACAATAGTAACATCACATATATTTTGCCTCAAAACTATTATTTTTTTCTCTAATAAATAAATTAGCAATTAAATAGCATAAGCGTAGAAGTTGATAGATTTAAAACAAAAAAAGAGAAGAAATTAAGTTTTTGTAAACCTATTATTGAATAAGACCAAAATTACCCTTAAAAAAACTTAATAACATTTGTGACATATATAATGTGATGGAATCCTCGAGAACATTAGAGTATTTGTAGTGGAAGATCCTTTTGTTCATGATTTTACCACAAAAAAAGCATGGATAAAGGTTAAAATAGTTTACACTTGCCCATGGTGATCATGAATTTAATGTAGATCTTCACGTTCCTAGGACCCACTAAGATTGTATTTTGAGAATACTATTTGCAACCGCTTCTGTCCTGATGTCTATCCTCTAGAGCTTTGCTTGGCTTGGCATTGAGTCTCTAAGATCCATAGGTCCTCCCCCCCCCCGTCCTATTGGAGAATAAACCCTACACCTCTCTCTCTCTCTCTCTCTCTCTCTCTCTCTCTCTCTTCTTGGTTTCCATGTATCAGGGCTAGGGTGCCTAGAGTCCAAAAGGGACTTGCACCCTAGAGATGAAAGGAGGGGAGGGGAGGGTAGCCTTTTCGGCTGCCCTATCTACTTGGACTCCCAAGTAAGAAAGCGAGAAGAGGTGACAGCCAGCAAGGGCAACTACCTCTTCTTTCTAGAAGTATGCCTCACTTGAGGACCAGATCTCACTTGAGTCCCACCCAACTGGCTGGTTGGTGCTAATCAGGTTTTTCTTGACTTGATCAAGTCTAATTTAAGCATATATTGGCTAATTCCATAGCCTAATATCTTTTTTAATAAAATCCAAACCTTCTTTTTTAGTAAAATCCAAACTTTCTCAAACTAATCAATGAGAGAACCTCATTTAAAATCCAATCCCGATTAAATTGGACTTAGAATTCACATGCCAGATACATTACAAGGACAAGTTAATTGAGATTACTACTCATCAAAGATCCATCCTTTTAAACCCTCTTGTCACATATCAGCTACATGATCTAGTATGGGATTGTAGAGCCCATATCACATTACTTACTCTCTTCATGAGTAGCATCAAAGAGACTAATTTCTTTGTTCCTGCACATACCCTATCATTCTATTGTCCCTACATGACCATTGTCAAACCCTTGACCACACAATTTCATGGCCCATTAGAACCCATGGATCACATCAAACATTCTAAAAAAAATCGATGGCATAAATCATTTTGAATATAATTAATTATTATATATAATAATTTATAAAATGATTATTTTTAAAATCTTTTCGTGTTATCTCCTAAGCCCTAGACCTAGAAACTATGCCATTATGATAGTTTCCATATTGAACATCCTAAGCCTTGTATCCAAATCTAATAAACCATCATATTTCTTGTTAAGGACAAAATCAATGTGTCATTGGAGAGATATTCACCTCTTTAATTTGAATCTAGGGTTTTGATTTGCTTAGTAAGGTTCCTTTCCGCTAAGGTTCCATACTCCTTGAATTTCTTAAATGAATCAGACTTATGGTGTATCCGATAGATATTATCATATCTTAAGTAATCATTTGTAACGGTGATGAAATACTCAAACCCACCTCTTACTACCATGCTTGGTGGTCCACAAACATCAGAGTGGGCCAAGTCTAATGGTTCTTTATCACACTCTCCCTTATGTGGAAAGAAAAACCCGATCATCCTGCCCATAAGGCATGACTTATATATATGTTGGTTAAGGTTAAGCATTTAAGAAGCTCAAGGTTCATCCTTAACCAACCTTTGGATCTTATCAAGGCTGATATGACCTAGTGTATCTTGCCATAGAGAAGGGAAATCAAATGGCTTATCTTTTCTCTTCCGAGTCATAGCACCATCTGTCATGTGCATATCACCATAACAAACTAATGAAGGTTCATTTTGAATATATAACTTATCATGTAATCTCCCAGTAGCTATAATAGACTAATCAAATGTAATAATAAGATTTTTACCAAACATAAGATTGTATCCATTTTCAACAAGTCTACTTTCAGATACTGTATTTTTATGAAGATGTGGTGCATAAAATATCTTTCAAGATTGTCTATGATAATGAAGATTCAAGACAATATCTCCTACAGCTAGCTCTAAAATCTTCATGTTGGATCCCATCTTGCGCTGGATCTCACTATTGAACTGGTCCTCCGGAATCCCTGCAAAGAATTATATACGAGTATTATATAATGTTGGGGATAAATTCCGCTTCCACCGAAGTCCAGTCTGATACTCAGCCCAATGCGACTGATAATCATGAAAAGCTTTGATTAAAAATTCTCCCTCTAGCAGCCGAACTCCTCCAGCGGTCGAACCCCTCCCAGACCTCTCCTTCAGTCGGATTTCTACAGAAACCGAACTCCTTCCGGACGTCTCCTTCAGTCGGATTCCTCCAGGAGCCAAACTCCTTCTGAACCTCTCCTTCAGATGAATTTCTTCAGGAGCCAAACTCCTTCTAAACTTCTCCTTTAATCGAATTTCTATAAGAGCCAAATTCCTTCCGGATCCTCCTTCAGTCAGATTCCTTCAGGATCTCTCCGTCAGTCAGATTCCTTCAGGATCTCTCCTTCAATCGGATTTCTACAGGAGCCGAACTTCTTACAGACGTCTCCTTCAATTAGATTCCTTCAGGAGCCGAACTCCTTCCGAATTTTTTCTTCAGTTGATTTCTACAGGAGCCAAAACTCCTTCCGAACCCTCATTCAGTCGGATTTCTCTAGGAGCCAAAACTTCTTTCAGACCTCTCCTTCAGTCGAATTTCTATAGGAGCCGAACTCCTTCTGGACCCTCCTTCAGTCGGATTCCTCCAGGAGCCAAATTTTTTTTGGACGTCTCCTTCAGTCGAATTTCTATAAGAGCCAAACTCCTTTCAGACCTCCTTCAGTCAGATTCCTCCAGGAGCCGAACTCCTTCTGGACGTCTCCTTCAGTCGGATTCCTCCAGCAGTCAAACTCCTTTCGAACCTCTCCTTTAGTCAGATTTCTACAGGAGCCAAACTTCTTCTGGACTCTCCTTCAGTCGGATTTCTCCAAAAGCCAAACTCCTTCTGGATATCATCTTCGGTCGGATTCCTCTAGGAGCCGAACTTCTTCTAAACCTCTCCTTCAGATGGATTCCTTCAGGAGTCGAACTTCTTTCAAACTTCTCCGTCAGTCGAATTTTCACAGGAGACAAACTCCTTTGGGACCCTCCTTTAGTCGGATTCCTCCAAGAGTCAAACTCCTTCCAAACTTCTTCTTCAATCAGATTTTTATAAGAGCCAAACTCATTCCGAACTCTCCTTCAGTCGGATTCTTCTAGGAGCCGAACTCCTTCCGGATGTCTCCTTCAGTCGGATTCCTCTAAGAGCCAAATTTCTTTCGGACTTCTTCTTCAGTCAAACTTCATCTAAATTTCTCCAGCGGATTACTTTTAGATTTTAAGTAGTATTTCTTTCAGATAATCTTCTCTAGACGTATTCCCTTTAAGAGTTCGAACTCCTCTAGAAAATTGATATATGTCAAAGTTCTTCACCAACCAACGCTTGCTTCCTCCGAACTTCGACTATTAAATCTCAACAAATAGACGATCCCACTATCGAATGATTACGACTGTCTTTTATCAGGATGGTTATAACCATCATTTATCAGTTTGCTATAGGCGACTCTACTACCGGATGGTTACGATAGGCTCCATCTATAAAAAGGGATCCTCTAGATACGTTTTCTCTAAACTCTCTTCTTCTTCCCAAAACTCTACTGAATTCTTGCCTAAGCACTCCATTTCTATTGGCTAAAAGAGCTGACTTAATCGTCAGAGAATTCTATCAGAGCCACCACCATTGACTCCAGACAAAATTTTATTTTACAGATCACTGATAGCGATCTCTTCTTTTCCAACTTCAGCTCGATCCGACATCAACCAGATTCTACACCAACAGAATTGGCGTTAGAAGAAGGACCCTCTGTTCCTGAGGTATGCTTATTCTTAAAGAAGTGCTCAATCGATCCTGTGGATCTTTTTCTTCAAGATCCATCTCCATCGTCTTCCTCGATCGTAAGAAATGCCTCCAAAGAAGGCGACTACCCAGAGATCTATCGCTTCTACCGTCAAATCCACACATTCCTGCTCTAGCACCGATGCTTCAACCTTCTCCTCCATTAATGGCCATGGTAGATCTGAAGCAGTTTAACCTACTGATATAGTGGGTTCAGGGTCTTACCAAGATGGTGCAGATCATGCGGCAGTCGATGGTGATTCTGTCAGAAAATCCACCATCGGTCTATTAGAAATCGATCTCGAAGAAGAGCACTTGGACTAGCATATTCGTCATTCTTGAAAAGGAGAAATAGAGAGCAGAAGATCCTTGTTCCGATCATGATTGTTCTCTGAAAGAGATCTTCCCTATCTATGGTTGAAAACCTTCCAAGATCTGCGATCGGGACGATGTCCTCGATCAGAAACTATGAAAGATGGATCGATGAATTGAGGAACTCTACCACATCGTCCCGGCTCACCATGACGATGTCTGCATCGATCATCCTTTCTCTTTTTGAATTATGTAACAGTCCATTCCACCGAACTTCAAACTTTCCTAATTTGAAAGCTACGATGGAATCTCTGATTCAATCGATCATTTAGAGGCCTTCCGAACCATGATGCTGCTCCATGACATACCAAACATCATCTTATGCCGAGCTTTCCCGCTACCTTAAAGGGAGTAGTAAAAAATTGATACTTGACATTGAAATTGGGTACGATCTTCTTCTTTGACTAGATGAGCTATCAGTTTGTAGCTCACTTCGTCAGCGGCCGACATCCGTGTTGAGGTTCGAATTTTTTGATGAATTTCAAGCAAAAAAAGAGAATCGATTCGAGCTTATGTTATCTGATTTGATACTGCTGCATTGGAGGTCCGAAACTTAGACCAGTTTGTTGCAATGGTCGCACTCAAGGGTGGCCTTCAGAAAAATGATTTGTTATTCTTCCTAGAGAAGAAGTCCTAGAAACTTTATCGATCTGCTAGCTCGGGCTGAAGGATATGCCCGAGCGAAAGAAGCCTTTAGGATGAAGGATGAAGAAGCCACAGAAGAGCAGCGGATGAATGAGTCCAATAGACCCGCCACTGATAGAGGGCCGAATGAGTGCAAGCGAGCCCAAACTCCTCCTGGAGCTCGTCATCAAAGAAGCCCCAATAGAAGGATGCGAAGAAGTTCTTTCCTTAGAAGGTTTCACAACTATGCCCCCCTTAATGCTCCTAAAATTTAAGTTCTAATGGAAATTAAGAATCAACTAGTAAGATCAGAAGAATTACGATCTTCCCTAAATAAGCATAATCGAAGCAAGTACTATTTATATCATCATGATCATGACCATAATACTGAAGAAAGCATTCAGCTCCAAGACGAGATCGAGGAGCTCATCAGAAGAGGTCGGCTGGGTCGATTCCTTATATGCCAATCTGAAGCAAGAGAAGATCAGCCAATGACACTACCATAGCTAGAACCACCAATGAGGGAGGAATAACAAGAAGATTGGCCGCCTACCGACATCATCAATGCTATCTCTAGGAGGGCTTAGTACTTTGGTGAGCCACCATCTCTCAGCCTAGAAGTCAGGAGAGGCTTGCCCCAAATTGGGAAGGCCCGTATGAAATAGAGGAGATCGTCCGGTTCGAAACTTATCGTCTGAAGGAGTTCGAAGGAATAACACTCCCATAAACTTGAAACTCAAGAGTCTGAGAATGTACTACCAGTAATTTTTCTTCAATAAAACTCCTCCATTTCAATATTATTATTTCTTGGTATAAAAAATGTGTAATGTAAATGTTTATTTTTTTGATAATGACAAAATGAGGAGAAAGGATAATAATGAGGAATATAAACTAAAAATTAAATATATAATAATAATTTAAAGTATTTAATTTTAATTGATTCAAATATGAAAATATGTATTTTTAAAATCTCAAAAATCAATTGGCACACATTAAGATGGAGTAAATACAAAAATTAAAATATAATTTGAACATAGTGATTTATATTCAGGAGGAGCATATGAAATTTATATGCATAAATTGAATATATTGCATATAAATTAATTCATGAAAGTTATTTTAAAATTTGAAAGAAAGGTATACTCAAAAGATTTTATCATCATCAAAAAGGAAGAGATTGTTGACCTTCGGATTGATTTTGATGATAATAAAAGCATTTGAATATAATTTGCTAAGTTACTAATATTATTTTGAGGTTGTGTAGTTTTATATTCCAAGTATTTATAATGCTCTAAGTGAATTTCATCAATCAAATGGAGTACACCAATTCAAGAGCTTTGGAAAAATAAGAATTGAACACTCCAGAAAAATGGTTAATGAGAGATAATTAAATTTTGGAAGAAATCTGCTACAAAAAATTAGGAAGAAAGACTGCCAAAAAACCAAATGGCAATGACTTGGCACGCATCTTAGTCACCTAAGCAGGAGTTAGTCGAACTAAGTATCAAAAAATATAGAAGCAGAAAGCACAAAAAAATAAAAATTTAAATCCAGAAACTTATCGACTAAGTCTAAAGACTTGGCCATTAAGTATAAGAAGACAGTAGAATACAGATGTACAGAAAAACAAATTCTGGATCCAAGGACTTAGTCACTAGTCTTAGAGGTTAGTCGACTAATGTCTCGAAGATTGCACAAGATAGAAAGTGCAGAAAGAGGCTGAAAGTTGAGGTGCAGGGGAATTAGTCGACTAAGTCAGAAGAATTAGTCGATTAGTATTAACTGTAGTTTTCTCAGACTAACTTTTTCAGCCCAACTTTTTTTCAACGGCTAGATTTTCATGCCCAATGGCTAGAAAATTAAATGAAACTTCTTTAGAGATTTTAGAGTGATGAGAAAGCATTGAAATATATAAAAAATATTTAAGAACTTCAAGAAGGATTTTTTGCAACATATATTCAAGAGCTTTCAAGCCTACACCAAGTGCATTCATTGTGAGAGCTATTAAGTGAAGTGAAGGATCTATTTTTCTGAATATTTCTTATCCTTCCAATCATCCTAAGGTTGAGAGAATTCAAGATACAAGTATTGAAGAGCTTCACCAACTTCTTTTAAGCATTTAAGAAGAAGAGCAAAGCAATCAAGCCTTCCATCTTGCAAACTCTTCTTTTTGGTGTGTAGTGTGGTTTTGGTACTGACTAGAGAGTATGAAGATGAACCTCTAAATCTATTTTCACAATCAAGTTGAGGACAATCATCTTTTAAGCAATGAGCCTCATACAATAAGCTGCTTGGCTCATTACTAATCCAAACAAATCTTCACTGGCTCGTATATCCGTATGGAATGAGATGATCTTAAAGCCAATTAATCGGCATACAGGTGCATTAAACCAACTAGGGAACTAGTCTTCAAGTCATGAATCTCTAAGAGGCTAGAGCCGATCTAACTTAGAGAACCTTTGTCCTAACTAAGCACGGAGGAACTCTGCTTTAATGGTCCAAGCAGCTATGCAGATGGAACTTCCCACAAAGCTAGATAACAAGCATCATTCTCTATTGTCGGCAGTATTGTAAGTAGCTGCCCTTGTCCACTAGGATGCACCAGAAGAGTTGTTGGCATCAAACTCTTCCCCTTATTAATATGCGGTGGAGAAGGAGGCATGTCCTAAGAATGATGTATGGAAGTGCACTAGCATCACGATTGGAAAGGATAGATATATTATGGATATCCCCAACTGATCTAAGGATTTTTTTGCTAATGGCTGATGTCCGTCATGCTGATAGCATTAGATACAATGATTACACCTGGCATGTGTGCAATGTGCCCGTATTAGTTGTGAGGTCAATTGATTTTGAATGGGCCTCCTAACACTTAAATGTTACTATTGGTGCAGAATCTGATTGACACTGGATCGAGCTGGAGTTGGAGAAGAAGGTGATCTGCAAACAAAGTCCCATTGGAGTGCGATGGTGGTGAATCTAGCAGGAATGCTTCCGACGATCAAATGCGCTTTCTGGACTAATAGAAATGGAGTGCTCAAGGCAAAGTAATTCAACAGAGTTTTGGAAAGGAGGAAGAGAGCTTAGAAAAAATATAATCTGAAGGATCCTTTTTTATAATGGAGCCTATCGTAACCATCCGATAGTGGAGTCGCCTATACAGACTGAAAATGACGATCGTATATCATACTCTTGATAAATGACAGTCGTAACCATCGATAGTAAATTGTCTGTTGTTGAGATTTAATACGTAAGTCGAGGAAGCAGGCATTGATTGGTGAAGACACTTTGACATATATCTAAATTTCCAAAGAAGTTCGGATCCTAAATGGGATACGGTTGAGGAGAATTATCTTGAAAGAATACTACTTGAATCTAGAAGTAATCTATAGAGGAATTCAGATGAGTTTTGACTGAAAGAGTCTGGAAGAAAGGTTCGGCTCCTTGAGGAATCGACTGAAGGAGAATCCGAAAGAGTTCAGCTCCTAGAGGAATTGAACTGAAGGAGGTCAGAAGGAGTTCGACTTTGTAGAAATACGATGAAGAAAGAGTTCGAAGTGAGTCTTGCCGTAGAGGAATCCATCTGAAAGGAGAGGAATTCAGAAAGGAGTTTGGCTTCTTGGAGGAATCTGATTAAGAGGAATCCGGAAGACTTCGGCTCCTGTAGAAAATCCAATTGGATGAGAGTTGGAAGAGCTCGGATTCTGAAGGAATTTCATTGAGGGAGAGGTCCGGAAGGAGTTCTCGGTTTCCTAAGAGGAATTCCGACTGAAGAAGACGTACTGTAAGGAGTTCAGCTCCTAAAGAAAATTCTTGACTTAAAGGAGGGCCGGATGGAGTTCGGTCTTGATAGAAAATTTGACTGAAGGAGAGGTTTCGGAAGGAGTTGGCTCCAGGAGGGAATCCATCTGAAGAGAGATCGAAAGAGTTTGGCTCCTAGAGAAATTTGACTGAAGGAGATGTTCAGAAGGAGTTCGGCTTCTTAGAAAGAATTCGACTGAAGGAGGATCCGAAAGGAGTTTGGCTCCTATAGAAATCCAACTGAAGGAGAAGGTCCGAAAGAAGTTCGGCTCTTGGAAGAATCCGACTGAAGGAGAGTTTGAAGGAGTTCAGCTCTTGGAAGAATTTCGACTGAAGGAGAATCTAAGAAGAAGTTTGGCTCCTATAGAAAATCCGACTGAAGGAGAGGTTCGGAAGAGTTTGGCTTCTGTAGAAATCTTGACATGAAGGAGAGGTTCGGAAGGAAGTTCGCTCTAGAGTGAATCCAACTAAAGAAAAGTTTGGAAAGGAAGTTCGTGGCTCCTAGAGAAATCCGACTGAAGCAGACGTCCGAAAGGAGTTAGCTCATGGAGAATCAACTGAAGGGGGGTTCGAAAGGAGTTCAGCTCCTATAAAATTGATTGATGAGAAGGTCTGAAGGAGTTTGGCTCCATGGAGAATCTGACTGAAGAGGGTTCGAAAGGAATATTGGCTCCTATAAAATCCGACTGAAAGAAAAAGTTTGGAAGGGTTCGGCTCTGGAGAAATTCCATCCGAGGAGAGGTTTTGAAAGTAGTTCGGCTGCCTGGAGGAAATCAATTGAAAGGAAGAACAATCCAGTAGGAGTTTGAATGTCATAAAATTGACTGAAGGGAGAGGTCTTGAGGAGGGGTCGACCATTGGTAGGGAGTTCGACTGCTGGAGGAAAGAATTTTTAATCAAAACTTTTCATGATTACCAGTGCACTTAAGCTAAGTATCAGACTAAACTTCGACGGAAGAAGGGTTTATCCCCAACAATAGTCTCCATACTTCTGAGTTCGAAATTTGAAAGAAAAAAGTATAAAAAATGAACTGCCGAAGTTTTTTTTGGGCTCTAACAACTATTGAGGTTGAAGTTGAAGCTCGAAGAGATCTTTATCTCCAGCGAGGTTGAAGGAGATCTTATCTCCTGTTGGTATTGGCGTTGAAGCTTGGAGGAGATCTTATCTCCAACCAAGGTTGAAGGATATCTTATCTCTTGTTGAAGGATTGGAGCTCAAGGAAGATGTTATCTCCAATTGAGGTGAGTTAGGAGCTCGGGGGATCTATCTTTATCAAGGTTGAGGAGATTTTTTCTCCTGTAACATTGGCATTGAAGCTTGGGGGGAGATCTTATCTCCAGTCGAGGTTGAGGAGATCTTATCTCCTATTGAAGGGTTTGGAGTCAGGAGATCTTAATCTCAGCCGAGGTTGAATTGGAGCTTAGGGAGAATCTTATCTCTAGCTGAGGTTGAAGAATCTTATCTCATTTGACATTGAATTAAGCTTGGGAAAGATCTTACTTCCAATCAAGGTTGAAGGAGATCTTATCTCCTGTTAATGTTGGCATTGAAGCTGGAGAAGATCTTATCTCTCTGTTGAGAAATTTAAGTTTGATGCTCGAGGAGGATTTTATCTCAAAGCCGAGGTTGAAAGAGATCTTATTTCTATTGACGTTAAAGTTGAAGCTCGAAGGAGATCTTATCTCCAGTCAAGGTTTAAGGAGATCTTATTTCCTGTTGACTGTTGGTGTTTGAAGCTCGGGGCGAAGATCTTATCTCCAGTAGATTGAAGAAGTGAAGGAATCCTGATTTCCCGGTCCAGGTTCGTCAGAATCTGATCAGATTAAGAGATATATTTCAAAAAATTTTCTCTTGATCCAATCAGATCTTGATGTGTTTCAGATCTGATTCTTATTATTTTAATAAAATAAATTAAAAGGATAAATTAAATCAAATTTAATTTACCTGATCTGGGTAATTCCATATTACCTGAAGATGATCCAATTGCAGCGGAAGGTTCTGGATCTAGCCACGCAAGCGCCTGGCCTCTACCGGTATCCACTCGGTTGGTCTAGAGATCCTCTTCTTCTCTATCACACCTCCAAAAATAGATCTGGATCTGATCTGGAGGATCTTAAACTCTTTGTGAAGATCTGCAGTCGTCCTTTGCCAGCAGCGCAGCCTTCTTGCTTTTGATCGCCCTTTCCTTGATCTGAATCGCACAACCTAAGTCCAAACTCTTTGGAGTGGAGAGCAAGGGGAGAAGAGAATTAGGCTGGAGAAGGAGGGGAGAGGCAGCCTTGGGCGTGGAGTTTCTCAATTGAATTGCATTCACATTAGGGTTGGGGCGAGGGTCTTATTTTATAGACCTCTTGTGGTCCACTCCTCTTCCTCTCAACCAATCACAACCCTTTGTGAAATTAGATCTAAATCTGATTGGTTGGGAATAGAGACCCCTGGATTCCTCCTTAGCAGGGTGCCTAAGACCAGTCAAACTGGATTCTTAGTAGAACTCTGATTGGAATCCAAAGGGGAGGTGGAGTCCTTGTCCAACAAGGACTCCTAGGCGCCTCCTACTTGGGCTCACGCCACCCTTGGCGTAGCCCTTCTCCTTGCCAGGTTTCTGGCAGGGGACAGGCCCCCACCAGCTCTCCAATAGTGTGCATGACATGTGGTCAAAGTCAAAGTGTCAATGGTCAACGTTTGATCAGTCAAAGGTAGACTTTTGACCAAAGTCAGAACAAGAAATGGCAGGTGACCAAAAATGGCAGGTAATTTCTTATAAAATAAGACAACCTTCTTAACTTGGACAACCTCCAGTTAGACATATGAAGGCCTCTGATTGAGCACAAACTCCTTTGGCTCAGTCAGGACAACTTATTTATGATAGTAAAAGAAGAACGTTAGGTTCAATCGAGTGCTAGCACGATTTCCTTGAACCTAATTGAATCTCATTCAGATCAATTGAACTAATGATCAGTTCATTGATGATCACCAGATTCAGACCCTTATTTTGTGTGACCAGTTAGGTTCAGTTCTCTGTTATTGGTAATGGGATATGCATGATCTCTATCATAGACATCATCGAAACTTCCTTTCGATGGATCAGACTCTTCTGATTCGAACAGCTAGAATGATCGATCATCTAAATCATTCTAATTGCCCCAATCCACCAGTGAACACCTAGCAGTAATATGGTGGCAACCCATCAAGAGCTGAATGAGAACCTCTTGGTGTAGCTACCTGTGTGATTCAGTTCTTCTATCTTGAGCCCGATTAGAATTAGGGTTAAGGTGAACTCGTCAAACCCTAGTCTCTGTCATATGATGTAATCATTCGATTCGAGTCCAATGTGAAAATCTAAATAGAAACTCTTTTTATTATTTCACTCTACCATGGCACATGGATTTCTGGACTTGATTCTCATGATCATCATAGGGCTACTCCTCTACCACACGAGGTAGATAGATTCCATCTTGATGCAATCCAGTTCCTACAATGAAACATGCTATAGCCAACATGACACCTCAGGGTTCATATGGCTAGGAGACCGGTAATGGTGTAGTCAAACTATAACACCCTCAAGGTGAACTGCCGATGCATCTCAGGTCAAAGAATCAGATACAACTACTGCAGCATCGAGTCAGTCATTGACGAGAAGTAGACTTCCTAATGACTATCGAGGTGGTCACGCTCAGTGCCCTCGTTCTCTAACGAGTACTTATTTTCGCTTCGTGTCTCCACACATAGACTCAAGACTCATCTACTAAAGAGAAGCGATCGTACACCAACTTCGGATCAATCACCATCCTCGTGTGATCCTATGGTCGGAAGCTGTTTATGAGTTAATAATGATTATCCATGTCTTAAATTTTTAAACTCTTGAAAATATGAATTATCAATTATCATTAACTCAAAGGATGGTATCACAGAACACTAAATACACAGGTGTGATAGAAAATAACCCCATTTTATTGATTATAGTCAAAATTATATTTTGCCCTAGAAGTGTATTACAAGTGTCAGCCAATTCTGGCTTCTAGGGCACATATATCTAACAATCTCCCACTTATTCCTAAAAGCCAATGGCTACAAGTCTAAGTCCATCTTCTAAGGTGGGCTTCGATCTTCTGCTGGCCAACGGCTTTGGTAAGTGGGTTGCCAATTTATTTGCGGAGTTGACTCTCTTGACTCAACATAATCCCTTTTGAGGCTAATCGTGGATGGGGCTGGTATCACCGTTTGCTTGGAATCTCTCAGCACAAACAGTCTGCACGATGTCGACTTTCCGATCATCTATATCAGACATGAAATCTGAGTCTGTGTTATCCTTGAACTTGGAGTTCTCCATTACCAAAGACACATGATCATATCCTTAGTCTCTTCTTGCAGTACTTAAAGGATACATTTCAAAGAAAGTCTAGTATTCTTCATCTGGATTTGACTGATATCTGCTTGGACATCACAGCATGGGATTATATCAGGTCCGTTAAATAAGCATGGCAACTCATGAGGCTCTCCTATGCAGAAGCATAAGGGATCTTGCTGCATGCGTTCTATTTCCTCAGTGTGCTGGGGACAATCTTCTGAAAGATGAATAACCATGTTCGAAAGGATATCAATCCCTCTTAGTAGTTTTTCATACTAAATCTTTATACTCGCTCATTATGTACATCTCTCTGTGAAAGTCTAGCAATCACTATTCGGTCTATCCTATAGGACCTTAATTCCTAGAAATAAAGGATGCTTCACCTAGATCTTTACATGGAGAATTCCTTGGACAACCACATCTGACTGATGTCAACATGGGAAATAGCATTTCCCAATAAGGGATGTAATCCACGTTACAATACCAAGAAAGACAAAAGCGCTCCACTGACCCTTTTGAAAAACACATGGTTCCTCTTCATTTTTGATGAAATTCAAATTTTTTGATCACATCAATTGAAACGAGTGTTCCAGCTCCGAGATGCTGCTTAAGTCCATATATGGACCTTGCAGCTTGCAAACCTTGTGATCATTATCAACTGGATGTGAAACCTAGCGCTGTTCCATATAGATATCTTTCTCTCAAGATATCCATTTAGGAATAAACCGTTTTCACGTCCGATATTGCTATTTATAATCGAAAATAGGCTGCAACAGCAAGCAATGTGCGGATGGATTTAGCATAGCTACGGGGAAAAGGTAACTCCTGATAAGTCATGACTTCGCGTGGACCTATTAAACTTTTGCCACCAGTCTAGCCTTGAATGTCTCACATTTCCATCTGCACCAATCTTTCCTCTTGAAGATCCATTTACACCCAATAGGTACTATACCTTCTGGTGGATCTACAAGGTCCAGACTTGGTTTGAGTGCATCGAGTCGATCTCTGACTTCATTGCCTCAAGCCATTTCTCGAAGTCGATATCTGATATCGTCTCATTGTAGATTTTGGGATCATCTCCATGAGCACCATTACCTATGAGGAACATTTTCTCTACGTCCTCTGAAATAATACCCAAGTATCTTTCAGGGGGACGGAAAACTCTTTCCGATCTACGAGGTGGAGGAGGTAGTATTCTTATTAGCTCAACCTGATTTGGTTCCAATTGGTCCTTAGCTCGTTCTGCTTGTGAGACTTTCTCATCAAGCTTAATCTGCTTTCCAATGCCACTATCTTGAATAAACTGTTTTTCAAGAAATATGGCATTGTCGACTCACAATCACATTGTGGTCTTCTGGAATGTAGAAATAGTATCCTAATGACTCTTAGGATATCTATGAATTAGAGCTCTGAAGGACCTAAATTCTAACTTGTCTCTTGTTGTCTTTTGACATAAGCCGGACACACCCAAATTCTGAGATGACTCAGACTTGGTTTTCTTACCGTGCCATATCTCATACGGTGTGGTAGGAACGGTTTTAGAGGGAACCCTATTCAATAAATAGATTGAAGTTAATAATGAATATCCCCAAAGAAAATCAGGGAGGTCTGTGAAGGCTCATCATGGATCGAACATATCCAATAGAGTCCGATTTTTCCGTTCTGAAATCCCGTTGAGTTTGAGGTGTTCCTGGTGGAGTCTATGAGAGACTATATCATTTTTCTTAGATAGTCTAGGAATTTCCGGCTAAGGTATTCACCTCCTCGATCTGGTCGAAGAAACCTTAATGGGTTTTTCAGTTTGTTTTTCTACTTCATGTCTGAATTCTTGAACTTTTCAAAAGCTTCAGACTTATGTCTCATAAGATACACATACCCATACCTAGACAGATCATCGGTAAAGGTAATGAAGTAGACAAAATTGCCTCTAATCGGCACATCGAATGGGCCGCACACATCTGTATGTACTAGGGCAAGGAGATCTGTGGCCCTCTCTCCATGTCCAAAAAAGGGAGTTTAGTCTATTTTGCCTTGAAGACAAGGTTCACAAGTTGGATATGACTCAAAAGTCAATGGACTCAATAGTCCATTTTTCTCCAATTTGTTAATCCTATCTTCTGCTATATGACCTAATCTCAGGTGCCATAGATATCTATCGTTTGGACTATCCCTAGGTCGTTTGGCATTCATGTTTTGCCCGAATAATGAGCATACCTCCAGAAGGACCTTCCTTCTTGTTCTTTAGGGTGGCCAGGTAAGTAGGGCAGTTCCGCTTCCAATGGCCGTCGCTGTTGCAATGGAAACACTTTCCTTTGACATCGATCTTCTTCTTCGGTTCTGCCTTCTTCTTCTTTGATCCTTCCACCTTTTGCTTTTTCACAGACTTCTTGTTTTTTTCATAAGACTTTCTTTTGGAAGAAGTCCATTCCATAGCAAGAACTGAGCCTTTAGAACCTTTCATAGAAAGCTAAGCGGTAACCAGCATATTCATCAACTCGGCCAAGAAATTTTGAAGTTTATGCATGTGGCAATTCATCTCGACCAAGGAATTTTGAAGTTTATGCATTTGGTAATTCATGATGAATTGCCCATATGCATCAGTCAAGGATTGCAGAATAATATCGTTCTGCAGATCCAAGTCCAACTTCACACCGAGCTTCTCAAGCTCTTCCATGTCCTTGATCATTGTCAGACAGTGATCTTGGACTGACCGTCCATCACGCATCTTAGCCTTAAAAAGTCGTTTTGTGACTTGATATTTGGCTGCGCGACTCTGTTCACCAAACATCTCCCGTAGGTGAGCCAACATTTGGCGAGCAGTCCCGATATCTTCATGTTGGCACTGGAGCTCATCAGACATCGAGCCCAACATGTAATATCTGGCCTTATTATCTTCGTCAATCCATTTTTCCAGAGACGCTCTCTGTTCAACAGATGGACGTGCTGGTAATGTGGGAGGTCCTGGTCCAAACATGGGTTAACTTCTCGGAACCCAAAACAATTTTGTAGTTCCTAAGCCAATCTTATAATTGGGTCCAGTCAGTCTATGTGTGTCCAGGATACGTGCCAATGGGTTTGACGCAGACATATTCCTGTAGAGAGTCAAAGATTCTAGTTAGATATTGTATTTTGACTGACCATTTATTTTAGGGATTTTATTTTTAAATAAATTAGCTCCCACTATTTTCTCGGATCTCTATATCTCCTGTAGAGATGCGAAAATCTCCACGATTAATGATTCTAGTGGGTGGTGCGGTCTCACCAACTGACTCATCACTCACCTAACAGTTATGGTGATGGTTAGCCCATGATGTGAACAACTCTTGTTCTTTCAATGATCTTCTAAAATCATTGGTGTCACCCAACTTGGGTCTCTAATATTCATGAAATCTCACCCTGTATCCCGAAATATTGATCTAAACTAGGGCTCTTAGTGTGTTAAGGGTCAAAAGCACCCATCCAAAACA